>CANSGD010001433.1:0-600000 GCA_947645195.1 Patellifolia procumbens | reverse complement strand
ATCTGAGCTTCTTTAATTTTCAGTATAAATCTGTTTGGATCTACAGGAAGACTTTATTTGGTCTCAAGGATATTAATGTTTAGTAATTGATTTTCATTTTCCTCTTTGAATGGTATATATATGTCTATTAATATTTGGTAATTGTCTGCTCATTGTTTTAGACAAATATCTTAATATCTTTCCATCAAAATGGCAGACGCTTCGACAACTAGATCAACACTGAATAAAAGGAGATACTACATAAACTGACGTGTTTTCTCTTATGATGTGTCTTAATCTAAAGTTTGAAGGTTAATGAATAGGTTACTTACTTACATATTGTGAATAATTTAACTTTTTTTCCCTAGTTGTTATGGCATCTAGCTTGCATCATGTGGTATATCTTTACATCTTTCCATCATATAGGGATTATTCTTATACATTATGTGGTAGATCTTTTTTTAAAAAGTTTCTAATAAAGATTTATCCTGAATTGAAGGTTGAATATGAACCGAAGTTGGATGAACCATAGGGGGATTAATGATAGAATACAACCTTCATATATTTTGGGAGTTGATTCATTTTTGGAGTTTGCGTTTAGTGACAAAGAAGATGGAACCCAATTAAGATGTCCATGTTTAAATTGTAACTTTCAACTCTTTCATGATAAAAATACTATGAAATGTCATTTAATAGCAAAGGCGATAATTAGGGATTATAATCCTTGGGTGCATCATGGGGAGAGTGTGGACCACACCACGAGTAATAGTGAAAGATGTGATTATGAAGCATCAAGCACCGATGATGATGATGCTATGAGTAGTGATGATTGTATGCCCGATGATGACTTGACTTCTTTAATTATTGATGCAACTAGAACACATGGTGATTCAAGTATCCCCGATGTTTCTCGATTATGATAATAAACTAAATATAGAATTCGAACATGATAATAGTAATGGGATTCCCGAAGAGTTTCAAAAATTGTTGCAAGATTTAGAATCGGAGTTGTATCCTGGATGTAAGACTTTTAAAATATTGGAATTTACTGTCATGTTGCCTCACATTAAAGTGAGAAACAAATGGAGTGACAAGTCATTTTCATTATTATTCGAAGCATTGCATAAGGCATTTAACTATGATGTGTCCTTCCCTAAAAAATCCTATAAAGAAAAAAAGTATACCAAAACCTTAGGGTTGGATTATGTTAAGATTGATGCTTGTATTAATCATTATGCTTTGTTTTGGAAAGAGAATGAGGGAAAGGATGAATGCCCAAATTATGGAGCCTTTAGGTGGAAAGAGAGATATGTTGTTCATGGTATTAGTGATTCTGAAAATGATACTGATATGGCACATATAATGTTGTGCGCGAACCTCAATTAGTCTTATGTCATTTCCCATTGATACCAAGGTTACAACGCATGTATGCATGCTCTAAGTTAGCACGTCACATGAGATGGCATAAGGATGCCCGTGAGGAGGTAGAAGGGGTTATGAAACATCCTGTTGATGCAAAAGCTTGGAAATGCTTTGGTGAAATGCATTCTCAATTTGCGGCAGATGCATGCAACGTTAGGTTGGGTTTAGCGAGTGATGGGTTCAATCCAAGGGGTCCAATGAGCTCTCGATATAGCATATGGCCTATGTTTGTGGTTGTCTATAATTTACCGCCTTGGATGTGCATGAAAAGTTATAATGTGATAATGCCTTTGTTGATTCCTGGCCCTAAATCTCCGGGGAATGATGCTGATGTCTTTTTACAACCTTTAATAGATGAGCTTAAATAATTATGGGTAGTTGGGATTAAAACATGTGATGCATATCGAAGGGAAACATTTGATTTATATGGTGCATTGATTTGGACAATTTCAGACTTTCCTGCATATGCTAATCTGTCTGGTTGGAGCACTAAAGGGTATCTTGCGTGTCCTAATTATCATAAAGACACATGTTCTCTAAGATTACGTCATGGCCACAAGTGGTGCTATGTGGTTCATCGTAGGTTCTTGGATCCTGACCATAAATGGACACTAAATAGAAGTTCTTTCAATGGATAAATTGAAAGAAACCCCCCTCCTAACCCTCTTAGCGGCATTGAGGTTCTAGACCACTTGTCCGGGATTGAAAATGTAAAGTTTGGTAAGAGTGACAATTATAAACGTATGAGAGGGTCACAATACTTGGCTCACCAATGGAAGAAAATTAGTATCTTTTTTGAGTTGCCATATTGGAAAGACCGTTTACTTAGGCATAATCTTGATGTGGTGCATGTCTAGAGGAATGTTTGTGATAATATATTAGGGACACTCCTTGATCTATCTGGAAAGAATAAAGACTCATTGAATGCTCGAATAGATCTTGTGGAAATGAATATGCATACTAACCTACAGGCTAAGTTAGTGGGAGAGAAATATCAAATTCCAGCAGCACCGTTTAACTTAACATTAAGTGAAAGGAGGAAATTTGTGACCTTATTGTCTAAGTTAGCGGTTCCTGATGGATATTCATCCAACATTACGAGGTATGCCACTCAACATGATGGAATGATATTAGGTATGAAAAGTCATGATTGTTATGTTTTTATGCAAGATCTTCTTGTCCCTATATTTCGTGATGTAGTGGATGAAAAGGTACTAGAGCCTCTTAGTGAGCTAAGCACGTATTTCAAGCAGTTGTGCTCTAAGACTATGAAGGTTGCAGTTTTGGAGCAAATGGAGAAAAATATAGTTGCGACACTTTGTAAGCTAGAACGTGCATTTGTTCTGGCATTTTTTGATGTTATGGTACATCTTTGTGTACACTTGGCTACGGAAACAAAATGGGGAGGCCTTTGAGCGGTAAGTTCTTTGTAAATGTTATAATCATCCAATTTTTTTATTTGTGTTTAAATGTTCGTTCATTGATAATGGAAAATTGATTTTGACTAGGTTAATGTGCGTCTTTAAGGCATTTGTGGGCAATAAATCTCGACTAGAGGATTTGATTGCTGAGTCATATGTTGCAAAATAATGCTCAACTCTTTGTTCAAGATACTTGAATATGACTAAAACACCGTTTAATTGTCCAGATTGAAATGATTATATCGAGCATAATCAAATACATTCACTTTCTATCTTCACAAACAAAGGGAAGCCGTTAGGGAAGGCTAATGTAGAGGAATTGAGCTTTGAAGATTGGAAAAGAGCTCAACTCTATGTGTTAAAAAACTGTAATGAGGCGAAACCCTTTTTGGAGTAAGTATTTGGAAAAAAAATAGTTGTAGTTATATTTAATGTAATGATTAATGTTGACCCATTCTTTAATTTTAATTTTGAAATATTCAGTGAGTTTGTGAACACCGTAAATGATCAAAGGATAGACTTGTGTGAGTGGTTCGAGAATAGAGTAAACGTACCTTTACTTAATCTATCAATTTATCTTGTTTTGATGATAATTATACTTATAACTATAACTCTAATCTTTTGAAACATTATTTATGTGTAGATTTTTCACCTTTGGGATGAGAGGGATGAAAGGATAACAGAAGATTTATTGTGCTTGGCCCAAGGGCCAATGAAGTCTATAATTACTTATGAGGGGTACGTTGTCAATGGATTTAAATTTCACACAAAAAGGAGGCGGCGAAAGAGGAAAACGCAAAATAGTGGTATTATGGTGATAGGAGATTTAGAGAGTGGAGAGAGAATTTTTTATGGAATATTAGAAAGTGTGACTTTTAATAGAATATGGCTTCTCTCAAAATATAGGACAAGTCCTAGGGTTGTGTTATTTAGGTGTAAGTGGTTTGATGTTTTTGATGACAAACGAGGGATAAAAATTGATAAATTTGGTGCCACTCTTGTGAATGTAACTCGTAGGTTGAAAACTAATGAGCCTTTTGCATTAGCATCTCAAATTGACCAAGTGTTCTATGTCGCCACACATAATTAACCACAATGGGCAATTGTCATTAAAACCAAACCTCGCAATTATTTTGATTTTCCGAATGATGAAGACAATGCAGATGATGAATCCTTATGGAAAAGGGTAGAATTTGAACAAGCCAATGTAGTACATGTAGGGGAACAAAGGGAGGATGACAATTCTGTTGTTAAGGACGATGTTGAGCCTATTCTTGTTGATGCTAATGATGTCGAACTCTTTGGAGATGATGATGATGATGATGTGGAGATTAGTGATGAATCGAGTGGGGAAGATGATGATGAGGATGAGTTAACTGATGGAGAATCGAGTATAGGTTCTTTAGAACAAGATCTAAAGACGACGAATCCGATAGTGATTTTTATGGTTATAATTATTAAACTTTTGCAAAGTTTTTGGTAAGTTATATTGTCTTTGGCGGGAATATGACTTTGACTTGACTTATAAATTGTATGATTTAATACTGAAACATATGCAGATCATTGACTTTTACATCTCAAGCACAAGAATTGTCAACACATGATGCATTGGCTACAAGAACTCAAATTAGCACAAGTACTAGCACGGAAGGAGAAGGTACTAGCTTATCTTACCGGCAGAATCGTAGATCACAACAAGCTAAAAGAGCGGGTAAGTTCTTATCACTTTAAAAAGATACCAGATGTTTGATGTATTATGAATGTTATGAGTCTCACTTATGTTTTAACATGTAGGTGGTCATAAACATGGGCCAAGTAGAGGTCTTAAGTCGCGTCGTTGGAGGGAGAAACACCCAAATGACAAGCCATATGCAAAAATTTCTGATACGATGCAACGTGTTGTGGGATATAAAGCTGCTCAATTTATTAGTGATTGTAGTAGGTGGGTTAGAGAATTTTGCCCTTTTAATGCAAGGTATGCTTATTTATTCTCGAGCATATGATGTAACGGTAATTTAATTGTATTACAATAAGTTGATATCTTAGCTCAGTTTGTTTTTTTTGGCTAAATCTTACTTTAGGAATTGGGTGAAAATGGACAAATCCTCTAAGGAAAGGTTGTATCACAAGATTCAGGTGATAAAAAAGTTCTACTCCTTTTTCTTCCCTTCGGTAGAGATTAAAGATCAATTATTAGTTTTTGGTATGTTGTCGGAGTTGTTGCTGTTGTAGTCGCCTCTTTTGATCTTGATTCTGATGTTACTGCTTCTTTTATTGTTGATACTCCATCTGTTTGGTGCTAATTTACTGCATTTGTTTACAAAAAGTTACCGCATCTATTGGTGTAAGTGAATTTATTTACTGCTTCTGGCTAATTTACTTGGATAATTTAATGAATTTGTTTACTGCATCTGTATACTTGGCTAATTAATGCATCTGTTTACTCCATCTGTTTGGTGCTAGTTTACTACATCAATACTTGTATAGGGGGGTGGAATTTTCCAGAATCATAGGTTGTAATTATTATGATTGCCTCTCTTTTACATGCAAAATAATAGTATATACTTGTGCAGAGGGGGTGGATTTTGCCTTGACTTAGTGCTGGTCTTAGTACAAGGAGGATCCTAAGTTCTCAATGTGCAGCACTATATCGAGGTTGCCGTTATCGATTGAAGGAAAAGTACTTTACGGGCTATACAATTAAGGAAGCGAGACGAAATAAGCCTTCTGGGATAGATCCTGCAAAATGGAATTGGTTAATTGAGGAATTTTGGACAGATGAAAAACAACAGGTTAAAGCCATACATCTGTGATATGTAATTTTATTGATATTATATTCAATGTAGGCTGAATTATGGACAACTCCTCTTTCTTTATTGAAGCGTATAACTGAGAAAAACCGAAGGAATAGATTAAGATAAAAGATATTGCATTCCAATGGATCTAAGTCTACCACAAGAATTTTAGAGGAGCTGGTAAAACATCGAAAATTGATTCTTGATTTGTCATCTCTTGTACATGATTATTTTCTACTAAAATTATTTGTAATATTTTCAGATGTGCGTTCCTCAATCACAACATTCACAACAGGACGGTGAAGATTCTCCCGAACTTGAATTCGAGCAACATCCTGAATAGTCCCGCATGAACTACGTCTTTCATATATTTATTTTTCTAGAAAAAGGATGCATCAAACCATGGCATCAAAGAACACTGTAAAAAGAGATGCTTAACGTCTTCAGAAGCTGCATTACACAAAGCACACTGATATGTTGTATCATTTTGTTGTCATTCTCGTCTTTTCTTAGCTTCATGTGTTTATAGTTGTGTTCAATAGTGGCATAATACCGGCAGTGTCTTTGAATGCATTTTTTACAAGCGCATGATTAGAATTCAGTGACTTGGAATGATTTGTCATTCAAATAGGCATTCCACCGGCTTAATGGAACCTGATGCAGAAGCAAATCTTCAAGCTTTGAAGGAGTTATATGAGAAGGAAATTCAGGAACATGGTGTTGACAATCTTACGCCAAGAAGCTTTTCCTAAGGTCTTAAAAGAGTGTTTTGGATACATTACAGGGCTTAGAGCTGGACCAAAACCACCAAAAAAATCAAGGAATGGAGTTGATTCTTCGGAAGTTAGAGCGGAAATTGAACTAGTCCAACAAACTGCCGTTGAGAGAAAGTCTCAGTTTCGCGCAGAAATTGAATGCATGAAGCAAGAAAATTTGGAGCGAGAGAACAAAATAAGGGAAGAAAGTATTGAAGAGAGAATAAATTGAAGCAAGAAAGTATTGAAAGAGAAAACAAAATGAGAAGTGAGTTAATGGCAGAATTGGTGGCAATGATGCGTTCTTCAACATGAAAACTATGAAAACATATCTGGTGCGTACGCTGTTCATTTTTTGTTTCTCTTAGTTTTATTTATTTACTGGTAAGACTTGCAATTAGTCACGTGAGGGTTTCATTTAATTTAACCAACATTGAGTAGATCATCGTCGTCTAATAATCCTTTCCTTGCATGTCACTAAAGTGGCATTCTTTATGTTTACGGCTTCCTGGTGTCTGCTTGTTTTCCTTTTTTTGTATGTAGAAGCATTAACCTCACTGATTAATCAATTCTTGTGCATGTTGTCAACTTTTCCAAGCATGGCCTGAATAATTTGTATGCCTTTTAGGTATTAGTGATTGTTAATAAGCTGGAAAATGTTGTGGTTAATGCCCGTTTAGAGGTGTTGTCTTTCATAAATTAGGTTCATAAACCGGACGCAAGTCCTAAATTAAATTTTAGGCACTCCGTATTACAAACGGAACTCTGTAAATTTATTTTTAGGGTGTCATTAATTGATGTAGAGTCGAGTCCTTTAACAATTCCTCTGTCCACTTGATGTAGTGTTTTAAAAGTTTCAATGTTTAAAGTTTTTGTAGATGCAAGTCCTTGTAACGAGCCGAAATAGATCATGATGCAATTTTATTGTATAAGTTGTAACATCTTTTATTTCTTGTAATCATCTAGGTTTTTTGAAGACTCACATCGTGGTTGGGACTCTTGGAAGAAAGGACAAGTTCATGAAGACATATATTGATCATATTGGCTTTCAAATGACCACTTTTGTATAGCTAGAGCTTAAATTTATATTTGTAATACCCCGAATTTTCAAAGCTTATTTTATTATTTATTAAGCTTCAATATTACTTTCCAATTAAATTTATTTACTGATAATTCAACTTTATTTGATAATAATGTTTATTAAAAATGATTTCATTTAGTTTTTAAATTATTTAACGAATTTATTAAAAATGGTTTATTTAGTTTTGAATTATTTAGTGACTCTATTTAAATGATTTAATTGAAATATATTCTTTTTACAAACTAATTATTTATTTTATTATTTCTAATTAATTTAATTATTATTAAAATATTTACTTGATTGTGGGCATTCTTATTCCAACCATTGTCCATCCACATTGACAAAAACCCATTGAGAGCCCAACCCAAACAAATACCAAAGTCCAAATATCAATTTCATACTTCCATGTAATTTTTAGCCACAAAAAAAGGGAAAAGAAGAGGCAAAAAAATAAAAAATGAAGCAGCATCACTCATCTCCTTCTTCAACCTTCCTCCCTCATGTGACTACAACACATCTAAGAGCAAAAATCCAAACACTCCATCACTCTTGTCAGATTTTATCAACACTCAAGCGAAAACTCAGAAAAATCTGAGCAAAGTAGTCAAAACAATATGAGAAATTCAAATGTCAAAGATCTTCACCATCAATGGAGCTTGACTCCAAGCTCAAAAATCTGACCCAATTCCACTACAAATATTGAGCTACACCCATTCAATTGCTCAAGCAAACCACACTTTCAAGGTGTGCTTCACTCTCCTCTCTTCTCTCTATAATTTGAACCACCAACTGAATTACCAACCGAACCACCTGCTCTGCTTCTTTGAACCGCCGGAAACCACCATTACGACCACCCATAACCACCGCAACACCCTCCTCGCCAAACACCACAACCCACGCCCAGCACCACCACACACCACGCCATCCCCTGCAGTCCCTTCCCTTCGCCTGAGCCGCAAACCGTGTTGCCGTCCTCCTTCGACCACACCCTCACCCTCGCCTGAACCGACCACCTGATCTCGGACCATAAACCGCCATATTCACCACCCAATTTCCCCCCCCCTTCCTCCTTCGCGTGCTCTCCCCTGTTACTCCCTTCCCTCTTTTTTTTCTCTGGTTGCTAACATTGATTCTTTGAATCAGTTCCCGTTTCCCCCCTTTTTATTTTTTTTAAGTTTTAATTAAAAATCAAAGAAAGTAATATTTTTCCCAAATCCTTTTATGTTATTTAATTAGCAAAATCATTATAACCTATTCCTTTTCTTAAAACAATTTCATAAATAAATTGAAACCATAAACTTTGATTTATAAAACTCCTTTGAAATAATTAATCAATTTTATTTAAGTTATTTGAATTATTTAAGTTGTTTATTTTACTTATATAAAAAAGGAGTTATTTAGGTAACTAACTTAGATCTCGTTAATGTCCATTGTAAACTCCGAGTGCGTAGACGAGGAATATCAAGAGTGTTAATTGGTTCGCGGCTTAACTTTGGGCACGCTTCAAGAGTTAATTACCAATGTTCATCCACAAGTAGATTCCGTAAAAGAAAACGATCTAACCTTAAGATTATGTGAATTAATCATGTGATTATGTGATTATGAAGTTAATATGTGGATATTGGTTATGGATTAGTTATGGGTTATGATTATCAAATTTAAATATGAATTATGAGTAACAAATGGATAACAAGTGTGGATTTTGATTCTAAACCATGAATATGGAAGTTGGACTATGGACTATGAAAATGATTATTATAGCATCGTTAACATCGTAATTAAACTCGATAACGACTGAATCTTTTATCCTTATTCTCGATATAGGTTTTATGTATTATTATTATTATTATTATTATTATTATTATTATTATTATCGTTACTATTTAACATGGTTATTATTATCGTTATCATCAATATGGAAATGACGAATGAAATGGTGATGAAATATGTTAATGGAATGTAACCAAGTGACAGTTATTATTATGAATATGAATAGGCTATCGGTAGTAGCCATGTAGAAAATAAGTTATGGAAATGGAGTAACGGTTTTCACTCTCGGATAAATGAATGATGCATAAGTGAACATGTGATATGTGATAACTTGTAATAAAATTATAAATCACTTAAAATGAAATATCGGAAGGAAGTGATGAACAGGTTGCCCTGTATGGGAGGTTCAGCGGCCACCTACAGGTTCTTATGTTACTATGCTGAAACTCGATGTTATTTGTCTTCCTTCTATCTTGATGCGTTCCAAGTTAGAGCGGGTGTCCACACTAGGGACTCTGGTTTATGGCCAATTGATTTTGTGGGTGGATTTACGTGGTATATCACTAACCCACTTGTGAGTGGATTTACGTGGGTGTATCACCGGCTCACATTAGCAAGTGGTTTACGTGGTGTATCACCGGCTTGCTAGCGTTCTCCTTCCCTTTCGTAAATGAATTGGAATATCATATTAATGTAACCTTTTAACTGTATAAGTTTATGTGCAATGCTTTTCAACTCGACTTATATATTATTTTCAAATATTTTAACTTAAGTACTTTACGGAATGGAGTTGGAATTACTCAGTTTATTTGATTTTTGGGAGCTTGTCTCTCTTAACTTTTTCAATGTTCATTAGCAGGTGGGTGATCGAGGGGAAATATGAGAGATCAACTAGAAGTTGTCATTCACCTAGTTTAATATTTTTTTTTGCTTCCGCTGGAACTCTGAAACTCGTAGTATTTAGTACTTAACGAACAATTTATATTTGGTTGTAAGGATTAATTAAGTTTGGAATGAATATGTTTTAGTTACTTAGCCTTGCACTTAATTCCAAGGGGTTGAGTGCGGCGGTAACGCTCCGTCCGAGTCGAACCCTCGTTTAGTGCGGCGGTTCGGTTTGGGTGAGGTGTTACAAAATTTAAGCTATCTTTTGAATATATTGAAACTACTTGGTGTTCTAGCTTTTGGAACACTTATGTAAAATTTTAATTTATACCAAGTACTATCTAACGTATTATGGTTGTTGATGATGTGTTCATTTTATGATTAATGAAAGTGTATTGGATCTACTGTAATTAAAAATCTTGAGGATGTAGCTATATTGCCTATATACATGTATGTGATGACAGTATTTGGCAGGGTGGAAATCAGTGAAACTTGGGCCACATAGATATAAGTGTGGCACAAAGTAATTCATGGGGCACACTAATTAAAAGTGTGGCACAAACCTGTGCATTGAGCCAAATAATAGCAGAACATATGGGCTATAGGAATATTGTTGATGCCCATTTCCATGATTATGGGCGGCAAAGCAATAAAAAGTGACGCCCTAAGTATGGGCTACACGTACATTTTTTATGCGCATTTTCAAGAGAACGGGCGGCAAAACAATAAAAAGTGACGCCCTAATTATGGGCTACAAGTATATTTTTTATGCCCATTTCCAGGAGAATGGGCGGAAAAATATTATAATGTGACGCCCAAACTAAGGGTGGCGCGGATAGCGCGAAACTTCTTGTGTCATTTTTATTTTCGACGCCCAGGATTTAGGCGACGGTTTTTTTACTTTGGGCGACGAACTATTTTGTGGCCCAATGTCACTTTTCTTGTAGTGTTTTTAAGATATTTGTCATTTAAAGCTCTCTCAAAAGCCTGTCCATTCAAGTTTTGTAATGAATAAGCATTTACAAAAATTACCTTATGAATCTTCAAAGGACTTTCCCATTTGGTCGACCATTTTCATAAGAAGAAATCTTTATAGCCTCTCTCTAGTAACTTCTTTTTCCAAACTAAATCACCTTCTATAATTAATTTGTGCACCACCTTTTTGTTATAAGCTACTGCTACTTTCTGTTTTTGTGCTTTCAATTTTTCTAAAGCATTCAGTCTTACCATTTAAGAATCTATTGCCTCATTAGACATGGCTTGACCATACTCATGTAAGGTCATCTTCATCAGTCTTGCAACTCTAGCAGATTTGACACTTATTTCTGCTAGTATGACAGGATTTTGCCCATATGCTAATTCAAAGGGAGTGACTCCAGTAGCTTCTCTTTTGGAGGTTCTATAAGCCCATAGTGCATAAAGTAATAAATCATGCCAATTTCTGGGATTGGCTCTGACCATCTTTGAAATCCCTGCTGCTCTTATTAGTAGACTCTGCTTGGCCATTAGCTTGTGCATAATAGGGAGTTGACTGTAACTTCTGTGTGGAATATCCTTGCAAGAATTCATCAAACTCTGGTTACCTAAATATAGTAGCTTGATCCACTGTGATAGATTCTGGGATTCCAAATCTTATAAAGATCTTTTCTTACTAGAAACTAATTACAGGTTTTGTAGTTATGGACTTAAAATCTTGAGCTTCTACCCACTTTGTAAAGTAGTCAGTGATAACCAAGATATGAGAATGTCCAGCTGACGATGCTGGATGGATAATACCTATTGCATCCATAGCCCAACCTCTGAATGGCCAGGGCTTTATGATGGATTTTAATTCAGAGTCTGGTGCTCTGCTTATTGGTCCAAAGAGCTGGCATTGCTTGCATCCTTGAGCATAAGATATGCAATATTTGAGGGTAGAAGGCAAAAAGAATCCATGTCTATGGAACAACCATCTCATTTTTAAACCATTTTGGTGAGCACCACGTAGTCCTTGATGTACTTCTACCATCATAGTCAGAGCTTCACCTGCATCTATACATTTCAGTAGCAGACCTTCAGGATCTCTCCTATAAAGTTCTCCATTGTCTAGAAAGTATTTAGTGGAAGCCATTTTGACTCTGATAGTAGTTTTCTTCCCCATAGGATCATTCAAGTAAACTGTGATTTCTATCCTCCAATCCTGCTCAGTGTTCAGGACATCAATCTTGCAGATCTCCCATAGTGTTGTGTTCTCCACTATGGACTCGAGAGACTCTAGGCTCCGTTAGCCTATTCTGATATTCTCATCATCGCCTAATAATTGTCCGTAGATGAAGCTTATTGGGCTAGGAAATCAGCTGTCTGATTTTCCTCTCTAGGTACATACATGAAGTCTACCTTGATCAATTTTTCAACCAACTCATGGACTCTAGCCCCACATTTGATTGCAACTGGAGCAATGCTTTTGTAGTCACCTTTAATTTGGTTGATTACTAATTGAGAGTCTCCAAACACCTTAACCCTTTGTGCTTTGAGTTCTACTAGGACTTCTAATCCTATGATTAGAGCTTCATATTTAGCTTTATTTTTAGTACATGCACCTTCTAAAGGGACTGCGAGTTTAGTTATTACACCTTGAGGAGATTGAATGACAATCCTAATTCCTGACAGATCCCTAGTACAAGATCCATCAAAGTGCATGATCCAAGGAGGTTGGCTTGGTTGCTCAATTCCTACCTCACAACATGGGTGAGTGGCCAAAAAGTCGGCTATAGCCTGGCCCTTGACAGGCTTTTGAGGAACAAACAACAAGTCAAATTGTAAGAGGTGTAAACTCCACTTGCTCAAACGTCCCTTCAGAATAGGTTGAGACATCATGTGCTTCATTACATCTGTAGGAGAAACTACTTCAATGGTGAATGCCATGAAATAATGAATCAACTTAATAGATGTGCCATAAAGGCAAAGACACCAATTTTCCGCGTTAGTGTATCTCTTCTCAGTGTCGTGTAGGATTCTACTGAGGTAAAACACAGCTTATTCCTAACTCTTTTCATTCTCTTAGGTCAACAAACCCCATTAGAGTCTGTGGCTGCGGACAAATAGAGTCTCAGAGGTTTGCCATTCTGTTTAGGAGGAATCAAGACTGGTGGATTGGCCAAACAATTTTTTATTTGGTCAAATGCTTCTTGATGTTGTCTCTCCCATTTAAAATCAGATTCATTCTTTAATTTTTGCAGGGGTGAGAAGACCTTAGTCTTTCCAGCTAAATTCGAAATAAATCTTCTAACATAATTAATCTGCTCCAAGAATCTTTGTAATTCTTTATTGTTTCGGGGAGGTTGAGCTGCTAAAGCAGCTTTAGCTTTATTTTGATCAATATTCATTCCATGTTTATGAATCAGGAAACCCATGAAGTTACTTGCTTTAACTCCAAAGGCACATTTTAAAGGATTCATTTTCAGGTTGAACTTTTTCATCCTTTCGAAAGATCTTTCAGGGTGCCCTTTACGAGAAGATAAATCATGAGATTTCACTAGGATATCATCAATGTATACTTCCATAATCTTACCAATCATATCCTCGAAAATGAGGTTCATTGTCCTTTGGTAGGTTGCCTTAGCATTTTGTAAACCAAATGACATAACTATCCATTCATACATGTCCTGGACATCTAAAGGCCGTTTTGTGACGGTCTACTTCAGCTATCCTTAGTTGATGGTATCACTATTTAAGGGCTAATGCAACCCTTGAAAGCGTTGCATTATATGGCTATAAGTGTTTCAATAGATCAAATGCAACGCTTTGAAAGTGTTGCATACGCTTTCGCTGCATTTGATCGAATGCAATGCTTTGTCCCTTCAAATGCGATGCTGGGTTGAAAATCTATTAAAGTGTTGCGATAGGTCTGAAAGCGTTGCGTTTGATAGACAACTGCAACGCTTATTTTCACATTATAAAAGCAACGTTTTATCAAGTGGCACCGCTTAATAGGAGAGGTAAATGCAGCGTTTCTAATGTACAGGTACATTTGCCTACTATTATGCATGTAGGGTGCAAGTAGTTGTATTATTATATGATCATATATATAACCTGTCATTGTAACATTTGAAGCACAATATAATACTTCACAAATACTAGTGAACAACCAACAATAAATATATTGCATAACCAAATTCAATACAAATTAAAATAAAATGTTGGTTACTGTACATTAAGTTTCATCAACTTACACATAAAATAAAAACATAAACTAACACAAATCTAAAGTTAAATTGGATAAACGACTAAAGCGAGCCTAAGTCACTTGTCTTTAATAGCCAATGATTGATTGGATCCACAACCTCATGCATTATCTTCAAGCTCCTCATTCAAAATCACCTACAATGTTTACAAATAAAATTAGTAACGTAGCATATATTAATAAAGATAAAAGGTAAAACTCTAGCAAAATTTTGACAAAGTTTTCGTTGTAAAATGGACTCCCAAATTATGAACATATGATAACTTGTAGTTAAAACTAGCCGCAATCAATTCCATCCAAGTCATAAGCTCTCAAAGGCATATGAAAAGTTACAAAGCAAAGTAAATCTCACAAATCAAAAGTCTACGCCAATTCCCACCTCAAAAACTTCAATCATCTAAGTCTCACAGAAGAGACTTTTATCATCCAAGTAAAATTGCGGTTCCAAGCTCCACTTTGTATTTCGTTATCACCTTACCCTGAACTCCATCCCCTATTTTACCTCTTGATAACATCCCAAAATCTTTTTCAACACAAGC
Organism: Patellifolia procumbens; assembly: GCA_947645195.1. Classification (NCBI taxonomy): domain Eukaryota; kingdom Viridiplantae; phylum Streptophyta; class Magnoliopsida; order Caryophyllales; family Amaranthaceae; genus Patellifolia; species Patellifolia procumbens. The sequence goes on along the minus strand of CANSGD010001433.1, from coordinate 585,131 downwards.
ACTAGGGAGTAGCATAGCAATAGGCACCAACAACATAACACCAATAGGCAGCAAGGAGAACAACAAAACAACAGTAGGTGTTTCATAACCAGGTGCACTATCAAGTAAAATAAAAATCATTCCAGTATAAATGTTTAAGACACTAACAAAATAACCTAGAATTCTCCATATTGAACACACTAATAATCTCATAATTGTCGAATTATTGTCGGCAAAAACAAGAAGGGATATTAAACCAAATTAACAAGAAAAAAAGAAAAACAATATCTTCATGCTTCTGTCGAAGCAACGAGAGATGGTGGCGTGGTCTGGTGTGCGATTGTCCGGCGGTCAGTGGAGGCTAACCAGCAACTGTTGATGAAAGGAAGGGGAATGTGTTATTCTCTACTAAAGATAGGGTATAAGTAAAGTAAAGACCATGTGCTAAACTGCTAATGCAAAGAGAGGAGAGAATGGCAGCTAGTACATAAAAATTGAGAAGAGAGAAGAGCATGACATCTAGTAAGTAAAGTATAACCTTATCTTATTTGCAAATTCAACTGTATCAATATGCATAAGGGTGTTAAAAATTGGATGTAACATCTAGAAGGTAAAATAACATTCATCTGATGTCACATGTTACAGTCTTACAGAATGACATTTCACATAACTAAAAGCTCAAAAATGTGTTACAGAATGATGTTTATATAATGGGACGACCTTGCTTTTATTATTATATGGTTAGGCCTCTGACTGTCCTAGGCTGATTTTCGTTAAGTCTTTGGAATAGGAGTCGTATGCTGCATACCCATGCAAAGAGGAGATATACTCATACCTAGAGGCTGCATCAATCAACATATCTGCCACAGGCATAGGATATTGATCTTTTGGAGTAGCTTTATTAAGATCTCTACAATCGATACAGACTCTCACTTTGCCATTTTTCTTAAAAACTGTTACTATATTGGCTATCCATTCGGCATATTTGATAGGTCTGATGAATCTATCCTGTAAAAGCTTCTCTATTTCCTCTTTTACCTTTGGGATTAAATCAGGAGATAACCTTCCAGGACTTTGTGCCACGGGCACATGTCCCTCTTTAATATGTAACTCATGCTTAGCAATTGATGGGTCAATGCCAGGCATTTCGTGATGTTCCCATGCAAAACAATCTTTATATCTCTCTAATATACGGATTATATCTAGTTTTTCTTCTTGGGGTAACAACTTACTAATGTAAGTATGTCTAGTTTTTTCTTTAGTCCCTAGATTTACCTCTTCTAGGGGATCATGGACTTCTTGTCTTATGTCCTCACTTTTGGCCCAAACTCTAGTTTCTTCTCCTACAAGTGATTCAGACTTGCATTACAAGGTAATAAGTTTATATTCTGTTGTTGTAGCTTATCCATATATTGTTGTAAAAGAAAATATTTCATATAAAAGTCAACTGTGGGTGTGTACCCTTTAATTTCATTACTTGGTGTAGTAAACATTACAACTTTTTGATAAAAGGTAACTAAATACAAAGGACCTACTATAATGATCCTAAAGACTAATTATGGGAGCTTGGTACTCCATAATGGCTCTTTCTTGTGGGGAAAGCTTCTGTAACATCTTCCACCGATATTTGATTGATGTTGTCGCTCTCAATGATCTCCTCTAGGACTATAGTGGAACCTTTTGGAGTCTTTGGAAAACTTTTGTGTCTTCTTCTATGTTTTTAATTAGAACTACTTCTAACTTTGCAGTGTCTAATAGAGCTTTTGTGTCGGGATGAAATGCCACTTCTATGCTGATGGATGGGGTAGATCCTAAATGTAACAGCCCGACCTTCCCGAGCTGCATCCTTACCATTGTTAACATCATAAACAACAATTTACGTCTAAACCACAAGTAATTTAATTACAGCTTGTATCAACTCGCAGCGGAAATAATCCTTAAATTCAATGCCGCTTATCAACATAATAACTCAATTTACATCCAAGATATAATTAATCAATCATAACTTTGGCAGAAGCTCGCATTAAAAATAAACCTCGAAAACAATATCGCTCCATCTGAGTTTCTCATATCAATATAAAACAACAATATTCCATCAAATTGTATTCTCCATTGGCAACATAGGCTATGGGAAAATCTTGCTTCCAAACTTCCATTGACCACTTTTGATACTGAACCTGCAAAACCACTAACACGGAAATCTGCCCCCACTAGGACAGGTTCCAAGAACAAAATCAGCGAAAGCTGAGCACACATTGGCTGTAGATTTTGAAAATAATTTACGCATACTTAAGATACGAGTTCCAAATGTAGTATTATATTTCATAACAAGAGTAATTTCCTCTTTAATAAGCTTAACGAACATTATGAACTATCCACCACTTAGAATAGTTAAACATATTAAATTAGAATAATATTCCGAAAGACAAGGGTAATTTATTGATAAACTAAGTATATACTTCTAAATTCAATATATCATAAACTATACCTCAAGAGTTCGTAATAATTATTGAGATAACTCACCACTTATCCCAAAGTAACATAGGGTACGTAGTTTACTTATCGGAGCCTTTTTGAAAGTAGAATCGTAGTATTGAACGTACCTCGAAGATACCTTACTCACACGTTATACTTAATTTGTTATTCGAAGTCCCTTAAAACCATTCCCATAACCGAACTTCTTAAATCAGTCATAGGTCCGTACACTATATATAATCGTATAGTATCATACATATAAGTAACATTAAACATACTAAAAGCTCAAAATGATATACTGTTCAGGTTCTCAAACTTCCTAATATTTAAATAAGAGACCTTTCTCTGATTTTCAATTACGCTTATAAACCTTCCTTCAACACATCGAAGACCAAATACCTTTATATAACCATATTTAATTGATACCATAATTGTTCTAACGGAATGAGTCCTCTATGTATCCCTGACGTATTTATCTCATAGATGCAACACGTTCCCAAAATATAGAAGGGTTCCAAACCGCCACTTAGAAACATCTCATTCAATCCCAAAAGCAAACATAAAGGTTCGTACCGAGTTATTCGTTCCTATTCCAATATCTATTAAGATTTAAACGTTAGATTTCAATCAAAGATATACATGTAATATGAATGCTATTAATTCAAAATACTCAAAGCTAATGTATACCTAACTGTAATCCATTCCGAAAACCTTTCAATGGTTCAATCGTGACTTAAGACATGTCCTTATAGACTTTGACAAATCGTGTAACGTCGAGAGTTCCCAACATAACTACAACAGTTATCTGTTGATTTTCAAATAAATTCCAAACGAGAATATCTTTGTAATTTCTTTTGCATATATAGTTAAGTAAGCATACTCATGTATATCACGTACGTTCCACAGTCATAGTCATAATGGAAAGCTAAACATGAAATACATTAAAGGATTACATAAACTTCCGAAAATACTTCATTATATAATCTTTGGCAACATAATCCAAATCAACAAGTTTATACATAAGAAAATATCTCAAATTTCCTTTTAACACAATTTAAATAATATGGGGAAAATAACACAAAATTAGAGAGGGACTATGCCACTTCTCTACACACTTTGGGGGTCGTCACCCCACTACGTATTGCTTGCAAGACTTCCAGGACATGTCCCACACAATTCCCACAAAGTGAATGTACAATATATACATACTTATACATACACAGTTCTTTCCCCGGGGTAACATTAGTTCAAACATAATCGAAAATCAATTTAGTTGACAAATCCATAGTTTTCATTCTCTTAAACAACTCAACCACATTTTCCAAAACTCTTAGCATAAACCCGGGAATCAAGGGCAGGAGGTAACTCTTCACTTAAAAGACCAAACCTCATTTATAAAGTTTATATATGTATATATATTTGTAAATCAATTTTCCTTTCCTAAAATCACTTTGAGAAATTGGTTGTGGAAAATTTAGCTCTTGCGTAACACACGAAATGGTCCATGAAATGGTTGTTTCCAAAAATGTTGTTTTGAGTAAACTTGTTGTATAGAAATGGTTTAACAAACTCCCCTTTTCATGTGAAAGAGTTACTGCCCTTGGGCGGGTGTATAGCCACACATAACAAAAGTTTCCAAGCTATGCTCTAAAACAAGAAATGATAAAGCTTATAATACTTAATAAACTCCACAATTCAAAGTTGTTTCACTTAATACATTTCATAACCAAAACCACAGTAATTAATAAGTTTTATGATTGGTTATTATAATTAAATTTCTTGTTCCGAGATCGTAATACTCCATAGATTTTCATAAACTCGAGTCATAATACTCAATAAATTCCATAGGCTTATAGATTATAATAATGGTTACGTTCCTATTATAAGTACTGATCATATAAGAACTTCAATTCCAACTTTTTAATAACCCAAACATGAGCTCTAAAGTTCATATAACTGCATTCGTTTCTTGAGATCTCACTGGCCAGCCTGGTGTCAATACTCACTAATATAATTCCATTTATACTTCATAACTCTTCTTTCCATTGCTATTGCACAACCTTAATCCATTTATAATTCACCATCCTTATCACGTTCATCTTTCGCAAACTTGCCCATTTATACTTCACAACTTCTCATGACATATCCTTTGTAACTATCATAACCCAATGACACCTCAATTATATATTGTCTTGTGAGATCAACGTAGTCATATTTGATTGTTTCCTTGAGCCTTGTTGCTCTCCATATACCGAAGCTTCCATATTCCCATAAATCCTTAATTCATGTCTCTTTTATATTCAAATCATGATATCAATTATCAAGGTATTCCACTATATAACATCGATTTTACTCGACTTTCTATTATTTAACCCCATTCTCCCAATTAGGAGTCGGTGTCTCTATATTCGTTCATTTATATCATTCGAATTTTTCGTGGTAGAAGGTTTCCAATTCCACTAAAGAGTTTCTCATAACTTACATTTTACAAATTTTATTATACAGATATACTACTCATTCGATCCAACGCTCATTCTTTGACTCATTATGTCAATAGCATAAACCCTACATATCCACCTTTCATTTCCGTACTTGAGAGTTTAAATCGTTCACAAGTTATTACTACTTACTTGAAGAGCCCATAAAGTCTTTGTGACTGGTTATATTTGTTTACTCACTACGTTTACACTCCGACACTTTCTTTCCTCGATTACCAAACTACAACTTTAATTTCTCTACTTAACTTCCTTCCATATTTTCTTATACATCCATATATGACAACTCGTCGAACAACTCATTTATCCTATTGCAATTCAATCATAGATTTCCAACCTTTTAAATCATTCCCTCGAAGACAATTTTTGTATAATGTGCACCTAAACAATACACTAATAAAATACAATCCAATATACCATGTTACTTCCACTAATCCACTTTTAAAATTGTCGAAATTGTATTTCTAACATCAATATAGAAATCCCTACTTAAAGGGAGTCTAATTCATAAAGTATTCTTGAAATCTCAATCACTATGAGTAACCGTTACTACCGAATATTCTAAAACCTTTTAAGATAATATCTCATATGTTACCTAATTCGGTTTCCTTGAAATCTAGTTGTAATAACATTATAGAGTATATGAGTCGTTCCACTCAAAACCCACAAGCCAATTACGTCGAAAAGTATATCGGGAGCTTCCATTTAATTATTCATATTCAGATATCCATACATCCATATAATTTCTTGAGACATAGGTAATAGAGTAGTTTACATCATTCGACATATATATATTCATATGCAACAAGTCATACTCAAAACCACTAAAGTTTCAAAGGAGTGTGATACATACTTCTATTAAGCAAAACGAGAAATCAATAAAGGAATTCATCTCAATCTTAAATCATATCTCGTATACCTTAGTTTGACAAAGCAACTCCATATACCGAGTACATCGAAATATAAATATCTTGTAAAGTATCTCAATCAACCAACTCCATATATAGAGTTTTTAAAAATATCTCAAAACCCACTTTTCCATATACGGAAGTTCTAAACCAAATGTTCAACATACACGTTCCATGTAAAACACTTATCATAGTAAAACACACGCATAAACTTTTTTTGTAGTAGAAAATGGAGGGACAATGTGTACCTTAGCTCACCCTCTAACCGTCCACATTTCTTTGACCTTTGTACTGACAATCCATTATCTCGAACCCTCATTCATTCATTTGGCTCCACCATCATCCATCCATAATTTACCTCATACGCAATAAGAGTATCATTAGGATTCACTCACTAAATCAATTCACCAATTCCCTTATCTAACTTATTCTTCCTATAAGTAAACCAACTCAATCCCATTACCATAAACTGAATCAGATAACCTTACTTCGAGAAATTAAACTAATAATGAGAATTAAAGAGTTTAAGTCGAAGTGAAACAAAAATCATTTTGGTTGAACTCTTAAATATAATCAATATCTGAGGAGTCATACTTCACGTTTCCAAAATCAAATTTTGACAAGTAAAAAGGTAAAATTCAACTTAAGCAAAATTTTGATTCAGAGTTAACTAAATCACATTTACTACAAGAAAATAGAGCTAATGAGTTAAGCGTAATACCTCAAGAATTTGTATCTGAATCACATTCTCCCAAATAATCTGATTTGGGTTTTCTTTTAGAACAAAAGAGGAAGAATGACTTGACAATGGCACAACCAAGGATCAGATTGAATAGCAACAACATGCATCAGCAAACGAACAATCTCCCCTACCGTTTAGCGGCGGAGGAATTGCGGCAGCAACAACGGTGTTGTAGCCGCGCCGCAAAACAGAGAGGAGGGAAGGAAGCAGCGCCACCGAGAGGAGTGGAATCCCTGAGACAAGAGAGGTCGGCGGTCGGGGGTCGGTAATCGGGCGGTGTCTCCGGCCATCAACAACCGGGAAGCAAGAGAGGGACGGTGAAGGACAGGGTCACAGAAGAGAGGAGTGTTTTGGGTTTGGGTTTTGTTGTACAAATAATGGAAAAGAGTTCTAGAGGCTTCTTTTGGATCATATAGAGTTTGGTTTTGTATACCAAAACTTAAATCAAGGAATTTTGATTTAGTAAACACACAAATAAACTATATTGAGAATTTTCATTCAGCTAAGAAAAGAATTTAGCAAAGATTTTTTTTTTCATATTTCATAAAATATCTTCTTAATATGAAATCAATTTTCTCGAAATCACTTCCTAAAACTTATAATATTGCATAATTAAGTTAATAATATAATGTTTCCTTTAATTAAAGGTGCTTAAAATTCACACTATTACACTAAAAGTGTCATGGGAAAACCAGAAATAGGAAAAATTGAGTGAACTTGCTCGTTAGCTTTAACAACTTCAAAGGACTTACCATTCCATAATACTGAAAACTGGTGCAAAGAAGAAGGGATAGCATAACTAAAATGAATCTAATCCCTACCTAGAATAGAATTTTAAGAAGTAGGTCCATCTACTATGAAAAAGCCAATATATGTGATCTCGTCCCAATCTAAGTTCTAATTATCACCATTCCTTCAATTTGCTCAGAGGAGCCTGAGAAACCTGACACGGTCATCTTAATATTCTGAAGATCAGCCTTAGTCTTTCCTATTTTCTGCAATACAGAAAGGGGCATGATATTTAGTAGCTCCTGTGTCTACTAAAACTTTACCTATCTTAGTACCTTCGAAATCAGCAGTTCGATACAAATGCTTTCATGTTTTTATTGTCTACTTGGGGACACCTAAACATCATGTCCATAATCATCTTTTCCTGTTTCTAACTCAAAGAACTTGCATTAGGAGGATAGGTCACTCTAGTACGATTTAAAAGGGTGGAAATATTCTGAGTAGAATTTGCAGTAAACTTACCACCATTATGAGGATCTTTTGATTCATCCTCCTCAAAAAGTAGAGTTATATCAGCTTTGTATTATGAAGGTAGTATGATAACATTACATTCACTTTCAAGAGGTAATTGTTCCAGATCCTCTAAGTTGAAGATACCTGAGTCATCTTCTTCTCCCAACTGAGATTGGATAGCCGTCCGATCGGCCTCCTCAACTTTGTATCGATCGAAAGGCAGGGGGGCACAGCCCCCGACCAAGGGAGTGGTTACGTCCAGTATAGATGCCCTCGCCCTAAAGGGGGATTTTTTTGATTACCTGCGGGACCGCTTTTTCTGACTCGCTTCCTTCTTCCCTAGGCTGCTTTTTTGATATTTTCAAAAGAAATCGATCCGAGATCTCAAAATAACCTTATAAAGAGTCCCGGGTAGTCGGCCGTTGTTCCGGTCGAGCACTCTCCTTTCTTTGTCTAATTCCGTCAGATGGAACAAGATCCGATCTCGGCATCTATTTCTATTATATGGAATTCGCAAGTGTGAAAATCAGGTAATCTTCGAACCGTCGTGAGGTTCAAATCGCCTTCAGAGTCTGTGTGAGACATTAGCGATTCGAAGTCAAAGACTTTAGTGATTTCAGATTTCAATTTTGGGGGAATCCTGTTGAATGTGATCTGTTGTTTAGCATCAGGGTTATCTTCAATTTCACTCCCTTCTTCTCTGTTTCTTTCTAACTTTCTATGATCGTTCCTAATTGATGGTTGAGGTTCAACATCAACAGTGATCTTGTCAAGTGGTAAACATCTCTGCTTTCAAGACTCCTGCATTTAAAGCCTGATCATCAACTCGGATGTGAGCTACCTGAGCCTCTTGTTGTGCCATCATAGCTAGCTGTGCCCGGTATGTAGCAGCTTTCTTCCTTGATTCAGTCTTAGTTCCATTAGAATGACCATTGGAACTAGTATCTGAGAATTCAGGTGCTGCTGAACCATAGGTTTTGTTCCTAACAACGAATGGGGTAGCATGATTCCTTGGTGGAAACTGACTTTCATGTCGTCCTCCCTTTCCCATATTAGGTGGATACATGGGATAAGGAGCCCATTTAGGACCTCTTATCCTTTTAAAATAAGGAGGAGGTTTCTGGTAGGATGCTACGCATTTTGGATCGTTGGGCATAATTGATTCCTGATTAATTCAAAATGTACCATGTCTGAGCAAGTACTACACACACTCTCTCTCTAGCTCTTAAGGTTAGCAATGACCGCTGGAGTTTCGAGTACCTCCTTATAGGTCTGCAAAGCTCCATTTTGATTAATCTGACCAAAGACAGGAGATTTGGGAGCTTGAACAATCTCCTCATGTTTGATCTTCTCTATAGGGATTGGTAATGCTAGAGCTTCTTTTTTCTGAGACTCCCTTTGTTTTGCTAGTTGGACCTCGAATTCTTCCATCTTAGGGCTTTGTCTTCCCTGTCAGTGATGGTAGTCCTTCCCTTTTTGATAGACTTCAAAAGGATTCCTTTGAAGGAATTGCATTGATCAGTGGTATGGCCTGAGTTGACATGATATCTACATACCTCTTCATCATCATCATCAGGCCACTTTGTCATGATGAAAATGACTTCATCAATAAGCCTGTTAAATATTTGATTTGCTATAGGAGTGTTATGCTGATTTTCTTGCATATAGAAGGTAATGTCATCAAAATCAATAAATTTACATTCTAATTGATAAGGTTCACCTTCCTCAATCCACATTAGCATCAACTTCATCAGCGAAGAAAATAAGTTTCTTATCTATAGCATCCTGAACTTTGTTTCTAAACACAATGCAATCATTTGTATTATGAGTAGTTCCAAAATGATCTTTACAATGTTTTTTTCCTTTTAATTCTTCAGCAGTCGTTACTCTATGTCTGCCATTGATTTTCATTTTCTTATTGACCAAAAACCAATCAAAAAGAGAATCAGACAAGGACCAATCGAAATCATAATCTTTTTTCTGTCCTGATTTCATGTCTCTTATTTCGTGGATTTCTTTCTTTCTAGTGTAGACACTTATAAGGAGCACTTTTGTATGAAAATTGCCACCTCCACATCTACCTCTCTAAAGCTTATATCAACTTTATCAAAATTTATATCAATCTCTTCATTAACAACAAAGGCTTGGTGTTTAACTCTACTTTGATCTTGTAAAATTTGTTCAAATTTACAACCCTGATGAGCTAACTCTCCAAAATCTGTAAAGTGGAACTGTGGAAGTCACAAAATTTCTTCCTATATTCAAGACCTAGACCATCTTGTGCCATTTAGAGAACTTCCATCTCTGGAACATTAGTATGACACTTCTATTTGGCATTCTTAAATCGTTCTAAAAAATCGCTCACAGGCTCTCCAGGGGCCTGAGTAATCCTTCACAATTGGCTTAGAGTGACTTTAGTTTGTCTCCTTGCCAAAATGATTGATGAACTGGTTTTTCATTTCTTGCCAGTAAGGTATAGATCCTGGTGCTAAATGCATGTACCAGTCATAAGCAACATCAGAAAGCGAGGTTGCAAAGAGTCTTAACCTCAAGTATTCACATTCCCCAAAATCCCTACTACATTGAGAGTTGAATCTCTGTAAGTGTTCTTGGGCAGATTTCCCATCTCTACCAGAGAATAGGATGAAGGGATTGGAAGGAGTTCTAGGAAAAGGATAAGCTTTATCAATCCATTCAGGGCATGGACTTAAGTCTTGTCTCTGTCTCCTACCCATTTGTTCATCTAACATAGCCTGAACTTGAGCCATAGTCACAACCAGATCTCCTTGTGGACCTCTTGGGTAGCCCATAAATGTTTGAGCCCTATGAGGTGGATAATGGTAATCTAGATCATCATATGGTTCTAGTGCAGTATGTCCCATATGAGATAAACCCATTCTATGATTAGGACGCACTGAGAACTGTTGTCTTTCTAGGTTATGTTGGTAAGTAGACTGTTGATGATGACTACATACATTACGGAAATTTGGATGAAATGCGTTGGTAGCCATAATTAGTTTGGGAGGGGATGTACTCTTGTCGATTACTTCTAACTCCCTGGCCAACATTATGTGGAAGTTCTTCATTTTGGTTGAAGACTTCATAATCAGTCCCCATTTCTGGATGAACCGTTCTAAGTGGTTTGACATTAGTGCAATTGAGCCAGCTTGCTTCAGCCCCTGTTCCTAGATGTTCGACCCTCTTAGATTGGTTCGTACTACCTCGAAGATCGCTTAGGGTAGGATGATTCCTAGTTTGGCGTTGGGTGGAATTTTGTGGATATGTGATTCTCAAGACTGGGTTCGAAGGCTCTCCTCGTGTATGAGAGTTAACCTGATTTGATTTGTTTGTATCTAGACTTTGTTCCAGAGCCTGTAGGAGTTGGTCATTCAGAACCTTATGTCTATCCGCTAATGGTTCTAATCCACGCGCAATTTCTTCGGCTACTTGTCTAGATAAAACCACATCTATGGCATTTAGAGTCTCTCGAACTTCGAGCAAAATTCTATCTATATGGGATGTCATAGAATCCCTAGAGTCTTCTATCATATTTCTGATAATATCTGTAAAAACTCTAGCAGACTCTTGAGTAAGAGCTCTGTATTGTGAGTCAAATTAATGTCTAGGGCTTTCTCGAGCCTCAATTAGAAGTTGTCTAATGGTTTCAACATATCTAGAATGCATTTGATTCAAAAAAACACGGATTTTAATAGACAAACGAGTGGCCCTTAGAGAAACATTCTTAGTCCCATCTTCGGCTCTAATTGAGAAACTGTCATCCTCAGGCTGAGTAGAATTAAGATGTTCTATCAGGGGTGCTTCCTCTATCCTGTTATATGAATTTTCAGGGTTGGAACCTTCTATACTTTCTTCAGGGTTATTTGGATGAGATTGAGTGCATTCTGGAGTTCCTTGCTCATCTCTGGCACCTCCTCTTCTATTAGAACGAGTATTAGCCATTTCTTAAGAGTGTTTTCAACTATGTGACAGTCTACTCCCACTGCGGCTGCCAAAAACTTGTTGGTACAAAATGGTTTTGCAAACAAGTAACGATGCCCCGTTGCAAGTTGGTCCAGAACACCAGGGAGGTGATTCACTCTCCTAAGAGTCATTGGCCCTTAGCAATAAGGGTTACCCTTAAAACTAAAGGAACCTCGCTAACTTAATTGAGCACAGAACTACCAATGGCTAAGAAATAGCGTGCTAAATATAACTTAAATAACTTTCAAAGAGTTATAGAGAGACAAATGGCCAAAATAATATAAACAAACTTGAAAGAAACTATTTCATTTCTATTGATGATATAATTCAGGTCCTACACAAACTTTTATGGAAAGAAAAAGGTAACAACAAGCTTAATTGAGAAAAAAAGAGAGGAATATCGTCATCCTTCTTGCACTCCATGAGACAATAACAATGGAAGGCGTCTAGAACATGGGGTGTTCGTGGCAAATAACTACCTAAAACTATGCCTAAGATCTAAGGATAAATTCTAATATTTGTTGTGTGGATGATTGATTGTTGATGTCCTTCTTCGTCTGGTTGAAGCCTCTAATTATAGCCAAATGGGGCAGTAGTTATCTATCTTCGAATTTAAAATATCTTCTAACCTCCAAACTGTTGGGAAAGTTTTGAATTTGGCGCCTAATAATGGGCGCTTCTTGAAGCTTCTAGAGTTTTCATCCCTCTGAGACTCTGGTTGGCTTTTGGGCTTCTTATCATTTAATACGTGTATGTTGTTTGACTAGGTCAACATAACTCAGACCTGGACTAAAAAGAAATGGGTTTATGTTACCCATGGGTCTTAAAGCCCAAAAAATAAAAGTCGTAGTAACGGTACCAATTAAAAAAACACCCTAAAATGGAAAAATGTACATATTAAAAAAACAGAGGGAGTATTATATAAGTCCTTTTGTTTTTTGGAGTCAAGCTTTAAAATTTTAGACCAAACGTTCTTACTAATATATACAACACAACATTCTTATGTGGGATCTTGTTAAATTCGCCTTGATAAGTATTTTCGTAATATCTTTACAATTTTTACTAATATGAAATTGAAGATATTACAAAGTGTGTCTTGGATAATGTGCAAAAGAATAACGATACTTATATTTTAGAGCGGAGGGAGTAATCAAGTGACAATTGTTTGTGATGATAGTCTAAATCTTTTATCTCGTAATCTATGTACAATTTGTGTGTCCATCTATTTCTAGGTAGTTTATTACTTCTTATGTTTATTTTAGTAGTAAAACTCTGTTTTGCATAGATTTGGTTGTTTAGGATCCAGTGAGAAAATTCTTAAACTGAGAAGGGTAAGAAGGATCTATATGCATATTTTTTAAACTGGATGTGCATATTTTTGAAACTGGATATGCATATTTCATTTTTTGACCTGTAAGTATATGTTCTTAAATGTTAAAATGTACAGTCAGTTCAAAAAAGACACATGATAAAAAATGCACATCTAGTTTAAAAATATGTATTTCAGTTCAAAAGATATGCACAAAAAATTCCTTCTCACCCTTCTCGTTTTAAAAAGCTAGTATATGTCCCAAATTATAAGCGGCGACTTTTAATATTTAACCTATGTCATTTCGGAGAACAACGCCAGCCGTTGATGATGACTGGGTGGTTGATCCATCAAAGTTGAGTTTGATGAGATGTTTTCATAGGGCCTTCCAATGGACATGAATGAGGTGAGGGAATCTGCAGGGCATAGAAGTATAGGTAGAAGTGTTAGTATCGACGGAATTGTGCCAGTTCCATTCTGAGTATGTCTGTTGGGCTCTGTAAAAGACTCGAGACGGGTTGAAAGTTTCTTTTTGATAAATTATTAGGTTTCTTCTCCATAAGCTCCAGAACAGAAGGAAAAATCTAGTTTGACTATGACTTGGGCTAGTTTTTAAATTTTGAATAGTGGGGGAGATGTGATTCGGTTTTATGGTAGTTCCAAGGAAGTCGGAAACCAAGTGGTTTGTCCAAAAGGTTTGCGAAATAGGGCTTAATAGAAAGAGGTGATTAATATTTCCAGGAATATTGTGATAAAGAGGACAACAATTAGGAACTAGAATGTTCCTAATATTTAGGTTTACCTGCTAGGAAGACCATCTTGTAAAAGTTGTAAACTAAATATTTTAATCTAGGTTGGACTTCAAGCTTCCAAATCCATGCAAAAGTCGGATTGAATTTTGTCAGGAGGAGAATTATGCGCAAGCCATGTGGCAGATTTGACGAGAAATGACCTGAAGATGTTAGGTCCCAACATGGGGGATCTTTCTGAGGCTTGGATGGGAGAGGAATTCCTTCGATGATGGAGCAGACATGGGAGGGAATCAAGGATGATCGTACAAGATCCATCTTCCACTTCATATTTGGGTGAATTACTTCACTAACTTTAAAATGGACATAATCACTATCACCGGATTCTAGATTAAGATAATCGAGGAGACTTTTAGTTGTACACCATTTGTCTAACCAGAAATAAATATCAGTTTTAGATCCAAGCAGGTGAGTCAGAAGGTTTTGGGAAGCTTTCAAAGAAAGAAGATTTTTTCATATATTTTTGTCGAATGATAGATGCCCAATGATTGTTGAGTTCAGATATAATTATGCATCCTAGTTTATCCAACATTCCTTGGTTCATGTGTTTAGTCTTTCACATACCCAGACCCCCATGACTTTTGCCTGACAAATTTTTTCCCATGAAATATGGGACATACCTTCCGCTTCAGATTTATTTTCCAAAATTTCGGTTAATAGCGTCTCATTTATTAGAGATGGAGCTGAGAAGTTTGTTGGTTGCCATAGAGTAGACTGGGATAGAATCAAGTTACTTTGAATTAGGTCTTCTCGACCTGCCTTAAAGAGGAACAAGGATGTCCAGGAAGTAAGATGTAAGTTTGTTCGGGTAGTTAAGGAATTGAAATCGTTAGTAGAATATTTATGGGTAGATAAATTAATATGCAAGTACCGTCCTAGAGTGTGTCTATGTGTCGTGTTGAAATGGCTAGCTATAAGTTGTTTTCGAGGTTCGGGGTTCACGTCTAGAAAGTTATTGCTGATTTGTGGTAGTTAATTAATTGACTGATGCTTTACAAAAGTTGTCTAGTAACCCCTTTAGTTTATGACTAGCTGAAGAGGTGGCTATACAGAATATAAGACAATCATCTGCGAAGAGAAGTCCTAGAATTTTTCGAAATTTTAATTCCGATACCAGATTTTGAGCCTTGAGATATAAAGGATAATTGTTGAGCTACAACTTCCATGCAAATTATAAACAGGTAAGGAGATAAAGGGCCTACTCTTCTTAGACCTCAAGTTGGAGTAAAGATGTCAGAGATAAGATCATTAACTATGACGGAGTAGGAGGCTGATGTAGCACAACATAGAAGCGAATCTTATTTATCCAAGTAAGGTGGAATCCTAGCAGTGAAAGCGATGAAGTCTCATTCCATTCGATCATATGCTTTTTCCATATCTAACTTTAATACAAAACAACCTGTTTCTTTTTCATTTTTGGGAAGTGTTCAGTACTTCCTGTACAATGAGAATGTTATCGTGAATTTCTCGACTTTGGATAAATGCACTTTGGAGAGGATTAATAATTTTTCTTAGTAAAGGGCGCAAGGGATGAACTAAGATTTTGGCAATAGTTTAATAAAGTGTAGAACATAAAGCTATTAGTCGGATGTGAGATGGTCGTTCTAGAGCATCATTTTTAGCGAACATGCAGAGAAGGCTATGATTAATGCTTTTAAGGAAATGACCATGGACAAAGAAATTTCTAATTGTCAAACATAGGACTTTCTTAAGAATCGGCCAGTAAGATCGGAAGAATTTTGATCTAAATCCATCTGAACCACGGCTTTTAGAAGGGTCAATGTCAAATAGTCCGTAATATATTTCTTGTTCATTGACTAATGATACGAGGGTATAACTATCCTCCTTTGAGATGCAATTTCCTATACAGGGGATGATGGGGTCTCGGGGATTAGTATAATCAGATGAAGCTCTGGTGCTAAATTCGTGTTTGAAAGTTTGAAGTAATTCAGATAGACTGTCAATCCATTGATCCATATTGCTTCGTATTCTAAAAATAGTTTGTTTGCGTTTCCGAGCGGTAATTTTGGCATGAAAATTTTTTGTGTTCTGGTCGCCTTTAATTTTTACGGGCATATTTCCCCCAATATTTTTGGTTAAAGGAAAGTGAATTTCTCGTTGCTTTTGGAGGCACTCTAAATTTTGTTCAATATGCAGATCATTAGGATTCGAGAGGAGTTGTGTTTCAATATTTTGAATTTTCATAAAGTTGTTTTCCAATTTAGTTTGGGCATGATCATAGTTAGCTTATGCCATGCTTTCCAGTCGATTTTTATGCGGCGTAATTTTTGGAAAGTAGAGAAAAAACAAGAGCCTAGAATAAAGGCATTGCAATGTTTCTTTATAAAAGAGTTTACTTGTGGGTTGTTGACCTATGCATTTTGAAATCTAATCGCTTTGATCCACGAGTAATCAAGTTGTTGGTATGCAAAATTACAAGTGATTATAGCAAGTAAAAGTATCGTTAGAAACAATACCTTTAGGAAAGAGATTTGTCCATGAATCTGAGGCTAAGACCCTATCTAATATTCCATAAATCATATGATTATGTATTTTCCTTTTCCACGTAGAATGATAGCCATTAAGAGGATCATCCCTTGCTTGGGTGCTGGCCAAGAAATTTTGCAGTCTAGTACATCGGGCGAGTTGGGCTGGGATTCCACCCTTTTTATCACGAAGAAAAACCAGTTCATTAGAGTATCCAACGAGTAGCCAAGGTTCAAATGATGTGTAAAGACTAGCAAGGTCATTCAAGAACATATTTTTTTCATTATCTTGAGCTGGTGCATAAATTCCAGTAATCCAAAATAGTTGTTGGCGGTTTAAACGATACATGAAGATAGGCGAGATGTGGCTTAAGACTAGTCCCGACAATCTCACAATTTTCATCATTCCATAAAATCCACATTCCTCCACTGTAACTTTGGGGAGCAATTACTTCAATATTATAAAAGTGGAGAAAACTTTTGATGGTTGATGTTTACATTACTAGTCATTGTTTCCATGACGAATAAAATATCAGGTCGATGCTTTTTAGTGAGAAAACGAAGCTCACCTAGAGCATGGGGTTTTTTAACCCCTTGAATATTCCAACTTATAATTTTCATAGTGAAACTATTGTTGCGTGGGATAGCTTCCCATTGGCCATATAGAGGCAAGAAGAAAACTATGTATAGTGCAGATAAAGATTCAATCAATTCTTATTGTATTATGTCGAATCAAATATGAGTAACACCAACAAGGTGAAATCGGAAGAAATTGGTGTACATACATATAGCTGATAATATTAAGCACTGATTGCAAAATTAAGAGCCAACACCCAGTTTGGTTCAGGACATTTAAATGTCTGGTCGGGCAGCTAACGATGCAGGGCATGTCGTGAAGCCAATCCTGGAGTAGTTCAATATTATTTTGCCATTTTAAATGAGTAATCAAGAGCAAATAATTTTAAAAGCAATTTTCTGTGAAATAATATATGTGCACAAGAGTGAATACCCTCCATGTATCATAGCAGTCTTCGTTAGCAGTTGTTGATATTCAGATCTGATCTTTGGTCCAAAAATGCTTTGGGAAATACTTAAACAAAAACCATGTTGACAATTGATATTTAAGTCCAAAGAAAGAATGAACCTAAGTTAGATAAAGAGAATGAGTTGTCAAGCTTATATTCTTTGAGTTTATATTATAGGATATCACACTTAATTGCAGAAATAACATAGTTGTGTGTGACAACTTCCAAGGAATAACAATTTGGAAGCTAGATCTAGACCCACGAACTCATTTATCTGGAAGTAGTTGAAATTAAAACTTACAACAGTAGTGGGGAGTTGGGTAGGTGAAAATGGGAGTTTGAGGATTAAAATGTGAGATGGGGAATGAAAATTAATGGGTGGGATAAGAATAAAATAACGTTTATTCCTTATTTGGCATGAGGTGGGAATTAGTTCGGATTAAACTATGATTTTATTAATACCCTTATTAACTCTTCTCTTCTCTTTTTCCTTTTCAATAAGGGCAAATGTGTAACTTTACTCCTTATTCTTTATCCCACCTATAATACCTGCCCCATAAGTATTATTCTGGTGGAATAAGGAAAGTTTTAATCTCATTTCCGATCCCTCCTAAAGTCCTATATCCCCACAAACAAACATGGGATTAGTCATCTTAACGATTTAAAATGCTCACACCTGGAGCAATTGGACAAGATAATTTGCAAATCAAGAAGATGAAAAGGTTGTGTATAGGATAGAGAGTTGATTAATAAACAAGCTTGTTGATTAAACAAAGTCAACCCATTATAAAGAAGCCATTTATAGAACCCAGAGGAACATTAATTAAACAGAAGAGAATCAAAGGGTCAATGCTACACACGGACTCATGGTGAGCACCAGGTGCACGATGAACATCACCCAATGAATAATGGACATCACCCACTGAACATCACCCGATGAACAATGGACGTTACCCATTGAACATTAGTTGGACATCACCCAGTGAACATCAATGAAACATCAACTATGAACGTAAGTTGCACATCATCCAATGAAGGTCACCCGATGAACATCAGTTTGTATTAAAAGAACACTAAGTTCACATTATCCGTTCTCCAATGAACTTAGTTAGTTAATTCGCGAATTAAACAGCGAATCAGTTTTTTGAAAAAAACGGATAAAAAATGTTTATTTGAGCCTCAACCTTTTTAAAAGGGAAAAAACGCCACCTCTACCAATAAAACGTTTTATTCGCGCTTTTTATAAAAAAAACGTATTGCAAAATTTAAAAAAAAAAACTGATTCAAACCTTTTCAATTCTTAGTCCCATTTTTTTGTCATTCTGCTGCACTATAACCAGTTTAATACGATTTAACTTTTTTTAAAAAATAATAATTAAGAACCCGTTTTTCCGGCCTGCTGCTCCACGACCAGGATCTGTCATTACTCGCAGTCGTAGCTCTGGTATCCACATCACCTTATGCGACTTGCTGGTGTGATAAACAGGGGAAGAATAGAGAGGGTGGAGAGAGAAAAGGGAAATGAATTCAGAGAGGAGAATAAAGCTGAACAGGGGAAGGAGTAAGTGGAGGGGTGAAAGTTGCGGGAGAAGGTGATGAGGAGGGCAAAAATTGTGAGGTGGAGTTAGAGGATTTGGAGGCGTGAAATGAAAGACTTTGTGGGGATTTTAGGATGTCGTGGACAGTGGAGATGAGATGTTAGGCCAAGTGAAAATAGAGATATTGAGGTTAAGATTTTAGGTTAAGATGGTATAGGCCAAATGCTAATAAGGCATAAAAATAATGACTTTTTTTAGGCTGATTTTTTCAAATTGAAACCGTTTTAAACGCGTATACATACGTATCCGAATTATTAAAGTCAACGTTTTTTAGCCGAATATTTGACCGAATTTTTTAAATTTTTGCCGTTGTAAACGCGCCAAATTAAACTCCGTTTAATTCTCGTCCCGTTTTTAACTAACTAAGCCAATGAACAAGACTCCAAAATTGATTTGACATGAAAAATTTTAAATTTTTGAAAATTTGAATATGTCAACCAATAAACATCAGTTTATGTTAAAAGAACACTAAGTTCACTCAAATGAACAATAAAGTAAATCAAAAGAATATTTACAATTTTTATATATAATTCAAACTTTTGAAATTTTGAAATATATAACCATAAAACAATCTACATTAAGTTCAGTTAAAAGAACATTTATTTTAGTTAAAATAACATCTATTTCAATTAAAAGAACATCAAATCAAATCAAAAGAACATTTACAATTTTTAAATATGATTCAAACTTTTGAATTTCGAAATATATAACCTTAATGCAATGAACATCAAGTTCAATTAAAAGAACATTTATTTCAAATAAAAGAATATCAAATCAAATCAAAAGAACATTTTTACAATTTTTGGAAATTTGAAAATTTTCATGTCAAATTTAAGAATCAAGCTGATGTTCTCTTGATTTAACTTTTTGTTCTTTGTACACAAACTGATGTTCATTGGGTGACGTTTTTGAATTTTCAAAAATTTAAAACTTTTCATGTCAAATCAATTTTGGATGATATTCATTGGGTGATGTTCATTGTTCATTGGGTGATGTTCATTGGGTGACGTTCATTGGTTGATGTCCCACTGATGTTCATTGGCTGATGTTTATTGTGTGAAGTTCATTGGCTGATGTTCATTGGGTGATGTTCATTGTTCATTGGGAGATGTTCATTTGAGATCTGTGCGCATAATGTTCATCCTAAGTCCGTGTGTAACATAGAATTTGCGAAAGAAAATACTTACATGGGTATTTGGTTGCATGGATCACCAGTTGGGTTGAATCAGATCTAGTGGTGAAGCTTAGGCGGTGGCAGTCGAAGATTGAAACTCCTTTATGTACAAATGAATTTTGCAGTCGTTGGTGCCGATTCATGAGCGGTGGAACAGAGTGAAGCCCAAAAGGATAGCCACAAACTAGAATTGAGATCGTCGGACTTATGAATTTACAGGCCGTTTGTTAGGGATTAAGGGATGGGATTGAAAATTTATATCATGTATAGTATTTTTATGTTTGTTCGGGGATAGCTAAATTTCCATGGGATTAGGAATGGAATTAAATCCCCTCTTATCCGACCAAAATGATACCTAGGGGGACACGTATTAGGTAGGGGATTAAATTTTGTAAAGAAATAACTCTTTTACCCTTCATGAAAAAAAGGGTGGAGAATTAGTAAGGTATCTATGTAAAATTATCATCTAATCCCCTCTTATCCCCAACTTATACCAAATAAGGATTAGAGACTATTTTATCCTTATCTCTCCTACCAATTCTCAATCTCAATCCCAATCTCACCCTCTAATCCCCAAACTCTCATTCCCACGTACCAAACGCCCCGTTAAAAAAAGAGCAGGAAAGGAGATGAGATTGTGAAGCAGAATATGCCGGAGAAGGATGGTGTTTCAAGTTGTCGGGGGTGTGCAAACCCCATCGAGGAGAGCTGGACTGTTTTCCAAATGTCGTGCGATATCCCAATGATATGTTTATAGTTTTTTTTAGTTTTTCGGTGGTATGACTATACTTTTCAAATTCCTAAAAATAAACCTTTGTGTTTCCTTATATCCCAAGCATGATATTAGTAAGTAAAAACCATTTTATCAACGTTAAATGATGTAAGTCTAATATAGACCCGGTCTACATTAAAGTTATTGTAGACCAAGGCCAAGTCCCAAAAGTTAAGGTTTTTTTAGCAAAAGTTAAATTATAGCTCACCAAAAGTTAAGGTTTCTTTGGCAAAAGTTAAGATTTTGTAAATAAAAGTTAAGGTTTTGTAATAAAAAGTTAAGTGTTATAAATGAAAAGTTAAGGTTTTTTTTTAGCAAAAGTTAAGATTTTATAATTAAAAGTTAAGATTTAGCAATCAAAAGTTAAGGTTTCTTTAGCAAAAGTTTAGATTTTGTAATTAAAAGTTAAGGTTTTGTAATAAAAAATTTAATGTTATAAATGAAAAGTTAAGGTTTTTTTTGACAAAAGTTAAGATTTTATAATTAAAAGTTACGGTTTAATAACTAAAAGTTAAGCCATTGTAACTAAAAGCTAACATTTAGTAACTAAAAGTTAAGGTTTAGTAACTAAAAGTAAAGCCACAAATACTAAAAGTTAACATTTAAGTGACTAAAAGCAATGAAGATATCAGCAGCAGCCATAATAAAAGTCTTGCACAAAGCAATTCTTGGATTCTTGATAGCCCTCACCAACACCACCATAAATTAATCTCCATAATTACATATACATTCATTCATATAACCAACACACACACAACCAAAAAAACATTACCCAAAACAATCCCCCAAATAATTTCTAAAAAACTAAACTTTTAATAAAAATTTAATGAGCAGCAACAGGACGATTATTACTATTAGATGAAGAATTAAAATTAGTACTAATAGACCTTTGATTAGGCAAAGCAAGCATAGCAGTATGATCAAGAAATCCTTACAAGAAACAACAGATGAGAAAACACATCTCAAATCCTCACCACACTGAAACCCTTTATCACCATTTCTTCTAACAGCAAAAACATAAAAAAGTAATAGACCCTTTCCTAAACTTAAACCTAGCAAAATCCCATCCATTCATACACCGAATAAGCTTCTTATTAACATCACTTAATGGAATTTCCATTGGCTATTTAAGATCAATGGTGGATTTAGAAGCAACAGAGTCAAAACAAAGATGATGATTTTGGATTTGTTGGTACCTAAAAGAAGATGAATTTCGAATCAAAACACCGAATGAACCAAATTCCACACATCAACATCAAATAATCAGGCATCAAAATCAAACCTAAATCATAACTAAACAACAAAAGAACCAAAATTTCAGATCTAAAATGCAAAAAATTCATGAAAATTCAGCTCAAATTTCATGGCTTGTTTAGAAAAAAATCAGAAAATGAGGTTGTAGTAGATAGAGCTTCACCGACGAATTTGGAGGAGGAATCTCCGGTCATTGGTGATCGGATTCCGACGAATTTGGAGGAGAAAGGAAGTGGAAGAGAGGAGAGAGAAAGTTGGGGGTTGAGCAGGAGGAGCTTCGCCAACCAGACCCTGGGAAGAAAAATAATGGGTCTACACTATTTCTATTGTGGACCGGGTCCACCCAAGTCCTTTTGCGTTAAATGGTATTTAGAAGGGTTATAACTCTTGACCTTGGTTCATAGTTTAGTGTTTCTTCTCCAATTACTGCTACTGATTTCCCTCCTAAACCTTATCCCTCACTTTCATCTATTTCTGTTGGTCTGCTCCTTCACCTTTCTTTATTTTTTTTTTTTTTTGCTTTCATGTCAACTTACTCACTCCAAGTTATAACTCTACTTTTTTTTCTTTTTAAATTTAGCTATGTAATGCCTGAAATTAGTTGAATAAAGTAAGCTTCCTTAATCGAACTACATCTAATTGGCCGGCTTTATGTATCTTCCTCTAAAAACTTATTGAAACTACTTCATCTCTTTCTCAAAACCCCTCGTAGGCCAAAATTCAATTGGACGATTACAAAACTTTAAGGAGATGTCTGTATAGAGCAAGTGTCCAATTATTTAAACGGTAATTTAAAAATGAAAGAATAAAGGGAAATTCTCAATGGTGGCCCTTAGGTCTAAGGAATTCTTAGTGGCGGAAATTCCAAAAAAACTTTCCCGTTGGTAGCCCTACTTTACAAATTATTCCCAAACATAACCTTAATGAAGAATATTCCGTTAATAATAAAGCATATTCTGTTAGTTAACAGTTAAGGCGGTCACTCCCAAATAAAACGAGGCATTTTGAGTCTTTTTTTGCCAATTTCGACCTCAAAATAAACTCTTAAGGGCTAAAACTTACCCATTAATATCATCCCTTAAGGGCAAAAAAGGATCCAAAATACCTCGTTTTACGTGCGAGTAACTACTTTAACTATTAACTAATATAATATCCTTTATTATGAATGAAATATTCTTCATTAAGGTTATGTTTGGGAATAATTTGTAAAGCAGGGTTACTAGCAGAAAGTTTTTTGAAATTTACACCACTGAGAATTCTTAAAACCTAAGGGCCACCATTGAAAATTTCCCAAGAATAAATATTAAATAAATTATTTAAATAATTTTTGAAATTTACACCACTGAGAATTCTTAAAACCTAAGGGCCACCATTGGGAATTTTCCAAGAATAAATATTAAATAAATTATTATTTAAATAATTTTGAGTTATCATAATATTTTACTAGAAACCAATTAGATTTATAATATAATTTATATTATATTACTACTTTAATCATTTAAGCTTATTGGGTCTCACATAAAGTAAAAAATTGAATATTAGGGAAAAGTGTTTCAAAGTCCTTATACAATTAGAATAACAATTAGGGTCGAAGAGGAAAACTATCAGAGTGTATAGAAAAGAGGTGAAGGTCACCCCTGTCACATGCGACACGCCCCTCTCCTTCTATCTCCTCTCATTAGTATTCTCTTTTCATAAACCATAAATTAATTTGAAATCATCGCTCTATGTCTCCCCCACAAATGGTAGCAAATGTTGCATGCTCGATGTTATTCAAGGGTAAAAGGGGTGATTTATGAGCCTTTTGTAGATAATGATATGATCCGCGCTCCAAACCTGCACGAAGGAAACCAACCCAGGAGGGTTTGAGTTGATTCTCCCTCTGATTCTTAAGTCAGTATCTTATAGAGAGAAAATGTAGCTAGAAAGAGAAGCTCTGTTATAACAATAGCAATTTATGGGAAAGTGTGTTTACCTCTTCTGATGTGGCATAAGTGTATTAATACCTTTTTAGGGACCCTTCGACCTCCTTGTTTTGCCCTAAAATAGAATCTTTTCACTGGTCAGCCACTATACACTTGACATATAGGAAGGCTGGTTTAATATTCAGATGTTGGGCTTGCATCATCTAACGCGCCTTCTTCTGATCATTGGTAGAGAAACCAAAGGTTAACACGTGTCGCTTCCATAGGGAGACACAGGGACTCTCTGGTGTTGAACAATGTCAACTCCTATGGAGTGACAGGTGTCAGTCATGGATTGGACCATGTGGCGCTACCTAATTGGGCTGATTTTTACTTAAAACGCAACCATTCATTACTCAACGGATAGAAATTGTTCACGCGAAAAAACATGCAACAAAGCATAAACTCATCGTGACCGGCGATAAGATTCGTGCTTCGTGACCAAGCCGATCACGGTCTCTGATGTAGGTCACGGCCCGCAACCTACACAAGTTGTCGCGGTTCGCAATCTAAACTCGCGACTAGTGATGACTTCATGTCCGAGGCCTCTGAAATTGTGTACACTAGACGTGCTCCTCTTCTAGGATTACCATATATGAAACTAAACCCATTACTCAATAAATGTTCCAACAAGATATGTTATAGTGACAAAAGATAATTTGATATATTGATTTTACAAAGTTTGTTATATCTATATAAGATAAAATTGTTTTACAAGTGCTTTAGAATACTTGAAGTTATAGATTAGACAATAGTGCTTAGCTTGATCATCATTATCAACCTTTTTTATATGCTATCGGGAAAGAAAAAATAGTTGTAATGAATAATTATGGCTAGAGGTGAGCTAAATCATTGGATACTCAGTTTCACACCTAGTACTAGTGACTACCCTTCCGATAGTTAGCCGAAGCAAGTAATGCTGGAGTTGCTTTTAGGTGCAAAAAAAGGACACAGTCGTAACCAATTTTCAGCTATTCGTTTTTTAGACCCAATAGCCATCCGAAACGAGGTACCTTGTAGATCCGCTTTCAAAATTGGGATCGTATGTGTATATATTTGTATATACAAATATGAAAATAAGAAGAAAAAACTAGACATTATTACGTAATATATTATGCAAGATTTTAACAAGAATACATAAAATAACTAGTGGGATCTTTTTGCCACTTTATCACTAAAAAATGCGCAAAAAAAGATGGCAAGTTAATGAATTGCTTGTTATCGGAACTGTCTCTCACCGGCTCATTGGCTGGTTCCTCATTCTACCCATTAGCTCAATCGGGCCAAGATTTCAATTTTTAGAAGTGGTCAAGTACTTCCTCCGTTCTTTATTAATCATTACATATAGAGTTTCACTCCTTCCAACGCACAACTTTGAATATTAACTAGTATTTAGGATCAGGCGATACTCTGAGATATATATGTATTATACTTTACTACTTTAATACAATTAATTGGTGTAAAAAGATGTTAGGAAAAAGTCATAGATTAATATTTTTATTCATAAATACAATTAACATATTGTGCCTGAATATTGTTTTCATTGAGAACATATAATATCCATATTAGTATTTATAAAAGAACCAACAAAAATGTAGTGGCACAATGGTTAAAACATTGGTCTTCCACACTCGAGGTTAAGGGTTCGAAACTTCTCACGAACAATTTTTTATGAGAGAAACGTTGATAAAATATTGTTGTAAAGAAGGGATAGTGACACGTGGCGGATTGCAATGTGTGCTTACTCTTTTTAATATATACTACATCCGTTCCAATTGTATTGCAACCTTTACCTTATTTGGCAATTTCATATTAATTGCAACCTTTCTATTTTAATCACTAAAAAGAACACATGTGCAATCTTTCTATCTCTCTTCATTACTTATTATCACATGATGCAAGTGGGCAAGATGGCCCACTTTTTTGCTTTTCTTAATAAATGTGCCAACCCCCTATGTTGCAATACACTTGGAACGGAGGTAGTATATAGATAACTCTAATTATGCTAAAGTAAATATTATAGAAATTTAATTTTAATTAAGTATATACCAAGACTAATCTAACAAGATTTCACATGACTATGTTTATCCTTGTGCCTATATAATGAGTTAAAGGGAGATGGATGAATAGTGTAAAAAGAGAAATGTAATAAAGAACGGAGGTAATATATGGGAAGAGGGGTGGACAACCAAAAGTGTGAAAAAAGTATAAACAAAAAAAATCCTAACTGCTCTACTTATTTGACAATTAACCGCTTCACATAAATATTTAACTTTTTTCCCACGCATTGCATGCATTTAACACTAATCATTACGTAAGCCAGTTATGCTAAAAAAAATTACATAAGCCAGGAATGGAAACATTTTGACGGTCTACCCCGTCTCATTCACCCCATAATTGTACACATTTTAAATTAACATATAGAAGTATTATTTGTATATAACCCCCAATCTATAAGCAAATAAAACACCTTTTGACAGTGTTTCAACTATAGGCTAATTCTCCAACAAAGTCTTAGTGTATATATTTTTTGTAGATAAGAAGAATTTTTCCTATCGGATTCGACCCCTGCATGGGTCCACCTGACTTGAATAAGTGGATTGGGTAATTGAGAGTAGGGAAAATGGTAAGAGAAATCTCTAAACTCAAAGTGCCCCTAGTGGAGGATTGAACCCAGAACCTTCAGGTTGGAAAATCCCTTCCTTTCCACTATACCAAGCATTGCTTGGTAAAAGTCTAGTGTATATATATATACTCCTATGAATTATGTGTGTGAGATCTAATAGTGATATCACGTATTTTTATATAGTTTTCTCCCTTATTTACAAGCTAATTTGTGCGTCATTGGAGCTCTTGCGAGCTATTTTGTGCTAACTTTCGTATATAGTTGCGATTTTGTGTTTTAGTGTTGAATTGCAGGTTTTAGGGAGTTTTCTCCTTATTCCCGAGCCATTTGGAAGCAACCACGGCTTTACGAGATGTTACGGGGCACGTAGGATGGCTCACGAGCTTTATAGATAGTTTAGGAGGTCCCAAGACCCCTAAAACGTGAAGATTAGAGAGCCAAAGAGTCAAAAAGGAGGTTTTCGTACTCTGATCGGGCAAAAATGGCCCGATCGGGCGAAGGAATTATGATCGGGTATTGAAGTTGCGGACCCGATCGGGTATTGAACTTGCGGACCCGATCGGGCAAGCATTGCCCGACCCAATCGGGCGAGGAGTCATGTCCCCAGACCCGATCGGGCGCCCGCTGCCCGACCCGATCGGGTTGGGTGCTGCTACGTCTCCTTCTGCTGCTGCTTTCGAGGGGAACTTGCTGGCCCAAGTTGTCGCCTGGCCCGATCGGGTGGCTGCCCAAGGCCCGATCGGGTGGGCCCAATCTCACGACTCCTCGCTGGGCTGCAGCGCTAAACAAGAAACGAAGCCAAACATTTGCTCACTATAGGCCCGATCGGGTGGAGGCCCCGGGCCCGATCGGGTCTGGCGCTCTTTGTCGCGGACTTCGTCTTTTATTTCCTATTTTAATTAGACTTGAGGGGTATTATAAATACCCTTTTTCCTGATTATTTAGAGACATCTTTTATTCATCTTTTACTGCTTTAGACTCTAGTTTATTCCTCATTGTTCTTAGCTTAGTTTAAACACTTAGATTAGTTTAAAGGTGATTGAACCTGTTCCGATTTCAATAAAAGTTCCTACTTTCTGTCAATTGGTATTCCTTCTTACCCTAATCTCTTTTATTATTCTCAATTGCTTAGTTTATTTATTCAATTATTCATGATGCAATTATTAGGGTTTCATATTAGTTTGGTCGTTGTTAATTCGATTATGAGTGAGTAGTTTTCTTTCTAGGGTGTTAGATAGGAAAGCCATGTTTATACCATGATTGTGATTTAGATTTCTATTAATTTCTAGGGCTTAATTAGGGTGATTATGATGTGGTTTGTTCTTATTGAGTAATTAATGTCAGTGTACAATTTCATTGATTGCTTGTGGTTAATAGTTGTTTGCACAGATCCGTCTTACGACTAGAGGCCTAGGACACGTCAGTAGTTCTGATTACGTTAGTGAACATGCGGCGTATGTTAAACTATGAGCGTTGAGTCTTAACCATAGCTCAACATAGGTTCTAATTCCCCAACTCTTGACTTAGGTTTTGATAGTAGTTGACCCTATTTGATTGGTATAAGCATGGTGGACCGACCTAATGCCCTAGACTTTTAGTCCATAGTTAATTCCTTGATTTATTCCGTCTTCCTTAGCTTACTCATTAGTTTAATTAATCCTTCCCTGATTTCATCTGAAGTAGCTGAATTGATTGAATATTAATTTAGGAACTCTGTCTCCCTGTGGATTCGACCCTGCTTCCATTGACTACCATAGTTAGAGGACTGTAGGTTTATTTTTGAATAGGTGATACGACTAAAACCTATCAAATAGCAAGTTCATATTTGATAGATACACACCAAGTAAGGTTTGCCCTAGTGGTTTATTCTCATGATTTAAAGGTTATGAGATCAATTCTCCACTAGGGGCATTGGAGGTGGGAATTCCCCTATCTTTCTGCCCTACTTTCAAGTGTCTAGCTTGTAAATATCAGAGCAAGAAACTGAGTTAGTTGTGGTCTTGTCAGGGTTTCTCTTCTTACCAATCAAACAAAAGATTATTTGTTAGATACATTGTTCATTATACGGTGTATCTATCGGTGGCAAGTTAACATATATAATTGAGAAAATAACTTACACAATACTTCTAAAGAAGTTCTTATATTACTTTATTCCTTTCATATACTACTTTATTATTTGTTACATATACTACTTTACTTTGAATATATACTATTTTCTATTGCGTATACTACTAATATTTATAAGTATACTACTTTATTTATTGCATAACTACTTCAATAATCTTCACATTTGCCACTTCGCTACTGCAAATTCATTTTCACATATCTCTATACTATAAGGAAATAGGGGGGTGGACACCAAAAATAAGAAAAGGGAAAAACAAAGAAAATAAATCAAAGAAATTATTAAGTAATTAAGTTTTATTTCCAAACTCAGCAATTAGATTTTTTTACAAATTTTTTTTAAAACTTCAAACTACAATATCTAAAAATCTACAAAGTAAAAAAAATATATTAAAAAATAGCAATGGTTATATTTTCTTGAGATCTATAAATAGACAATCATTTTGCTATATTTTTATATACTTTAATTTTTATATATTTTCACATACATGAGTAATTGATTGCTCATGAGTGAAGGTGCATTTGATCAAATTGATCATGAAACATGTTAAAATATTTTAGGATGAATGAGAAAGTGGTAGAGGGATAAGGATGATGGATTTTTTTTTTACCCGTGAGTGATGATGCTAGTGACATCTTCCATTAATCTTTTGTAAGATTTTTTGTCTTTTTTGGCGTTTTATTTTTTAAATCACTATTGATATTCTACTCCCTATTATTTATTACTCTTGTTTATGTATTTAAATTGTTTCACTATTTAAACTCTTTTGAGATTAAAATTACGGGTAATTCTACAATGGCTATAATTTTTATTGTAGCCACTATAACTATTTAAATCTAAACCCTTCATTAGTTGTAGGCCTATCATGACCATTAATCTAAATTATTTAATACAAAAAAAGTTAAGTTTATTTAGAAGTCAATTATATTTAATGACAAGATGAAATCTTACAAAGATTAAGGTTTGAGATTGAAACGATTACATAACCTTCGAACAATTACACCCTCTACAAAATAACCATAATTTAACAATTATTATTACAAATATGAAAATGTATACACACTTCACTGGAGAAATTACTGTACTTTATCCCAAATCTTTACATATTGATCTTTCGCGCGAGACACGCATTGCGTGCAAATATGGCTAGTACTACTAAAGAAAAGAAGGTCCCTAATATTTTTCCTTTTATATATTACTTTATATGTTGTATATATTACTATACTTAGAATATATATACTTTGAATATATATATATATATATATATATATATATATTGTATACACTATTAACTTCGTAGGCATACTACTTTATCCATTGCATAAACTACTTTAATATTCGCCTATCCACTTTTCATATAACTATCCTCATAATAATAAATTTTAAGATGTGGCCACTGACATTATTAAATCTCTTTTACCACTTTTCCCATGATGGATAATAGGTACTCTCTCCATTTTTTTTTTAAGATGTAACATGTTCTTTGGACACTATTCATCCAACCCACTTTGGTTATTAATAGAAAAAATACATTTATGTGAGATCTTGTTTGATTTGTCTCGACATACACTATTCATTATATATATATTTTTTATAATTTTTATCATTATATAACTAAAGATATAGTAGATCAAAGTCGTGTCTCGACAAATGTAAAGAATCAAATGTTACATCTAAAAAATGGGGCGAGTATATTGCTCAATGAGCAGTGTATCAACTTGACATTACTTGTATGTATCTAGCCCAAACCTTGTCAAAAGAAAAAAGAAAAAAGAAAAAAGAAAAAAGAAAAAACAGATCATGTTAATAAGAATTATAGATTTGTTCGACTTGACTAAAACATGATAACATATGTGGGATAACTATGTAGTAGTGCATGCTTACAGTTTCAAAGGTGCCCTTGATCACTACCAATCAAACAAGCATAAAGTTCTCTTTGTAAGCCACTATTAGGATGATCACCATCTATCAAACCTGAGCTTCCTTCCTCATCATAAGCATAGGAATTGGTTGATGAGGTTGAAGCCATCAACATTTGGCGCACATTTTCTAGCTCATGGCTAAGCTTGTGGACTTCCTTACCAAGCCTTTCATTCTCAACCAAGGCACTCTCAAGCCTTTTTTGAAGGGTCTTGTAGCCCATTTCTAGACTTTGGCTCTTCCATCGAGCCCGTTTGTTCTGGTACCATATAGCCACTTGACGAGCCGAAATGCCCAATTCTTGAGCCAAGTGAAACTTCCGATCCATATCGAGCTTCTGGTCCAGCTTGAAGCTAGCCTCTAAAAGCCGAACCTGATCTTGGGTTAGCCTCTTCGTGGTGCACTTTGGTTCTGGTTGGTGTTTATTGGAAGTTTTAGGGGAATACATGTTTTTGTCACTCCTATATTAAATGTTTTGGGCTCTATTTAATGTGTACTTTGTATAGAGCTTTTGTGGTATGACTTTCTCTTAAAGTTTGTTAATATTCCCTCCGTTCCCTTTTGTTTGTCTTGTTTGGAATCGGGGTGAGAATTAAGAAAAATGAATCTTTCATTAAGAGAATGTGTTAATTAAATAAGATTCTTACTTGAAAAGAGAGTTATTGACTTTTTTATTTAGTATAATGGGAAAATGTAATAAATGTGTGTTGGAAAGTGAATTTTTTGGAGTAATTTAGATAGTGGTTTGACTTTTATTAAATATGATTGAAGAAAAATAATAAATATGTTTCATTAATCTATATAAAAGGTGGATAAAGTTGATGTTAAAAGTGGAAAAGATTCTAAACAAGACAAACATTTAGGAATTCCTTTTCGGGAAACAGGACAAACAAAAGGGAACGGAGGGAGTACATTATATAGAATTTGAAATTGTAAACGTATGCTATGTAATTAGGTACAACTTTCATCGTATTTTTGGATAATATCATAATTATAGTATGTTCACTATTTACTTATTTAAAGCTATAACTTAGCAAAATTGTACAATAGGAAAGCTCCATATAAGAAAATAAGCAAAAAAAAAGTAGTTTTGAACATATCATTCTCATAGTACACCTAAACAATGAATATATTCATAACAAGTTATTGCCCTAACAATGCTCTATTTTTAAATTTATTGAATAAGAGAAATTCAACTTCTGATAAATGATTTCAAAATTGAAAGTTTAACTGTAAGTAAACTTATTAACCAATATTTAATAACATCGTAGTTTTAAATAGTTCGGTTAAATTTAGATAGGTTTCTATAAGTTCTAATAAAGAGCTATATATTTTACCTTCAAACACTAATATTCAATTTGATAAATATAAATTCACTTCCATATAAATACGTTATGTGCGGCAAAATCACTAATTTTAAAGAAGAAAAAAAGTTGTCGAACCATCTGCTTTATTGCTATATGCCTAATCACCAACCTTAGTTTTGGTAATACCCATATTTACGGGGTTGCACTCCATAGTCATCAATTCGTTTCTCTCGCTTCGATGGACTTTTCATGCTGAAGCACCTTTAGTCCTAAACACACTATAATGGAAGTCAGATGATGGCCTCTACGGATTGAACTGCTTTGAGATAGGATAGACAAGACAAAGGTCGCGGCAGCAGGGTTCTCACAGTTTGCAGCAGGAGCGACATTACTCAAAAAAATAAAAGAAAGGCCACTTAATACCGTTATACGTGTACAAGTAACTAAGGTGTTAACAATGAATTAGTAAAAATAATTTTACTTCTATACATAAAAGTTCATTTCAATAAATATATATCCTTCGTTTTTACAATATGACACTTTTATATTTACGGACTCCTATGCAATTTTTAAAAAAGAAAGATATAGAAAGAAAAAATTAAGAGAACTCGTGTGAGAGGAGAGAGATAGAGAGAGTTTTTTGACTAAAAACAAGTGTAACATTTAATTTAAAACTTCCTAAAATAGAAAGCTTTACATTTAAAAAAAACGGGATGAAGGGTCCATTCTTTTCAACTTATTTTCAGTCCTTATAAGTTCAGATAAGTTCAGATTAGTTAAGATAAGTTAAGATAAGTTCAGATAAGTTCGAATAAGGTCGAATAAGGTCTAATAAGATTTCATATAATAAGGTCAAATAAGGTCGAATAAGGTTGAATAAAGTATAATAAGGTCGAATAAGTTCAGATAAATTCAGATAAGCAATAATAAGTTGAAAAGAACTGACCCCAAGTAAGTAACTTCGTTTCACCAAAAAAGAGAGTAAGTAACTTCGATATAATAAGTTCAGTTCAATACAAATAATTTAAGCTTGGTAAAGATAACTTTAGCTCAGTTTAATCAAGTAGAGTAGACAGTGTTATGCTTTCAATACAAATTTAGATAAGTCGTGATAAATTTAAGAATAATAAGCCGAAGAAGGGGACTAAGAAAAATATTTTGATGGCTTTTGTTAATATACGTCCTCCGTTCTTTATTAATCACTATGCATAGAGTTTCATGCCTCCCTACGAACAACTTTGAATGTGAATAATTCTAATTATACTCAACCCAAAATTATAGAAAGTAAATTTTAAATAAGTATATACCGAGACGAATCTAACAAGATCCAGGTTACTATGTTTTTTTCTTATGCATAAATCGTTATAGTTGGTTAAAGGGAGATGGATGAATAATGTAAAAAGAGATATGTAGTGATTAATAAAGAACGAAAATAGTATAACTTATACACACAAATCACGATAACTAATTAAATGACTAATTAATTGCTCAAAAATCATATCTAGAGGTTAGTGCAATTTCCTTTTCAGTAAACAGTGTTATGCTTTCACGTGGGATCTAGGCCCACGATTGAAAACTATATGGAAGGACGAAGATCCTGGTGGGCCGGTGGCTAATGTTTGATAAGATATATTAGTACATATCTCGAATTGCCATACTCTAGAATTTGTAAACTTAGACCCGATTAATTTGGACTAACATATCGTAAAATAAATTTGGTGCAATTAAATCAATAAAATGTCATTCAA
The DNA here is from genome assembly GCA_947645195.1 of Patellifolia procumbens. Classification (NCBI taxonomy): domain Eukaryota; kingdom Viridiplantae; phylum Streptophyta; class Magnoliopsida; order Caryophyllales; family Amaranthaceae; genus Patellifolia; species Patellifolia procumbens. The sequence goes on along the minus strand of CANSGD010001433.1, from coordinate 551,192 downwards.
GTCATTTTTATTAGTTTTCTCTTATTGTATTAGTAGGAATAATTTCAATTCCGCTAAACTTGATTTATATCGGTTGAGCTCATTTCATTATAAAGATACTCAATTCTTAACCATTTGGATCAATTGGATGTATAAAAGAAGTTAAAATTGTATTTTGGGAAATAAAGTGAAAAACGGTATCATTGTAGTTTTTTTCTCGAATCAAGAGTCATTCTACTATAAGAGCACTCTTAATGTTGAGCAAAAAAAATTCTCAATCTTCTTTTTCCTCATTTCTCTCTTCCGCATCACTCAATTGAGAATTTCCAATTAAGAATTTTTTTCACTTCTTAACACCGATCTTTTAAAATTTCTCAATTCTTTTCTCTCTCCTCTACTTTTTGCCTACCCCACCACAATTTCTCTCTCTTCACCCAATTTCAATACTACACTATATATCAATTTATTATAATTTGTTATTAGTAAATTGTATTATTAAGGTGATTATTGTTAATTAATATAATTTAAAAATTAATTTATATATATATAATCATTAATAATTAATAGAGAATTATGTATGTAGATGCAGATGTTTAATTTTTTGTAAAAATAGTAGTTAATTAAGAAATAATGTATATATTAATCTCGTGAATGCTTGTCAATAGTTTATCAATCATCAAGCTATAAAATTAGTATCAATATTAATCGATAATTAAGCTTAACATGAAATTAAACATATTTTTTTATTGATATTACAACGAAATTAATAATAAATTAGTTAAAGTACATGATCACTTAAGTTGATGACACACATAATAGATAAAGATTACTAAACATTTAGTTAACTAGTAGATCAGTGTCGAAAACCACCAAACTTTTGCCATATGTGTTCCACTAGATCATTTTTTAGTTGCAAATAAGTGTGTTGATCTTGAACATCCCGTGTGTTTTGTAAGTAGATGTTAATATCCACAAATTCGATTGGTATGGTACATGAACGACTCTTCATTGGTAAGCACCGCTGCGCGCCGATGTCTTCGTCGAGGTCGATCCGCAATAAGTGCTGAGGTATCAGTGTAGCTCGTATACGAGTGTCTTTCATCTTCAACAATCATGTTGTGCATTATGATACAACACATCATAATGTTATGAAGTATGTTCATGTCCCAAGCATGATTGCCAAATTATTGCAAATCGAGCGTGTAGGACCCCGAATGCTCTCTCTACGTCCTTCCGTGCAGCTTCTTGATGTTGAGCAAACAACCAATCTTTAGGAGTTTGGGGAGTTCGTATAGATTTGACGAAAGTTGTCATTTTGGATAAATAACATCTGTAAGGTAATAGTCCTTGGTATATTGATTGCCATTAATAGAAAAATTAACTGGCGGTGCAGACCTTCTAAAACATCGTCAAAAACAGGGGAACGATGTAGAACATTCAAATTGTTGCATGAACCAGCAGTTCCGAAGAAAGAATGTCAAATTCATAGATCACAATTCGCAACGGCTTCTAGGATAAGTGTGGTTTTCCCATCCTTGCCTTGAAATTGCCCTTTCCAAGCCATGGGACAATATTTTCACTCCCAGTGCATACAATCGATGCTACCAATTATGCCTGGAAATCCACGATCCTCCCCAATTTGGAGTAGCCTTTGCAACATCATTATAAGTAGGTCGCCTCATGAACTGATTCCCAAATTGAGTGATGACGCCCCATGTGAAATGGTGTAGGGCTTCTCTTGCTGTACTTTCACTTATGCGTACAACATCCGTATCGCCACCGTACATTTTTGTAGAGGAGACAACCTTAATTTCCCCACGGTATCCCTCTTTGTGGAAACCAAGCATCATTTGCCACAACAGCATTCATTATACAGAGGAAAACATCACTACGCATTCGTAATCTTCGTTGGTTGTTCTGCAAAGTAGTCATTGAATAGGTGGACATGCTCGGCTTCCTGATCCCTATTACAACGTGGGTTTCTTCCACTCGGCCTTGGTCTAGGAGCGACTGCGGCCATGAGGTTAGGAAGATAAACACTTATTGTAGTGTCAATCAAGCCTCAATTTCCCTATCTTCATTGGCTCTCCTTTCCTCTTCAGAATCAAAAGATGAACTTGATGTGGAGCTTATAGGCATTTTGAAGGGGTTGATTGAGAAATTGGATAAGTGGAGAAGGGATTTGAGAATTCAGTAAAGTTATTACTGGAAAGTATAGTAAGATACCAATGCACAAGTATTGTTATATAGAGTTGGTTCCACATTAACATTGGATTCTCCAGTACTCACATAATTAACATTGACTACTTTGGATGTTTCATCATAACTTCTGAAAAAGCTGAGTGACAAAGACCATTGAATGCTCTTGTCACAATCAGTTTTGTAGCATATGGTCCACTACACCACTCTATTATATAATCATTGCCTCTCAAAATCTAAAAAGTGACGGTTGCTTTGTCATTTGCATTGGATTATCATATATAGCATGGTCCACTACACTAATTATATAAACATGTGACCATTGGATGCTCTTGTCAAAATCACATTTTGCAAAAGCTGAGTGATGTAGCCCATTGGATGATATTGTCACAATCATTTTTGTAGAACTAATGTACTTGCAAAAGAAATAATGTAAAAGAAAGACATATATGAATAAAACATTGAAAAAGCATTACATAATAATATTGAAATTGAACCTCTTTCACATGACATAGTAAATTAATTAAATCCTGGGTAATTATTGAAATATTCTATCAAGTCCTCATACATTTTTTGTTCATAGGCAATTAATCAAGGTTCGCTCTTAATGAACAAAGAATGTTCCAATTGTTCTGGTACTCCTCCCTTGCCTCCTGCATCACCTTGCGAGCTTCTTTCTCCCTTTTCAACCGTAACTTTTCCTTTTCAATCTCCATGAAAGCTACTCTGTTATCATTGTGAAAATCATTTAAAGTTTGAAATGCTTCATCAACTTTTGTCTTTCCTTTAATTCTTGCCAAGTCTTTTGCCTTCTTTGCTCCGTCAGGACGTACAGTACTTGTTGGTGTATCATCACCTTCAAATTCTTCCATGAATCTCTTTCCACTGCTTCCACTCTCATGGGGAACCATATTTTTTAGTTGACCTCGAGGTTGGTTGACGGATAGGAAATTTAACAAGTTGTTTTCCACATTGCTCAGACAAAAAATGCCTTCCCCACTTGTTCTAATAGATGAGGTAAACCTCACAAAGGATTCCATCTTTGCGATGCCCACTATTCGCTCTGCGAGTGGCTTTATCGTAGCAACCAACCCACTTCATTATTTGTTCACGTACCTAAACGACTGTGTATCGATTTTAGAGTTCTTTGTGGAATTTTGCTTAGGTTGGCCAACATGATTTCCTCGTACTTTGCTATCACCTTGTTCCAGAATTCTTTTCCCGACTTAGGTTACAGTTATACTGTCGCATGAAGTGTTCATGTACGCCAAAAACAGGGTTTCATTCTCCGGCATAGACTAATTTTTGGCCTAGTGACCTTCATTAGATGTTTGTGTAGGATGCGGGTTGAGCCTAAGTTGTTGTTGCAGGAGCTGTGTGAAGGTTTGTTGCGTTTCCGGAACTTCAAACTCCTCCTCATCATACTCATTCTCCTCATGATCCTCCTCGGGCTCATATTCATCATCCACGACAACCTCGTTTTGGTTGGTGCTCGGATCCTCATATTTTGTTGATTTTGTGGAAAATATTATGGGCTTTGAGGATAATTTTGAGAAATACTTTGTGGATTTTGAGAGCTATTTTTTCTTATCTATACTCTTAGGCTTGGTGTTGTAACGTATCAAAAGAGGACACGTGGTCCAGTCAAAGACTGCCACGTGGCCCAATAAATTGGTGACACGTGGCTCATCCTCCATATGACACTTGGCGGCATACAAGAGGATAACTTCTGACCTCACCAAACTGACTAAAGAGGCCCAATTATTCCCTAAAAGAAGGAATAATCAGCCCAAATTCCTATAAGAGGAAGAGAATAATTGGTTAAAAGGCTCAAGGCAATGAAACCCTGACAACTATCACCCTCTCATTGCCCAACCAATCACATTCCTCTATTTTAGGGTGCTCCTTTTTATGCACAAACACTATAAATAGATCCTCAAAATCAGGTAAAAGGGGGGGATCTCACCTACTCTTACACTTACTCTGTTAAAATACATACTCAGATTTTATCTCTCTAGAATACTGACTTAAGCATCGGAGAGGTAATCAAACCCAAACCTCTGGGTTGGTTTTCCCCTTTTTTGCAGGTTCGGAAACGAAGCTACATCTCTACACAAGCCTCCCAAATTCATCAACCCTACACCTGTCCATCATCTGGAAAAACCTCGTTTACGAAAATTTCATAAACAACATTTGGCGCCGTCTGTGGGGAGGCGTGGAGATGACAGATTGCAACTCGTCCAACCGAGGACAAAGATTGAGTCCTTATGTACAAGTCAATGACACAGTCGTTGATGAACGTCCACCCAGGGGACGAGACGGACCTCGTCAAAACGATTCAGTCGGGGCGGTTTTAGAGCCCAATCCTGCTCTTCCAGTCACTACGGCTCATTTAGAGAATGCGCTAAACGAGTTCCAAGCCAAACTGGCCCAAGTCGTCCAGGAGTAGATTAAGAACTATATGCTGTTCTTCAGGGTAGGCCCTCAGCCTGATTCTAGGCCTACACCTAGAAGAGGAGCTTCCCAGGAGAATGTAGCTGGACCCAGTGGGGTTCAACGACTAGAGGAACCCCGAAGATTGTCTAAGGGAAGGCAGCCTGCTTGTAGTGAGTAACCTCGTCGTCTAGACTGGAATTTGGTGGTCACCAACCCGGTGAATAGACCAGTGGACAGTCGTCAGATGGAAACTGACGCTCGTGAGTACCTGCAAGCAAAAAGGGTAGCGGCCCAACAAAGGTCGGCTACTGGATCAACGCCTTACTTGCAGGACCCCACCTTGAGAATCAGGAGTCACACTATGGAGCAAGGAAGGACCCCGTCCATCTATGAGCCTTGTCAAGAGAGGACGGTGGTTCAGCCTAATGTCTACCGAAGAACCTCTCAGCAAAATGTTTATAGGCGAGGGTCTCAGGAGGTCAGTTCGTCCAATCCAGTTCTCAGAGAATGCAGGAGGAATACAGTACCAGTGGACACACGTTTCAGGGAACTCCGCATAGATTGGCCGAAGCCTTTCTCAGCCAGAATAATGCAAGCCCCTCCTTGCCCTAAAGTTAAGCTACCCACCATTGATCCATTTGATGGCACAACTGATCCAGATGATCATCTTTCAGCATACAAACATCAGATGTACGTCCAGGCTGTGGACGATGCTACATGGTGTAAGAACTTCCTAGCTACCCTGAAAGAGGTTGCTCATAAGTGGTTTATCAATTTACCAGCAAATTCCATTAACAATTTTACTGAGTCGAGTTACTCATTTACTAGTCATTTTGTAGCCAATCGGCAGGAACAGAAAACCAGTATTCATTTGGGGAAGATTATCCAAGCCCCAAAAGAGTCTTTGAGAAGTTTTGTGAGGAGGTTTAACCTTGAAGCTCTCCAGATCCACGACTTGAATGTTGGTGTAGCATTTGATGCATTCATTCGGGGACTTCGTCCAGGAAGCTTTAAGTTCGACCTAGTCAAGAAAAAAGTAAGCACCTTGGCTGAAGCTCTCAGAGAAGTCGAAGCCTTCATACATGCGACCGAGGTGTGTGCCGAAGCTAAACACTCAGAGTCTAAGAAGCCCGAGGAGCCTGTTCAAAAACTTAAGAACAATCCTAAGAAGGCTGAGACTTGGGTAGTATCTTCAGGTACAACCCCGCCAAGAAGAGAGAAAAGGAAGGAAAGGGCTGTGTCAGCTGAGCCTATTGAGTTTAATAAGGATCATTACTCTATCCTTATGGAAATCAAGGATCAGCATGAACTTAAAGCCCCAGCAGAGATGAAGATGCCTTACAAGAATCGAGACAGAAGCAAGTATTGTCACTTCCACAAGGATGTGGGCATGAAACCAATGAGTGTAAACATTTGAAGAGAGCTTTGGAGCATCTTTCAAAGCAGGAAAAGATGAACCAGTATGTGTCTCGGGAAGGTCATTTTTCAGAAGAAGGATTTTCGGCAAAGTAAGAAGAAAGAAAGTGCCAGCACTGATGAAGATGTAGTTTTGGTTATATCCGGCGGATTTGCAGCCGGGGGACCAACTTTGAGAGGACATAAGAATTATGTTAGAGAGCTCGGCCAGGTATTGCTAACAGGAAAAACTAAGGTGGACCCGTTCCCCTTGGTGACGGTGAGTGAGGGTGATCGTGGTTAGATCAGAACTCCTCATGATGACCCTCTCGTCGTAGAGATGATAGCAAACTTGAAAGTACGAAGGATCCTTATAGACACTGGCAGCTCGACTGACATTATTAGCGCTGATTGCTTGTCACGACTCAAATTTGATGAAAGAGACCTCCTTCCAGTCCATCATCCAATTATAGGATTCGGAGGAGGAATCATTCATCCAGGAGGGACGGAGTCGTTTCCTGTCAGAGTTGGAGAGAAAGATCGAAGTAGAACCATGTTCATAAAATTCTTGGTTGTCAAAGATCCGACGGCGTATAATGTAATTCTTGGACGTCCCACTCTCAACAATATTAAGGCAGTCATTGTCACTCATCTGATGTTGATGAAGTTTGAGTGCGACGATGGACAGGTTAATTAGTACAATCTATAGAGACCAGCGGGCCGCCAAAGAATGCTACCTTACTACATTAAAGACCTCGTCTTGGAAGATGAATGAAGCTGAGCCCATGGATGTAGACGAGCCCAAAGAGGTTGGGGCAGAGAAAGTGGGAACGTCCAGGATGAAAGAAGAGAAATTTCAGATGCACATTGCTTCCGTAAGGAAGCCGTCAGAGGATAAAGATGAAATGTATGTTACTTCCGAAAGGAAGACGGCAAGAGATCTGCCTAGTAAGAAAAGGAAGTTCGCTCAGGTCAAGGAAGAACCAAAGTCTTCAGCTGAGGTTATGACGATAGCAAGCCTGACTCTCAATCGTCCTAAGCCTATTGAAGCTCCATTAAGCATTTGTTTAGATGATTCTTGTCCGGAAAGGACTTTGCAAATAGGAACGGCTTTAAAGCCTGAGTTACAGGAAGCTATTATTTCACTGTTGAAGGAGTATCAGGATGTCTTTGGCTATGGGGCAGATGAAATGCCAGGGATTGACCCAGAAATGGCTGATCATCGGCTAAATGTTGATCTAGCTAGAAAGCCTATCAGGCAAAATAAGAGAAATTTGGGACCCGTCAGGAATCAAGCTGTAGATGACGAGGTCAGAAAACTGCTTGAGGCAGGCTTTATCAAGGAAACCCACTATCCAGATTGGGTTGCAAACGTGGTAATCGTTCCTAAGCTGAACGGAACTTGGAGGGTGTGTGTTGACTACACAGACTTGAACCAAGCTTGCCCCAAAGATAGTTTTCCTTTGCCCAAGCTAGATCTTCTGGTAGACTCGACGGCCGGGCATACGCTGCTGAGCTTTGTGGATGCTTATTCAGGGTTTCATTAGATCCCTATGCTGCCTGAAGATCAGGATAAGACCTCATTTATTACTAAAAAGAAGTTGTATGGCTGGCTTATGATGCCCTTTGGTTTGAGAAATGCCCCAGCAACTTTTCAGAGGCTTATCAACCAGATTTTTTCACCTCAGTTGGGTCGTAATCTGGAAGCATACATTGATGATATGATCGTCAAGAGTCAAGAGGACAAGGATTATGTCGCAGATCTACGTGAAACTTTTGAAACTTTGCGCAAATATAAACTAAGACTTAACCCAAAGAAGTGTGTTTTTGGGGTTTCGGCTGGCAACTTTCTGGTTTTTCTGGTAGATCAGCGTGGGATAGAGGAAAATCCTGAAAAGATTCAAGCTATACTCGATATGAAACCTCCAACAAAGATAAAAGAAGTACAGCGGCTTACTGGCTGTTTAGCGGCTGTGGGACGATTTTTGTCCAAGTCGGGTGAAAAGTGTCATCATTTCTTTGCAACTATAAAGAAGAAGGCAAAATTTCAATGGACACCTGAAGCGGATGAGGCTTTACATGAAATCAAGAAGCATTTACAGCAGCTCCTTTGTCTGATAAGTCCAGTTGTTGGAGAAAAATTGTACGTCTCTTTGGCTGTTTCTCCTGAAGCAGTTAGTGCAGTGTTGTTAGCCGAGAGGGATGCTATACAAATCCCTGTATACTTTGTGAGTCAAGTACTCAAAGATGCCGAGAGGAGATATACTACAGTTGAGAAGTTTGGTCTGGCCTTAGTGGTGGCTAGCCGGAAGTTAAGGCCTTATTTCCTGGCTCATAGTATTGTCGTATATACTGACCAGCCGCTAAAGCAAGTTTTTCAAAAGCTGCAAGCGGCTGGGAGGATGCTCAAATGGACAAATGAACTAAAGATGTTCGACACTACTTTTGAGCCAAGGAAAGCAATTAAGGGGCAGGCTTTGGCAGATTTTATAGCCGAACTAACCCGACCAGTACTTGATCCAGTGAAAGACCCTTCCGAGGGCAGTCAAACTTGGAAGCTGATGGTGGATGGCTCATTTACTGCCCAGGGTAGTGAGGCAGGCCTTGTATGTCAGTCACCTGAAGGTGATAGGTATGAATACGCCTTGCGGTTTAAATTCCCATCCTCCAATAACGAAGCCGAATATGAAGCCTTGTTGGCGGGAATTGGGATATTCCGAGCAGCTGGAGCTAGGGAATTGGAAGCAAGGTCAGACTCCCTTCTGGTAGTTAGCCAGGTCAACGGGGACTATGAATGCAAGGAAGCCACAATGGCCAAGTATGTTCAGCTGGTGAAGGAAGAGATCAAGCAGTTAGACCGGTTCACCTTGGTACAAGTATCTAGGTCTGAGAATCATCAAGCTGATGCTCTATCAAAACTAGCTAGTTCAGCTTTAGGTGACGCTCCAAGAAATGTATTCTGGTAAGTACAAGAGAAGAAGAGCATTAACTTGGAGGAGGTGATGTTTTTAAGTAGAGAAAACAATTAGATGGATCCTATACTTCACTACAAGAAGATTGGTCAGTTACCAGAAGATCCGGCAGAGGCAAAATATGTTAAAGCTCGTGATAAGTGGTTTGAAATTTGGGATGAGACGTTGTATAAGAAATCATACGATCGTCCGCTGATGAAGTGTATTACTAGAGAAGACGGCCTGGAGGTACTAAAGGAGCTACATGAGGGCTCTTGTGCCTCACACATAGGTGGCCAGGCACTGGCTAAGAAGGCGTTCAGGACTGGTTATTTCTGGCCGACACTGAATGCGGACGCCATGGACTATGCAAAAAATGTGACAGCTGCCAGAAGCATGGCCATCTCTTTAAGCGACCGTCCAACTTCCTGACCCCTGTCGTGACCCCCTTACCATTTGCTAAATGGGGAATGGATATTCTAGGTCCTTTCCCTATGGTGGCCGGCCAGAAAAAATTCGTGATTGTGGCTGTGGATTACTTCTCGAAGTGGGTTGAAGTTGAAGCAGGTAGGGGCATAAAGACGAATGACGTAAAAAGGTTCATCTGAAAAAACATCATAACGAGATTTGGGATGCCCCAGTCGATAGTGTTTGACAATGGACCCTAGTATCAGACCCCTAAGCTGAAAGATTGGCTCACAGAGAGGGATATTAAATCCCACTTTGCTTCTGTTGCCCATCGACAGGCGAATGTTCAGGTTGAGGCTTTCAACAAGATCATATCAGAAGGCATCAACAAGAAGTTAGAAAATGCCAAGGGTTTCTGGGTGGAAGAGCTTCAGCTGGTTCTTTGGTCCATCAGGACAACTGCCAAGAATTCGACAGGGGAAACTCCCTTCATGCTGGTTTATGGAACAAAGGTTGTCCTCCCTATCGAAATTGAAGAACCTACCCTCCGCGTCATGTTGTATTCAGAAGAGACCAACTGGGCAGTTATGCGTCTGGCATTAGACCAGCTGTCAGAGGTCCGAGGTAATGCTCTTTTAAGAATGGAGTTGTATAAGTTACGGATGGCTAGGGAATTCAACAAACGGGTAACCAGACGACCTCTCAAAATAGGGGATCTGGTTCTCCGAAAGATGGAGGCTGTAGGACGAGCGAAGGAGCTTGGCAAACTAACCCCGAATTGGGAAGGACCTTATCTGGTGGTCGAAGAAGTTTGTAGCGGTACGTTTAAGCTACAAGATTTGGATGGACGCCCTATACCACGAACCTGGAACTCTGATAATCTAAAGAAGTACATTGTTTAATCAAGTACGAAGTTTTTTTTTACAAGTTGTAAATGAAGTACTACGGCACAGAAAAATCTTTTAGAAATGTATTACATGTACCTTAGCCTAGGCTAAGCAAACTTCATATCAATACATATTCTAAAATTCTGGTCTATGGTTCAACTTGTGAGATTATAGATGGGATAACTATTAGACTATAACTTGTTCGTCCAAATGCTCAGTAAGGGGAATTTTATTATCCAAAGCCATCTTGGGGCATTTTACCATTGATGGACGAAAGATGGTTATTAATAATAAACCATAGAGGACCATCATGCAAGACAGATATTTCTTCCTAAAGGAAAAAGTCTGCAAAGACAATCACAATTTGTCCAAGACATATAAGATGAATAAAGACTCCTTGATTAAAGGTTCTTACTTTAACAAGAAGCATCTAGTGATCGTCTAAATCTAAGTTCACTAAAAACTTCGAAAAATAGACGAACACTGCTTTCTAAAGGAAGCCAGCCAGAGAGACGTATTTCCTTAGTAAAGGAAATCCCCGTCATAACACCTAAAATTAATCAAAGGTGTTATTTCCTAAAGGATACCGGCTAAAATGAGACCTTTTAGTAAAGAAGGTCTCATTATTCAGAAAAGGCATGGACTAGACACTCACCTTCATACGATGCCGTCATCTAGGTATAGATAAACAACCATCCTAAGAAGGGGGGCATACAATACTAGTCCGGCAGGGTTAGAATAACCCTTAGCCGCCTTCAACATTACTTTGGTATTTAACCAATAGTTAGTTCAAGAAGGAAAACGTCCAAAGAATAATCCTTAGACGTCTTCCTTTGAACTTTACTTTGGTATTTAACCAATAGTTAGGTCAAGAAGGAAAACGTTCAAAGAATAATCCTTAGATGTCTTCCTTTGAACTTTACTTTGGTATTTAACCAATAGTTAGTTCAACAAGGAAAACGTCCAAAGAATAATCCTTAGACGTCTTCCTTTGAACTTTACTTTGGCATTTTACCAATAGTTAGTTCAAGAAGCAAAACGTTCAGAGTATAATCCTTAGACGTCTTCCTTTGAACCTTACTTTGGTACTTAACCAATAGTTAGTTCAACAAGGAAAACATCTAAATAATAAACCTTAGACGCCTTCCTTTGAACATTATTCGTCCAGAAGTTAGACTACAGCTTCTTAATTGCATATCCGTCTGAGCAGCTGTTATTATATTAAAACGAACATCGCTTCCTCAAGGAAGCCGTCAGGAAATATTCATAAGGTGAAAGTCGTCTTGATACAGCAAAGAATCTACCTCGTCCAGAGGTTTATGTATTGGCCGCCTTCCTTCATGGGGCAATGATCGTTCATAAATGGCCAAGAAAAGGCAGGATGAGTATCATTGCCAAAAGGAAGCAAGACGAGTATCCATCCCAGTCCAACGGATAGGGAAAAGACTCGACCACAGTTTGTTCTGGCCGCATTCCTTCATGGGGCAACGGTTGCTTGCACAATTTGTCAAGCCATGACGAGTAAGTTGATTAATTAGCAAAAATTTAATGTTGAAGCTTCCTCGTCCAAGGAGTATGTTATCCGTCTAATGGATGTGACTCAATACGAGTAAAGCTGACACAAGAAGAGTTAAGAAGGTCATATCTTGCCTTTTGGACGAGTAAGTTGTTTGCTTGGCAAAAAATGGCATGCTTGGTGCTTCCTCGTCCAAACAGTATGTTTTCCGTCCAAAAGATCTGATCAAAGACGACTTAGGTTGATCTTTGATCCCTCCTTAGACGAAGAAAGAGTATACTTAGGAAAAATTCATGGCTTGTTTGTCTAGAAAATTTTCGTCTAAAAAGTGATTCAAGGTGAGCAATATCTACTCATTTGGGCTACTCATCCAAACTGATGAAAGTTGGTGCCAAAATCCACAAAAAATACAGCACTACTGGGTTCTTTGATACTACAACAAAACCAAACGACAAAAGATATCTCCTAATGTGATTACAAAGCATTGAGATTCCATGAAGTACAACAAAAATACTTAGCCAAAATTACAGCAAGAGGAGCGTCCTGATCTGGTTGTGGGCCAAGACTTGATAACAGTTGCGTACTTCTTCAACTTTTCAAGCTGAGCCTGAATATCTTTCCTGCCCTCTTTGCTGAGTACTTGGTGCAAGCCTTTCTTAGACTTGCACCAGTTCTTATAGAACCGCCTTCTGACTTCCTCACTCAGATGAGTAGCCCAAATGAGAAGAGAAGGAAGTAGGAGGACGGTTGATTTAGACGTTGGGAGGAGGAATAGGTTCATCCTCCTCCATGGTGGCATCATCTTAAGGCTCTTCGTCCCCCAACTCCTCTTCCTCGTCTGTCTCCTCGATGACAGGGGGATCTTCGCGACGAACTTTGGCCTTGTAACACTCCTCCTGGAATTCAAGCCGGCGTTGAAACCGGCTCACTTGGTCAGGATCAGCCATCATCTCCATGGCTTTCATCCCCCTCCCTTTGGCCGATTCCAGGGAGTCAGAGAAGGATTTGAGGGCATCCTGGAAGTCTAGCTGAGCTTGATTCTTCAACTGAGCCACTTATGTTGTGAGTTCAGAAATTTTAGCCCCAAGCTCAACCGAGGTAGCAGCAACATCATCCTTCTCCTTCTTCAGGTCGTCCATGAGGACATCCCGAGCCAGGAGCCACTCTTCCTTCTCCTTCAGCAGGGCAGCGATCTTTTATAGATGGAGCTTGTTGGACGACTCCAGATCAGCTGACCGCTTTTCCAAGGCCTCCAAACTCTGTCTGTGATAGACGTTCATCTCCTCAACAGTAACTATGGCCGGGTCTCCGGCCTTAGTTACCTTTTCAATATAGGCAGAGTTTCCCTTACGAAGACCACTCACATACCCCTCCAAGGCCATGCTCCGGGCGAATGCCTGAACAAAAGAGAAATTTACAAGTTAGAAAGCCATGTAAAAACAACATGATAATAATGAAGTTAAGAAGCTAAGGGAAGGAGGTACCTCGGCCAGGAGTTGAGACAAGTAGCCCACGTGTCCAGCCGTGGCTCCCCTCAGACTGCCGATGTACTCATGAGGGAAGGCGTCATAGACGTCCTTCTTTATTTTCTTCCTCTCGACCGAGGAGTACTTGGCAAATGAGGGGATGGCCTTGTCGGGCTCAAAAGCAGACTCATACACGGCTGGATCTTTTCCCTTATCTGAAAAATATAAAGCATCAGTTGGGCGAATAGGGATGACCACTGCAAGCTTGTTGGACGGACTCATCGATCGTCCACCAACCCGCAGCGTTCTGACCTAGTTGGAATAGTATAACTCACCAGACGAGGCCGACTTCGTCCTGAAGGAATGAGGCATTTGCCCACCAGCTGAGCTACTGCCCCTGAGTAGGCCGAGGTACTAGGATTGACCGCGTCCGGATTTGACAGTTCTTCAAAATTCAAACCACCTGCGTCCAGCTGGCTTTCCAGATCGATGGGAACAAACGAACCTCCAGCTCCCATTGTACCAGCCGGTGGAGGCAAGACCACCGGATTAGAAGGTGTTCTCCCCTTCTCACCAGAGAGGATAGGTGTCTTACGAACACGAACTCGTCTGCCCAACCCTCTTTGCCGGAGCAAAGGACTTTGGTTTTTTGAGGGGTGAAGCTTGTTCCCCTGAAGCAGTTGGCCGCTTCTTCGACGAAGTCGGCTTGGCAATAGCCGCCCTTGCCGACGGTGAATTTTTCTGCACAAAAACAATAATCAAGTCAGGTCTAAAAAACGCAGATTACTATCCAAAACCGAAGATGGTTCCAAGAAGGAAACCGACCAGAATAATCCTTCGTCTAGGATAATCATCTAGAATTACCCAAAGGTTGTTCAGAAAGGAAACCTTCTGTGGCCAGACGTTTTCCTTCAAGGAACCACCTTCGGTCAGAAACATGTCAAGGACGAAGACATACATAGACCAAAGTTTGTTCAGTAAAGGAAATCGTCTGTGATGTGACGTTTTCCTTCAAGGAACCACCTTCGGTCAGAAACATGTAAAGGACGAAGATGTAAATAGACCAAAGGTTGATCAGCGAAGAAAACCGTCTGTGGCCTGACGTTTTCCTTCAAGAAACCACCTTCGGTCGGAAATTGGACTAAGGTCAAGACGAACACAAATCCAAGGCTCTTCCCAGAGAAAGCCCGTCTTGGACATTCGTCCTCCATCCAGACGTCTTCCTTCAAAAAGAGGCCTTGGTTTTATGGTTGAACTGACGAAGATGATTTACAAAGAGGTCTGTCTTATTAAAAAAAAATATTTACTAGAGTTTCCTCTCGTTTCTTATGTGGAGCGTTTGAATGCTCTGCCCATAAATCGCCACCGAATTTACTCATGTTTACTTCCCCTTTTCAAGCGGCTGGAATCCTTCTTCTTGTCGGCTCTGCACAAAGAAATTATTTGGTTAAGTTCAGAATTGAAAATACATTCACAGGCAGTTGGGGCAAGACCAGGACATAACCTGGATCTTCGCCCTCCTTCAGTCCAGCGGCAACCAAAAATCTTTCATTGAAAAACATCTCTTTGAAGGGAACCCAACCAGTCGGTCACTTTAAAGCTATCTTTTTTGGCTTTGGACGCCCTGCTTCCCCATGCCCAAGGTGAATGTACTCCGTGGCCGTAAAGTGAGCTACCACGGAATCATCATACTTATTCTCTAATTCTAGTATTGGGGCACCTCGTCCTATATTGGTTACAGCTCGGTTGTGGTACCTATAGGGCTCGGTTGTCTCTGCGTCTGGTGCTTGGACTAACAGAAACTCCGATTTCCAGTTACGCATCTTTGACGGTTTCCCAAAAATAGTCAAAAACCCGGCTCTATTAAAGACGTTGTACCAGGTTCCCTCTATTGTCTTTTGAAGTTGACAGACATAGTGTATGTGGGTAAAGGCATTAACGGACCAGACCATGCCACATAGCTCACATGTGGCAATGAAAGTTAAAATATTCAGCCAAGCATTGGAGGCCAGCTGATTGTGACCTATGCTATAGTGTCTAAGGATTTCATGAATGAAGGGGTGAAAGGGAAATCTAAGTCCAACATCTAGCCAACTTATATACAGCAAATTGGTTGGGTACCGCATGAAAATTTGTGTCCTCTTGTTAGGAAGGACGAATCTGAAGTCAATCATAGGCATCTCTCTATCTAGACGACTCGCATTCGACCCATACTTTTCCAACCAGTCTATGTCCACACATACATATGCTGGGTCAGAAAGAGGACCCAGACGTTCCCGAAGTTTAGCAGAGGTAGCAGAAGGCTCTGATCCTTCTTCCTCGTCCTCATCATCCTCACCGTCTGACACCCTTCCAGACGGTCCGGCTTTATCTTGGTCATCAGAAGCCTCAAAATCATACTCGGCTAAAGGGTCAATCTCTAATGGTTGGATTTCTTCCACTCTATCACTTTCCTCTCTCTTAGGAACTCTCCCAGTTGATTCTTCCATCTCAGAAATAGAGGAAGGGAGAATTAGTGAACGTCTCAGATGCGTCGTTTGCTTGACACGCGCTAGATTACCCTGCACAGGCAGAGACTGGGTCGTCGGAAACTTGTCGAACGTTCTTATTAAACAAAAGAAGTATTCAGCCGAGATGGGCCCAACTCTAGAGACAGCGAAGGATGAAAAAGAATCCGCTCTAGGGTTAGCATCCTCCTTGGGTTGGCCGGGGTTATTGGATGAGGTAAATGATACCATTTTATTTAAAAAAAAGAATCAAAGAATAAAAGAAGAAAAGTAAAAGGAGAAAGGGGAGATACCTGACTAAAGATCTAGACGGACTCTCTTCGCCTTTTCTACAAGTCACGCCGCTCTCAGCAATGGTCAAGGTCAAAATCCCCAAAGTCAACTTTCTCCAGCAAATAAAGAAAGGAATGCTCTTTTTGGTCAGAGCTTATCTCTCTAAAAAAATTTCTCTGTAGAAGTTTCACAAAAATGAAAGTGAGGGGGGAGGGGTATTTATAGGGAGGTAAAAACCTTCCCTCTCCCCAAACAGTGTCATCACACGTGTCAGCACCGTGTGGTGTACACGTCACTACACTTACTTATGATTGGAGGAAAAGTCAGTTAAACTTCTAAACAGTACGATGAATATCAGAAGTTACTCTCAGTAAAAGGGCTTTAATCAGACAAGACCCTGATCAAACCCCTTTTAGGGGAAAATGTTGTAACGTATCAAAAGAGGACACGTGGTCCAGTCAAAGACTGCCACGTGGCCCAATAAATTGGTGACACGTGGCTCATCCTCCATATGACACTTGGCGGCATACAAGAGGATAACTTGTGACCTCACCAAACTGACTAAAGAGGCCCAATTATTCCCTAAAAGAAGGAATAATCAGCCCAAATTCCCATAAGAGGAAGATAATGATTGGTTAAAAGGCTCAAGACAATGAAACCCTGACAAGTGTCACCCTCTCATTGCCCAACTAATCACATCCCTCTATTTTAGGGTGCTCCTTTTTATGCACAAACACTATAAATAGCTCCTCAAAATCAGGTAAAAAGGGGGGATCTCACCTACTCTTAAACTTACTATGTTAAAATACATACTCAGATTTTATCTCTCTAGAATACTAACTTAAGCATCGGAGAGGGAATCAAACCCAAACCTCTGGGTTGGTTTTTCCCTTTTTTGCAGGTTCGGAAACGAAGCTACATCTCTACACAAGCCTCCCAAATTCATCAACCCTACACCTGTCCATCATCCGGACAAACCTCGTTTACGAAACGCTCGTAAACAACACTTGGGATTATTAGGATGATTAGGATTTCCAAATTCCATAATTATGGTTTTGAATATTTTTTGAGGAATTTTAAAGAGAAGAAAACTCAATAGATAATTAATTTAGCAAATTTATGAAAAATCACAATTAATTAGGAGTTTTTGAAGGTGCTCAAAATATAACAAAATGGGTGTCTATTTATAGGGAATGAAAAATCATGAATTTTGATTAAAAAAATTTGATTTTTAGTATACAAGATATTGGTCGTGGAAATTTTACATCCACAAAATAATAAATAAGCGTCGGTCCAATGACAGCACACCAGTTGGCCTGACGCGCGTCAGTACCAGCTGGGTGCTATTATTTTATTTTTTTCGTTTTTTTGGGCTTTAAATGGCATTGCTGCTTTGTTTCTCCCTTGAGTTTTGATGCAGTACAATTATTTTGGTGGGCCTCTCTCTCTCTCATCTAATTCCAACTCACAACCATTGAGATTTCTCAAAGAAATCTCGGCTAGACGCGTTGCCAAAAATCAGGTTACTCTAACATAGGCCAAAGCAACCCATTTCAATCTTTACCTTACTTTTAACACATAATGATACACTGAGTGTTTTTATTTATGAACTAGTAGTTGACTTGACCTTAAGTAGGAATGTATCATTCAAATTTGTTACTAGTCATTATGGATAAACATTGGACATAATAAATTGAATATTCAAACCAAACTTGAGTATTGCTACGACGAATTTCTATATATCTATTCTTAGTACATAATAAAAAGAGATTAGGATATGCTATAGAGGAGGTAATATTGGTTAGTTGAGTGGTTCTAACAAAGTTAGATGGTTTTGGGTTAGCGTTTGTTTAGATGGTGTTGAATTAGGAAGCTTCACTTTTCCCTATTTAGCAACAAATTCTCAAATGTCTCTACACCCTTACCTTTAGTCTTCATTACAACCTTGATAAAGTCCTCATGATTCTTGAAAAGAACTAATGTCCCACGCGATGGAGAGTGAGAACATATGCAAGCCTATGGTAGGATTTAGGCAACGGAATTGAGCCTTGAGTGATCATTGTAACCATATAAACACACGAGAGACTTTGAGCATGACGAAAGTGAGAGACACCATCCATATGACTGAGCTAAGCTTGGAGGAGAATTTGTGATAAGATTGGCTGCTTTTCCTTGTCTTATAAAGAGTATAAACTTTGAGACTTGATAGTGTTTTGCATTTATTGATGAAAATGTTTGAAAGGTCTTTATTCTCTATCTTGGCATGCGGAGTTATTGAACTCTTGCCCTTGTATTTGATTTGCATTGCTTAAGAACAAACAATTGGACTAGCTTGGGGGGGTTTGATAAGCACTTTATTGAACTTAAATGTAGGCCATTTTTAGTTTTCTTGCATGTAGTTTAGAGCATTTAAGCCTAGCAATGCATGGTTTTTGTTACCTTTGAGTTATATTATCGCTTCATTATTTGTTTAGTAGTTTTTGGATGATTTACAGGCTAACAAGCAGGTTTTTGAAGTCATTTGATTATTGGAAGACTAGTTGTAGACTTTTGAACTTCAAATGGACATAACTTTTGATCCATAAATTGAATTAAGGTAATTCTAGTGGGAGGTGTTAGCGCGTTTTGATAGCTTTCCAACGACTGGTCATAAGCCCAATTCCAATAAAAGACGAGAGAGATATGATTGTTTGAAGTTGAGATGTCCACTGACCAAAAGTCAACACGTACGTGTTGGGCTTTTTCCACGAAGACAGTCTAGTTCTGCTTCACCGCTGCTTACCCACTGATTTGAAAAAGTCAGGCCAACACGCCCGTGTCGATTTTTGAAACGCCCGTGTTGGCTGAATTTCATGGAAACAGTGACTGCTTACTGAAGACGCTGATTTCAGAGAATCAGGTCTACATTCCCATGTCGTTTTTGACACACCCGTGTAGACCTGTAGTTTGGTTTTTTTCCCGATTTTTCATCTTCATTTTTGGAATATTATAAATAGGTTTTGCGTTTTTGCTTTGTATTATTCGACACTAGCACTCTAATTACTTAGTTTATCTCTCTCTAAACTCCAAAAAACCCTTATTTCTTACATTGGTCCTTTGATTGAAAATGCGATTGGTGAATTAATTCAAGTATTTTGTCATTCAATGTCTTCTCTCTATTTTCATTACTTTGTAATCATGTTTGATTTCGTTAATCTCTTTTGCTTAGAATCCATGATTAATGAGTAGTTCATTATCTAGGGTTTGAGCGAAAGAATGAATTATGGGCTTAATTATGATGTTCATATAATTGAGTTTTCTATTGATTATTATGCATTGATCTTGGTGTTTTGACGCCCTAGGGTAGATCTTGATCACGTTTATGCTAGGCCGTTTAGTTTTGGATTTCAATTCCTCTTAATTGATTATTGAATTCTTTGTCGTTCCCTTGAATCAACTTAATTTCTAGGCCAAGAGATTGGATAGAAATTAAGAGGATCCTTGTATTAGGGGCTTTCCATGCTTATTGAATCCATTAATCAATTGACTTGAGACCATTCGAGAGATGATCTAGTTGATTGATTAATTATTACTCTTGAGGGCCATTCAAGAGAGGACTCGAGTATTTTAGAGGAGAACTTAACTTTGCATGATATTCGCCTTTGAACTTTAATTGCATTGGTAGTTGTTGCCTAGCCCGGATTCATATGAGTAGCCCGAACTCTAGTGTTTGCCTTATTATATTTACTTCTCTTACTTAATTGTTAATTGTTATTCCTAGCTAGTTATTAGTTTGTTGTTAGTTAATCAAACCTTCACACCCCAAATATCCTTCACTTAGGTAGTTTTAGACTTAATAGACCTTAGTTAATCCCTTTTTTCTTGTGCTAGTCAGTAGTGAGGACATATGTTGGTCTTAATCAAACCTTGACTTGACATGTCTGTCTCCCAATAGGTAACACATGTCAAGTCGCGGTCGTAACACTAAGCCTTTTTAATAGGATGATTTTATCTTACACAAGCATCCTCTCGAGAAACAAGGCCTAATGATTTGTTGAAGTCGATAGGATAGTACCCATCTGATTGGAAGTTAAATCACAATGACAAAACACAATCGTAACAAGTATATATGTAATGAATTTACGTGACAAAATCTGAATTGAAACTAAGGCTCCATTTGTTTTGACGGAAAACAATTTTTATGTAAAAGCATTTTCCAAGTAAAATGATTTTCAATGGATGTAAAACACATTTTTCTTTGTTTGTTTAATGATGGAAAACTTAGAGGGAAAAGGAAATGAAAGTAAAAAGGAGTGGAAGGATGTAAGAAGTGAATAAGGAGAAGTAAGGAGGATAATGAAAAATGTGGCATACCTTGATTATAAAAGGAAAATGATTATCCATTTTAAAAGAGAAATTTTCCACCTTGAGAAAATGGTTTTCCTTCTCTTAGCAAAATAACCAAAGAAAAATGGAAAGATGATGAAAATCGTATTCCGGAAAGATGTTTTCCTCCAAAACAAACAAAGTCTAAAAGAGCGTCGAAAAATAATCTAATATGTGAATACTAGTGGTGGACTGGTGGTTGCTCAAAAAAATCCTTTCATAAATTTCAAACATATAGCATGTTGTAGTCAAATCATACTCCTCAGTCCTCATTATACTTGTATTAATTTCATACATATAGCATTATGTAGTCAAATCATATTTATACATCCCTACTTACATAGTATTTTCTTGATATAATTGAATTATGAGAATGCCCCACGCACAACACTATTCGAGACGTTTGCATGGTAAAGATTTATAACCTATTAGCGATGTGGTTAGGAGGGGCCTCATCGATCTCTCAAATAAGGAGGGGGGCTATATAGTGTTATGGTTAAGGGTGTGTTCTATGAAAAAATTTATTTCTCGGATAGTTTTTTGACATGTATGTAAGTTCATATTATTAATATAAAGAGTGTTTTACACTAGATCTTCCATTTATATACTTATGGATGAATCATGATAAAAGAACATTGTAACTTATTGGGAACTTTTCACTTATATAGCTAGTCATATATGCACGCGATGCGTACCTCGTACAAAAGATTAATATGTAAGAATTTGCGAGAAGCTACGTTGTAATTTCTCGAATGAAGTGATTTAAAATCACTATCGTTAAATTGTAGTTATTTTATTTTTTTGGGGTGTAATTGTAATCTCAAAAGATTTTAAATGGCGAAATAATTTAAAAACATAAAAAAGAATAATAAATATTAGATAACGGATTAGCAATAGTGATTTAAAAACAAAAGCCAAAAAGACGAAAAAATTCTTACAAATGATTAATGGAATATGTCATTAGCGTCATCACTCATGAGTAACATCCCTCTCCTTCTACCACTTTCTCATTCATCCTAAAATATCTTATCGTATTTCATAATCAATTTAATCAAATGCACATTCACTCATGAGCAATCAATTACTCATGTATTTGAAAATTAAAAAAAAAAACTCAATAGTATATAAAAATATAGCAAAGTGGGTGTCCATTCATAGATCTGAAGAAAATATAACTATTGATATATTTAAAAAAAAAATTACTTTGTAGATTTTTAGATATTTTAGTTTGAAATTTTAAATTTTTTGCTAATAATCTGATGGCTAAGTTTGGAAATAAAACTTAACTCCTTAATAACTTCATATTTATTTTATTTATTTTTTATTTTCATAATGTTGGTGTCCACCTCTCCTTTTCCTTCATAGTATAGAGATATGGTATTAAAATTATTAAACCTTTAAGTTCAAATCTTACCATTTTTGTTTAAAAATACATTTATACGTAAGATCTATCAACATATGCTGATAAATAGGTAAAATAAGCTTCTATACATTAAAATAACAAGTTTAGGAAAAATAAGAAAAGTTGAGAAAAATAAAAGTTTTGGAATATAATTTGTCTGCATATCATACAACTCACTTCTCACCTGTCCACTATGCTCGAGTCAGCTTTCATAATTTACCAATTTAGGCCGCAATATCGTGAATCATGAATTTCTCAAATCATCATAAAAAGTTAACAACTGGCCAGTTGCTTACATCAAACATGGGCCAAAAACATTAATGGAGGAGGACCTACTAGGTGAACAACAGAACAATGGATTTGTCGTGAGTCAAATTTGATCTCTATGCTTCTTATGTCAAAGAGAAAGGTGAGACGTCCTCTCGAAAATAAAAAAGCGCAAGGAAAGGCGTGTGGAAGCTAAGGGTTGCAGCATGGTGACCCGATCAATCTCTATTAGAGCAATGCACAATTATGGGTTCCCTTATTTTCTCTCTCCTCACCTTATTCTTCCACATCACTTTTCACTAACTTTTTCATTTACCCTTTTCATATTAAAATTTAGTACCTACATTCATGGGTTCCCTTTATATTCTCTTTCCTTCTTTTCCATACCCACCACTAACTTTTGCAAGGCTGAGATTCATTTGTAAAAAGTGGTCCATGCCACTTGTCACAATCCGGTTAATTTCATAAGTGGGAACCAACCCTTGGCAAAGGGCTTCCCCATATTATGGGAAGGGTCCAACAATCATGGGTTCCCCATTTCACAGGAGAGAGAGTGAAATGGGGAGGTTCTAGCCCATGATTGTTCATGCTCTTATACTAGTCTTATATGCAAGCGATGCGTGTGAAAATATGTATAAAAAAAATATTAGCAAAAATTTTATTTTAACAATAAATGTAAGAGAAATAAAAAACCAAGTGTAGAAGGAAAAACAAAAGGATATAATTACCATCGGAGTTCAATAGTATCTTGATGTGTCTAAATATTTATGTCAGTCACTCAATCTGGTCGAAGCTGATCTTAACACACATTTGAGTCATGATAAACTGCATAAATTAATGAGTTAATATTATAAGAGAATAAAAGTAAAATAAAGTTTAAGTGATGAAAGAATTAAAAAATTCGAACCCAACTGGCAATTGTTGTGCAAATAACGCTGATAATTGAATAAATCCCTAGTTCCCAATTCCATTTTTTTATAAAATTCCAATCAATAATCAACTACTACATCATGAATTTTAGTTTGTAGTGTTGCCAGCAACTATGAACTACATCTAAAACATTAACTTGCCACTTCTTCTTCGTAGCCTTTTGCCCAATATATTTGTGAGTTGTGACCAATGATCACTGGTACTTAGACTTAGAACCTGTTCTGTTCAGCTTATTTTCAATTCAGTTCAGTTTAGCTCAGCTCTAATAAGTTCAGTTCTGTTCAGTTCAGTTTAGTTCAGTTCTAATAAGTTCAGTTCAGTTCAGCTCCAATCAGTTCAATTCTGTTCTGTTCAGCTCCATTTGTTATTTAACCATTTTGTTTAATACTCCCTTCATTCCCTTTTGATGTTCCCATTTGGAATATGGGGGGAAAACCAACAAATTAAGGTGGATGAGAATCTTTGTAATTTTATATTGTATAAAGTGCACTTTGGTACCTGGTTGCTTTTGAAAAAGTAAGAGAGGAAAAAGTGTGTGATTGGAAAATAAAATATTCTAAAGTGGGTTATATGTAAGACAAAAAGTAAAAAGTGTAGTAAATATTTGGTTGTTAAAGGGTAAGATGGGAAAATAAATATTCTAATTAACTTCTTACATTTTTGTCGTCAAAGACCATCTTCCTCACCTTCTTTCCATCTTTAAAGAATTAATCACCCATGAATCTCATTAATCTTCCTTTGACATTTCACTTTCGTATGGTTGGGAACAAAAACGTGAATGGTTGAGTAAGATGTTGAATAACAACGGATTAAGTGAAAAGAAAGTTTGACTATAAGACCAAATTGTGCTTTATTCGTAAAATGATGTTTAGAGGTAACATAATGTGGTTGGAACTTGTTAATCGCAAATTCCATGGTGGACGCGCACCTACCATGAGGAAGGTGCGCTCACCTAAATGAACATCAGGCGTAAACAAATGTACATTAGAAAAGATAAAATACATTAAACAAACCACAAATCAACATCTTGCTTATATTTGACACGGAATGAACATCAGTTGCCAACAAATATATATGAGAAAATGACAAACAACATTCAGTTTTGCTGAGAATAGTTTTGCTGAGAATGAACATCAATGAGAAATAAATGAAATTAAATTTCGCAATAGTTGTAAACAAACAACGAATGAACATCAATCATGCTATGAA
This sequence comes from Patellifolia procumbens, assembly GCA_947645195.1. NCBI lineage: Eukaryota > Viridiplantae > Streptophyta > Magnoliopsida > Caryophyllales > Amaranthaceae > Patellifolia > Patellifolia procumbens. The sequence continues at coordinate 527,002 of CANSGD010001433.1, read as the reverse complement.
GAACACATGGATAAATTAAATGAATAGGTGACTATTCTTTACTTAATTTATGAAAATGGGCAATGAGATGTATAATAATCAATGAAATTATCTGTTGTTAATGTTTAAGTAGTTATTGTTAAAATTCATTATGTGTGATATATTGTTCATCTTATTAGTACACACGTTCATTGTGTCAAATCTAATGTTCATGTATTATTATCAATGAACTTTTGTATTGATAATGTTTTAGTACTTATTATCAATGTTTATTATGTTTATTCAAAAGTTCATCTACTTGATACAAAAGTTCATTTTGTTTGATATGAATTGTTATCAATGAAATTTTGTACTGTCAATTATTATCAATAAAATTATATATTGTTAATGTTCAATTACTTATTATCAAGGTTCATTATGTATGATGCGTTGTTCATCTTATCAGTACACTTTTTCATTGTGGCTGCTCTCATGTTCATGATTTGTCATCAATTAACTTTAGTATTGATAACTTTCAAGTACTTATAGTCAATGTTCATTATGTTTGCTTTATGGTTCATCTACTTGGTACACAACTTCATTGTGTTTCATGTAATGTTCATGTATTGCGACCATTTATTCTGTGTTGTCAATTGCTATCTAATGTTCATTTTATTAGCACACATATTCATTATGCCTGCTCTAATGTTCATGTCTTGTTATCAATTAACTTTGGTATTGATAATGTTTAAGTGCTTATTATCAATGCTCATGATGATTGTTCAATTATTCATATAGTTGGTACCAAAGTTCATTGTGTTTGTTTAAATGTACATTAGATGAATATAGCTATTCACAATTCCCGATTTGATGTTCATTCATCTATAAGTATATATCTAGATTAATATTCATTGCTTTGACATATAATAATCATTGTTCATTTATCTATAGTTGTTATTACTTTTTGACCCGACGATTCAATTACGTCAATTAGGATAAAATGAATAAAGAACGGTGAGAAATGATTTAAAAACAATACGAAAATAAATAAAAGTAAATATTCTTATTGATTCCGAAAAGTGAGTACAATGTTTACATAAAATGTTGTAAAAAATATACAAATGACGTTTTTACATATTTATACTGTCTGACTAAATAAAGAAACGGCCACCAAGAAGCCCTAAGTCTCTCTAATATTATGGGATTTGCATTGATCACCTCCTATCCTCATGTTGGACCGCACTTCCTCCATCTACACGTCCAACGATACGTGAATTCACAGCAGAAGTTTGATTTTCGAGTTAGGGGTTTACTCTTCACAACAGGTCGTATGATTTTATTTGATCTTTGTGGCCAGGGCTTTGTCCTCAGTAGCGGCTTTGGTTTGTTTGTGGGGTTTGGTTGTAGCAGGTAGTGCATTTGGTTTATCAATTCTGCACATTCATGAAGTTGACAATGAACATTAGATGACAAAGAATGAATATTAGATAATAAAAAATGTACATTTAAATAAAATGAATGAACAATGAAAATTTACTAGTGAATAATGAACAACGAGAAAACAGTAATGAACAACAGTGAAGTACTAGTTAAATATTAAATAAATGAATGAAATTGTTATAAAGAATGGATAACTGAACAAAATGAATGAACAATATAGGTAGATGAACAATAGAGTAAGCAATTAGACAAATAATAAAAATATTAAGCAGTAGAAAAAACTAGTTAACCATGAATAACAGGTAAGAACTAATGAACAATTAACAAAAAAAGTCCTAGTGAACAATAGGAATGAATAATTGAATTAAATGAAATGATCAAATAAACAATTGAGTGAATTTAATGAACAATTGAATAATATGATATGATTAGATGAATGATTGAATAATATGATATGATATGATTAAATGAACAATTAAATAACATGAGTGTACAATTCAATTAAAAAAATTAACAATTGAACAAATGAATGAACAATATAGGTAGATGAACAATAGATTAAATAATTGAGCAAATGATGAAAAATATTGAACAGTAGAAAAGAAATAGTTAGAAATGAATAACAGGTAAAAATGAACAATAGGCAAGTCCTAGTGAACAATACGAATGAATAATTATATTAAATGAAATGATCAAATGAACAATTGAATTAAATGAACCATTGAGTGAATTTAATGAATAATTGAGATAAATCAATGAACAATCAAGTAATATGAATCATGTAAAATTGAATAAAAAGAATGAACAAATGAACAAAATATATTCAAATGAACATCAAAACAAAATCCCCCTCTTTCAAACGAAATCCATTTCAAATTAACATTATATTATTCCATAATGAACAATAGAACATACCAAATGTACCTTATGTCAAAAGAGTTAATGTTAGTTGGACACTTCAACATACATAAAGAACCCATTTCAGGTGAACAATAAAACAAAACAGATGAACCCAATTTCAAAATAACATTTGAATATACATAAGAACACTAACACATTTCAGGGTGAACATAAGCATATATCCAATGAATATCAGCCCAACATAAGTGAACATACTTAGTCATTTAGGAACCAACAAAATAAGAATCAACAAAAACAAAAAAAAACTCAAAAACTACATTATCATCCACATAAATATTCTTACCATTCGAATTTGCTTTGTTGTTGTATGAGTTTAGAGTTTTCAAGGGTTGAGGTTGAAGTTTGAAATAATTTTTGGGGTTGAAATTCGAATTTTTGAGTGGAAATGATGAATATGTGTGGTATTTTTACAAATATAAGTTGAATGTTTGAAGTTGGCTTGAATTTGACTTGAAATTTGCTTGAAATTTGAATGAAAATGGTGAAATGAATGAGTGTTTAAGAAGAAGATGGAGAAATTTTAGAGAGAAAATGGAGGAGAGAGAAATGGATGAGAGGGAAAGTTTTTGGCAAATGAATTCAAATTTTGAATTGAAAATGAAAGAAAGAGATAATGAAGGAGAGGGGAAAAAATCTGTCAGAGGAGAGAGAATGGGGAAAGTTTTCGGTTTTTCTGGTTCATTGGAAATAAACGAATGTTCATTGAAACTGAACTATTGTTCATTCCGTGCCAGAAGTAAAGGAGTTTGTCTGCGTTTTGTTTTTTGATGGCCGCGTTTTAGGTGGGCGCACCTTCCTCATGGTAGGTGCGCGTCCACCATGGACCTATTGCTTGTTAATGGGATGAGATTGGGAACGCTGGAAGGTGGGAAATATGGAGCAATTTTTTGTTTTGTGGGAACCTGGGAAGGTAGGAAATATGGAGCAATTTTTCATGTTTTTGAATCCAGATATGGAGCGGTTAAAAGTACATAAGATAATAAACAAAAAATTTAATTTTTTTCTTTTTCTATTTTTGGTGTCCCCCTACTCTTTCCTTATATAATGGAGATAAAGGAAGAGTAGGAGGAATCAAAAATAGAAAAAGGAAAAAAGAAAAAAATTAACTAAAAACATGGATAGAGGTTACCACATGTCCACACCCCACCACCCCCAACACAACTTAGTTACTCTTATTTAATTAATAACTAGTATATGTTCGTGCTAATGCACGTGTATTATATTTTTGGATAGTCAATATGTGTTAGAGTTATTAGTGCATGAAACAAAAAAGAACACTATTAAAAAAGTAATAATATTCCACGAAAAAAATTGCCTTTCTATTTCACAATTTTAATCACTCTCAGTCTAGATTTTTTATAATGATACATAATCCGTAATTATTTCGTAGACCAATTACTTCAAAAACACTCTAACAATTATTAATCAACATCTATGGGAAAAAAAGAAGAGAAAAAGATACATGTTTCATAACCAACTATCCGGAGAATCATACAAATCATAAACAATGAATATTTCAAACCTATTTGGTTGATATAGTGAATCAGAGAAGTCATAATGAGAGGAGGAGAGAGAATAAAAATGTGGAAAAGGAAAAATTAACTCTTGTGTACACGGACCCTTTTTAAACTATACAAGCAATTTTAGTTTACGTACTCTATATATGCGCATGGACAATAAGGATAATATTTAAAGACAAATGTGAGTCCTTAGACATGACCCTAGGTGTATGAAATTTAATTCATGAAGATTGCATGACACTACCTAATGACCCGAAATATCATAAAATATAGAGAAGATATATTTTCATAATCAATCCGGAAAATCATTTTTGAAAAACATTAAAACTGTAAATTCACTAAAGTTCAAAGCGAAATGGATCGATTGATTACTAAAAATGGAAGTGTAAAATTAATTGGGAAAAACGTTGATGATGAAAATAATGGATAGAAAATTAAGAACGGAAATCAAGCAACATGGATCGTAAAATTACAAATTGAGAGATAAATCAAAATTTTACGAATTATTTGGGGACTTTTGTTTTAAAAAAATGCATCACAATTTATTCCAACATATACCTTTCTTGGGAGTGATTGAATCTTGCATTCACATCATCAGATTACTCAAGTTGGCATAAATTGATAAGTAATAGATTGATAAATCAAATACAAAGGGGAAGTGATTTGATTCCATAATAAAAGGATAATAATAACCCAAAATTAAATTAAATTCTAAGCTAAAGAAAATAAAAGGCAATCAGAACGCAAATTCTATCCTACACACGGAACCATGTAGAGCTACATGCACACAACTCAAAACGCGTCAGTTAAATGAACATCAGTCAGTGAACAATGAACATCACCCAATGAACATCACCCAATGAACATCATCCAATGAACATTACCTAATGAACAATGAACATCACCCAATGAACATTAGTTGGACATCACCCAATGAACATCACCCAATGATCCACCTAATGAACAATGAACATCACCCAATGAACATCAGTTGGACATCACCCAATGAACACCAGTTGGTTCTTTTGATTTACTTTATTGTTCATTTGAGTGAACTTAATGTTCTTTTAACATAAACTGATGTTCATTGGTTGACATTTTCAAATTTTCAAAAATTTGAAAATTTTCATTTCAAATCAATTTTGGAGTCTTATTCATTGGAGAATTGATTATTGTTCTTTGTGTGTGAACTTAGTGTTCTTTTAACACAAACTGATGTTCATTGGGTGACATTCATGGGTGACGTTCATTGGATGATGTGCAACTGATGTTCATTGGGTGATATTCATTGATGTTCATTGGGTGATGTCCAACTGATGTTCATTTAGTGACGTTCATTGTTCATTGGTTGATGTTCATTGGGTGTGTTCATTGGGTGATGTTCATTGGACAGTGGGTAATGTTCATCGTGCGCATGGTGCTCACCATAGTTCCGTGTGCAGGATCTACCTATTGCAATCAGAAGAAGAATTTGGGCGTAAATTTTATAATGCACACGGAAGTATGAAGAGGAAGCTGCGCACGGATCAATAATGAACATCACCCAGTGAACAATGAACAATTATCCAATGAACATCAGTTAGACAACACCCAATGAACATCACCCAATGAACATGAACATGAACAATTACCCAATGAACATCAATTGGACATCACCCAAAGAACATCACCCAATGAACAGACTCCAAAATTGATTTGACATATTTTCACAATTTTTTAAAAATTTGAAAACGTCACCCAATGAACATCAGTTTATGTTAAAAGAACACTAAATGCACACACAAAGAACAATAAGTTAAATCAAAAGAACATCAGTTCGATTCTTATATTTGACATGAAAATTTTCAAATTTCCAAAAATTGTAAAAATGTTCTTTTGATTTGATTTGATGTTCTTTTAATTGAAATAAATGTTCTTTTAATTGAATGTGATGTTCATTGCTTTAAGGTTATATATTTCGAAATTCAAAAGTTTAAATCATATTCAAAAATTATAAATGTTTTTTAAAATTTGATTTGATGTTCTTTTAAGTGAAATAAACGTTCTTTTAACTAAACTTAATGTACATTACTTTATGGTTATATATTTTGAAATTTCAAAAGTTTGAATCATATTTAAGATTTCGAAATGTTCTTTTGATTAATTTATATGCTCATTTGAATGAACTTAGTGTTCTTTTAACATAAACCGATGTTCATTGGTTGACGTTTTTAAATTTTCAAAATTTTCATGTCAAATCAATTTTGGAGTCTTGGTCATTGGAGAAATGATTATTGTTCTTTGTTTGTGAACTTAGTGTTCTTTTAATATAAGTGGATGTTCATTAGGTGACGTTCATTGGATGATGTGCAACTGAATTTCGTTGGTGATGTTCATTGGGTGATGTCCAACTGATGTTCATTGGGTGACGTTCGTTGTTCATTGGATGATGTTCATTGGATAATGTTCACTGGGTGATGTTCATTGTTCATTGGGTGATTTTCATCGTGCTCATGGTGCTCACCATGAGTCTGTGTGTAGTATCGACCAATTGAAATTTGGGGTTGTTTTGGAAGAGTGAAGATAACCCATCATAAATGTTAGATTGTTTAGGTGAGTACCACATTGTTTTACATGGGAAAAATTGGAAGAGCATCTTTGGGATTTCAGGTTCTTCAATGCAACGAAACTGTATTTTGGTGAGGAAGGGCTATTGGTAGTTAATTTTTTACCGCTTTTTTTTCCTTATGTAGGTGCCTTTTCTTTTGATTTTTAGTTAGTTACTAATTTGTAGGTTTTGGTGGTATTTTATTTTGTTTTTATATACTTTTTATTTTGCCTTTTGAATTTTTTGGGTAGCAGTTACCAATTCTTTTGCAAGTGCCATTTTTTTTTTCTTTTTCTTCTTCTTATTGTTAGTTTTTTTTGGTGCCCTTTATTTTCTTTTTTTCTTCTTCTTGTTTTCAGTTTTTTATGAATTTCTTAAAAAAATACTCCCTCCGTTCCCATTTGATGTGTTCCATTTGAAACATGGGGGAAAATCAATGCAAATTAAGGTGGATGTGAATCTTTTTTATTTTATATTGTGTAAAGTATACTTTGGTACCTTTTTACTTTTGAAAAAGTATGAGAGAGAAAGAAAAAGGGATAATTGGAAAATAAAATATTTTAAAGTGGACCATGTGTAAGACAAAAAGTAAAAATGTGTATTAAATATTTGGTTGTTAAATGGTAAGATGGGGAAATAAATATTCTTAATTTGAAAAAGATTCAAAGTGGTAACAACTTTTTGAAACATCCCAAAAAGGAAAATAGAAACATCAAAAGGGAATGGATGGAGTAATGAATTTTGGTGGAATTAATGTGAGAGCAGGATTCATGCTTTGGTGGCTTCTCATTGCTTTCCAAAAAATCAAAACTACTTTGTAATAATAATATAGATCTCAAAAAGAAAAAGATAAAAAATAAAAAGAAAATTGTTGATACTCCAAAACATTACGCTTCTATGTTAGATAATACTACTCCTACAATTAAGGAGTAACATAATTTTTCAACGTTAATCCAACATTTTATGGAAAATAATTTTTTTATTTCTTTAAAAAGAAAACACTACCCTTAACTCCTACCCATTGTAACCGACTACTCCTATCAAAATCCATTACTTTTACAAACCCAAAACTCCCCTCTTCAGTCCTGATTAACCCTAACAGATGTATAATAAAACTCTGTAGGACAAATTTTCCTCTTGATGATTAACCCCCACCACCAGTGTAAAAGGTAAATATGTCGGGATTTTACTTTGACATTTAAATACTCTATCTACTAATCTTCGATCCATTAAGGAATAATTTTTGGTTGTCATTCATTTTTCACATTTCCAATTAATTTAACAATATTGTGAAGAAGAAAGCATTTCAACAACTATAATACTACATATAAGTAATGCCTCCCCTAAATCCGGTAAGTATTAGTATTCCCCCCCTGAATATAGCGTAAATTTTATTTTATTTTTTTAGTTTAATTATTCATATCTTTTTTTAGAATTTTAGTAAATGCAAACTGTAGAGATTAGAATATTTAATTTAATTTTTTAATTTGGTTAGTTCATGATAATGTACATCTCAAGTAATGATCGTTTTCATGTTATTTTCAATCTTATAGAATAAAAGACATGGTTTGGAGATGTTACTCTATATGTTGTGAGATTGATATTTCTTAAAATTATGGATGACTAAAATGACAAATCTATGTATTGGATTATTTGTATTCTTTTGGATGATTGGTTTTGAAAATTTAAATTTGCTTTTTATTTATCATAACCAAGTTGAAAGTAGCAATATCATCATTGTATTTGTTGTTTATTTGGTAATGCACCTAAATTAAGGAGGTAAGTCATTAATAGTATTCATAGAGTAGTTCTATTAGATTAATTATTGAACAATAATATAGTTTCAACTGAATTCGCACGCATTGCGTGCCCATAAGACTAGTGTAGTTAGAAGCAGCAGTTGGGCAGGCTCGCGGTTCACTATCAGTGTTATGCCAATGTTGCGACTCGCGCATTGGGAGCGGGCCGTTTTCATCGTTTCTTTTGCTTAACCTACTTTGGGTCGTCATACGTTAACGATTTCGTACTTTGGTGAGGATACAATGCGGTACTCCTTTTAGGATACGGTCAAGAATGCGTTTCATTACTATGTAGCCGGAACCTCTTTACTAATAGCTGGAACATCATAGATTTCCATCATTATTATTTTCATTTACAATCTTTTATTTTGGTATAACATAAATTCATTTGAAAACATATAAATGGTGCATAATGCAATCATCGAGGAATAGTATGAGGTATCTTCTTCTTTATCAGGATTATTAACATGTATCATTTGTTTTGGTAACTTGACAAATATAACATGAATAGCCATAGAGAACAATAGTCCCTAAACAGGAGGTAGCATAACAGAGTACAGGTGCCACAAGAGATTCACTAGTGGAAAAATGTCCAATTGCATCGCTATGATTGTAGCGGTTTTTTGTTTGCCCCATGCAAACAAAATGATTTGTAATGGGCCAAGAACTTTGTAGCGGGTTAGAATTTGAACTGCTACAAAAAAAAATCAATTGTAGCATGCTTTTTGTTTGCCCGCTGCAAGTAGTGAGTTCCTTTGAATTTGACCGGTCTTTTGCACGCTACAAAAACCTCTCCGTAAGGGTTCCATATCGTTCTTTTGGTGGTGTGAAAGCTTCAGACCAGCAATTTAGAGAGAAAAATCAAGGGGATGCAAATTTGAAAAGCGAAACTGCTTCTCTTGATATTAAGCGAGGGAGATGACGATGAAGTTCAAAGCTACAGTTACAACTTTCTCCGGGTATTCTTGTTTCCTTTTCCAATTTCCATTTCAATTCTCGCATGCTCTTTTCTCCCTCTTTTCTCTTCCAATTTCTATTTTCTAGTCAAAATTACAAAAAATGCAAGAAACCATATTGATTCTAATTTTACTGGTAACCGTCAGTGTTGTCTATTATGTGAGACAAAAATGCAATTTAGGGTTTATTTTTCAAAATTGATCACCCTTTTTCCCTCTTCCATTCTATGAAATATGTAAGTCTGGTTCATTTTTTTTTTTGCTCTTCAAATTCCTTGTTGGTTTTCAATATTCATATCTCCTCCCTATGCGACTCTGCCTCCTACTGGGCCACCGAGGCGCCACCAGCGTACCCTCTAGGCCTTCCTGCAACTGCGAACTTATGAAGTGGAATTAGGGCCATTGCACCCCTGCCTTTCGCTGTGGTACGTTTCACTCTCCAACTCTTCTCTCCTCTTTCATTCTTAATAATCTAAGATTTTCTTTCTTAGTTTTTCATTTTAATTATAATGCCATTTGTGTTGCTTCTATCTGAATTTTTAGGGTTTAAATTCGATGGAATCAATTGGCCTGTCAATTGTAATTGCTCGGGTTTACATTTGGTTGCATATGCAGGAAAATGTGTTGTGTAAGGGTATCAATCCTTGCACTAGGATTTAACAACTTCAAGATCTCCAACAGTATGCTCTCTCTCACACTCTGATTCGTTATTTTTCCCTCAATTGTTGCTTTTTAATTGAATGAATGAAGCTATAGAATCTATTTAGTTGATTTGAGCTGGAATTGATGTGTGTAGGACAATAAGTGTTAAAGCAAAAATCGATAAGCAAATGGCATGTGAAGTGATAAGCAAATGGAATGATGTTAATTCCATATCTATTTTTGTCTGCATCTAGTACTGATACTTGCTTTACAATTTGTCTTATAATTGTTGTTAAACTTGAGGTAATACTTTATTACCTTTAGCATTACTTCTTTACTATTTTAAACTGGAATGTATTATACGAGGGTAGTCGCATAATATCCGTTTTCCTCTTCCGGTGAAATGACATTTTATGCCCTACTTGTATCTGCCACTGAATATTATTTGTCTTCGGCATTTCTAGGATTTTTCTATCCAAATGCATTGTGTATACACTTTTGCTAGTTTGTCTTGACATATTTGGAATTATGTTTCAACCAGTGTTACCTACTTTTTCTTGAAGCTATTGTTGGTGTTGTTGGATTCAATTTGCTCGATCCAATTGTTATACTTGTTCTTCTCATATCAAATGGCATAGTTATGACAGGAAGTAAGCATACATGTTTAAATTGGTTTAGTTTAATATTGACTGCGTTGGTTATTATATTCATCATCATTGTTGGGTTTGTTCATAAAATAGTACCCTTTTACCGGTGCTTAAAAAGAATCCAATGGCGTGATCTTTGCCATAAGTTATCAGTCCTTTTCTTTCTTTCCTGCCTCCGGCCATGATTAAGTGGCGGAGCCACAAGCAAACTTACGGGAGCTAGTTTACCCAAGTCAAAAAGAATTTAAGCCTAATTTAGTACATGATATTGCGTTGAAGTAGTGGTTAATATGTGTTTGTATTCAATATGCCATGGATTCAAGTCTTGCTAGCACCTTAGTGACCCCATATCGCCATATCTTTTCTTTCTCAACTCATCACTGCTTGACTTGTTGATTATATTAGGCCACAGGGATGAGGACCATGTTGAATGAGCTCAACATTCCTTTGTTAGGAAGACATCACCTTGGGATTGATGACACAAAGAACAAATCTAGGGTGGTACAACTTATGCTAGCTGACGTTGCACTAATGAAGATAACCGCGAGGAGGAGACAAGACAGTCCTGGCAGTGTTGAATTCCTTTTCAAAAACCGGATTAGGTATCAATTCTTTCCTTGCTTATTGCTTTAAGGTTTTTGATGATGAGAAATGAATGGGCTATCGGGTTGTAAATGTTTTCTACTTTCTTTTTATCAGTTGGACATAAGTTGTTTGTAAGTAGATACTTGTCTTGCAGGTAACATATCCTTAAATCATTTGTATATGATAACAAAACAGGAGGACTTGCAACTGTGTTGGTCAAGCCTTAAAATATGGAGATGGGAATATGTTGCTGAATTCATTTGTCGGGAATATCTTTTCGGCTTTAATATCTCTACATGTTGCTGCTTGGTTACAAATCTAATTCATTGTCATTTGTTTCTTGTAATCTCAATGTATTATTATTCGTATTATTACCTTTTCACATACACTTAATAATTGTTCAATCTATTAGTTGGAAAAATGCCCGCTGCAAAAAAATGGGCATTTGTAGCGGTCATTTAAAAGTCCCCTGCAAAAAGAATGGGTATTTGTAGCGGGCATTCAAAATCCCGCGCTACAAATAGTTTTAAGTATTTGCAGCTATGGCTGTTGTATCGATACAAAACCGCGGCAATAGGTCATTTTCGCGCGATGCAATTGACATTTTTTCCACTAGTGATTATATCCCTACAGGAGATGGCAATACATGATGCCATTATCACAACAGATTATTATCTACCACAGGAGGTGACGAATCCATTCAGGATGGAACGCACACGACTAACAGACCAGGTTGCTGTCAAGAACTATGTCCACTTTAATTTATCATGTTTCATATCTTTTAGTGTTGTTCTTTAAGCATCTTAAAAGCGTCAAAGAAAATCATAACATAATCATATTTTTCACGATGTCATAACTCATTCGTTCTTTCATAACCTTATAATTCGTAAACGTCAAATCAATAGTAAGCCCTTCATAGAAAACTTTTCACATTCCGTAACCCATATGAGAATGACGTAATCTTTACTCGTAATTCATGGGGTTATCAAATGGTATCACACAATTACAGATTCATGGACCTATTATTGTAACGTTAATAATGAGGTAACCATGTTTAACATAAACATATATAATCGTATAAGATTGTAGCGTGAACCATAACTCATAAACAATCATACTTAATTTACTAAAGCAACTCAAGTAAATTGTAATTAAATACAACATAGAACATTGTATAAAGCCGTATAAAAGTATAGCATTTCAAAAATACTTTAATAAATATCAATAGAAGAATTCAACTTTAATGTAATATCCATTTCATATCTCATAAGAGTATTTATGAAATAATATAAAAGTTACTTCAATACTTATGTAATTCATTTAAAAGTGTAATCGTATGGAGCATATATAAAATATGAAACTATATACATATAGAATAACATTAATTGTATATATATCCCCCTAAAATTGTGTAAACCTCAAATCATAGTACAAGTTACCATACTTCACCTAAATATGAATTAATCAAGAGCTATTATTATTTAATTCGTGCTACACATAATAATCTATTATTCATAAATTTAAATTGTAATTCATAAAACATCATACTTACTTAAAACACTAAATTATATGAAACAACCATCAAATAAGTCATCAATTTCCATCACTTGTATTATAAAATAAATTAATAAATTTTATCAATACAATGTCATAAACATATATAATTAAACATAAAATAACAACAATTACATAATTCGTATAAGAGCGTTTATATGATCACTTCACATTTTCATATACGGGTAGGCACATAATGCTGGACATAAAGGTAACTTCAATCATATAATTTCATATAACATAATCATGAAACTAATTAGAAATCAAATCATTTAACGGGCATACAAGTAATGTTGGACAAAAATGTTACGTAAATGAACCGCTCAATCCATAATATCTCTCATAACTCCAAGAACGTCATCCTTAGACCTTTCGTATTCCCACATTCCGTTTATCACTCCAAAATATATCAATTTTAAAAAGTAAGCATTACCATTCACTCAATTCATAACTAATAATATTTTCCTTAAAATGTTATATCCATAAACTTAAGACATTAACCATAAATTTTCTATATTTTCCAAAATCAATACTTGTATTTTTTTTTACAATACTAATATTACTTTAATTGGGCTTTTTAAAAACAAAGGAGCGAAATGGCTTTAGTACATTGTAATAGAGTCAAGGTTTGACTTTGGGTGAGGGTATTTGAACATTTTAATACTGATTTTATGAATTAGTTATTGGTGTTAAGCGTTGAAACATGAAAGGGAAGAGAGAGGGGAAGGCCGCAGTGGAGGTGGCGGTGGTTGGGCGCCATGGCGACCGGGCTGCCGACGGTTAGGCTGCGAAGTTGCAGCGGTGGTGGAGGCAGTTTTCGGCGAGTTCAAGGCATGTGATTTTAACATAAAGCAAAATCCATTGGCTTATTTGTCGAAAATTGGTGCATTTGGCTGAATAGGCATGCCAAATGTCAATTATATATGTGAACTGTACACATGTCAATCTCACAAGTATTCTATGCCGCATTGGAAAATATCTATAAAATCTGACATATTTAGTATATTTTTGGAAGAAAACCGATTAAATTGATCCAAATCATGTAATCCCAATATTTACATATACTTAGCATAAATGATCCCGTCGCCAAATCTCAAACCTTCCTATCATCCTATTTTCTACACTATATTATATCTATTTGTTTATATTCATTTGGTGCTCAGTTTTTTGATGTTCATTTTTTTCGTGGAGAATTACAGTGATGACTCTGAAAATTCAAGCTCAAGAGACCGGATTACAAGATCTTCTCTTATATTTGAGAATATTTTTGCATGTTGAGTATCTCGCTTGACTATGTGCATCTCTTCTGCATCTTTTTTCCATATCTTGAGTTTAGAACTTTTTCATGTTATATTTATTGATTTGGATAAGTTTTCAGTTTTTATTGCTCCTAAATCAATCCTTTAATTATATATTAAAAAATTAGGTATTATAAATTTGATTAATGTGGCGTTGATTTATCCAAAAATCCCATTTACAAGAAATGAAATTAGGGCAAGTTTACAGTATTTGTATATCCCAAATAAAAACGTCATAAATTTAGTCAATTGATGTTGTAGAATCCTTTGGGAATCTCCATTCGTTGATGGTCTCATATACCATTCTGATGACTCGTGAGGAGTGGTGTCGTTGTAGACGCAGTTATCTCTTTGGATAAGCCATGAGGCACATATTTATACCTTGATGTATGGGCGGATTCAGGGATACATTGGAGTACAGGTGGTACCCTGACTCCGAAAAATGAAAAACAAGCAAAAAAAAGGAAAGTCCAACCCATATTATATGTATAGATAACATTTTATAAAGTGAATATGGGCTAAAAAGACCTTAAAAACTCATCTTGTGGAAGAAAACAAACTTGATATAATAAGGCTCTCGCTCTCTCTGTTTCAATTTCACGCCACTCACCAACGATACCTCTCCTCTCTTCACGCAGCCAGACGTTGGTTTTTGTAAGGTTTAATTTTATGTTTAGATTGTTTTTGTAATATTCAATTATTTTTATTTTTATATGCTAACCAAAATAATTAGCGTAAAGTTAATATACGAATAGTACAAAATTCGAAGTGTTATAAATTGTAACATCCCGTCTTTTCTAAAGGCACTTTACTTGAAGACAAGCCATTAATAAATATAAATCGGTGGTAGCGGAAATACCACCGTGACGGAAATACCACTCTACGATCAAATAATACGAGGAATAATGCTAAACAATAAACCTTAACATTAGATCTTCTTGACGTAAAAAGGGGATGAGGTCCCATACCCTCACTCCAAATAATATCCAAAATTTAGAAATAATCCAAAATAAAATACCAATTCCAAACATAACGAGAAAAGACTATAAACCAGGTTAACTCCTAAGGCCTATCAAGGAAGAGGTCTTAATTCCTACAACGTAGTGCTCATCTATAATGATAAACACACTCCCAAAAACCTCATGGACGGTTCTCACATCTCCGAGACAACAAGTAATAACCTTAAGCGTCAGCATCTGCAATATACAACAAAAATCCACAATCAGTAGGGAGTAACTAACAGCTCTCCTAGCCTAACATAGGATTCAAATAGCAGTTTCTAGAGAACATAGTACAAAGACAGAGTAACACCTAAACATGCTCAAAATAGTGACAGAGTCTAACATTGAGAATATAACAAGTTCATAACGTCATGCTCATATAAACATTTCATAAATCCACATACTAGGAACTCCATCAATATACTTCCTCCATTTTTATTTAAATATGACACTTTTAGATTCACGGACTCCTAGGCAATTTTAGGGAAGGAAAGAGGTAGAGAGAAAAAAATAAGGGGACCCATATGAGAGGAGAGAGATAGAGAGAGTTTATTGACCAAAAAAGAAAGTGTTACATTTAATTTAAAACTTCCTATAACAGAAAGTGTCACATTTAAAAAAAAACGGACGAAGTAATAACTTCAGATAAAATAAACAATATAATAATTAAGTACTTCAAACAAATATTTGAGTGAGTTGAACGCTAGTGAATCGCAGCCCACTTCCTACAGAAATGTCAGATATAAATCTACAGAACGGCCTACGAGTTACGATCTCTACCGTATGCGTCTTAAGAATGGCCAAACTCTCGATGCGGGATAATACCCTGCTCAGTATCTCCCGACCCCTCGAACGACAACAAATCCTAGGTTTCTCCAATGCAGGGTAACACCCTGCTCAGTGTCCCCTGACCCCTCGGAGTGCATGTTCAATACCTTCGGGACACCGTCCCTTGGGCTATCCAACTCATAATAACAACTAAACATACAACATAAACTCAAGCAAAACATGCTTCAAACATCAAAATAATCCTTCAATTAACGCACTTCAAGTATTACTTCAAAATAATTACTAAGTGACACTTCAACTTCAATTCTGACAACATGTACATACATCGATTTTAACAAAATTAACGTGTCAACCAACAAGTTCGTTATCAGAGTTTGGGTATGAAGTTAATTACGACAAGTCATAACACCCTCCGTACATAACTCTTGGCGAAGTAATGCTAAAGGCAGTATATTCTCCCCAGAGCATTACGACGTCGATAACTCAAAAGTCACATCCCCAATACATCATGAATATCAATATTTGCTAATACTAACGTGATCATTGACATAGTATAAACATCATAAAGACATAACCAGAATTTCCAGATTTTCATGCTCTCTCAAATTCACCCAAAACACATGCTAAACATGCTTAAATAGACTTAGATTCATGTCTTAAACATACTTAGATAAATTTAAAACAATACACAGCAGTCCCTATACAAGATGACAGCAGCTATAGGTTTACAAAACCACCCCAAAACCTATCTTAAGTACATTAAAAGGCTTAGCCCATTATCCTACATGATCATAATACATATTAGGCCATGCTAAACATCAATTTAGACTAAGAGACAACACATTCCCTAAACCACTCCAAGTTACACGCCCAATGTGCTGGACAATTAGTACATACCTTCCAATTTTCATGATCCAAAACAAGTCCAAAACATGCTCAAATTACATAATTTAAATAAAGAAACTTAACTTAACAAGCCTCGATATGATACCATACAATAATAAAATAAATTATGTCAAAGAAAAACAAGTAAATACATGTCAAAATCTATTCTTGCACACAACTGGCATAAAGTAATTTACAGCACACCTCAACAAATATAATGGTTTAACACAATCAAAGCTTTACAAAATCATATCTAACAACCTAAAAATAAACCCTAACATGAATGGAACAAGTTACTAATATAATTAAGGCTAAACAAATCAGTTTACACATAAAAAAAAATTCTATGAAACGTGCAAAACAAAACAGCAGCAAGTGAACATTAGTTTACGCCTAAAAACATGACTAAGCCTAGTGTAAACATCATCTTAATATCATACTTCAACTATGCTTACACATCCATCAATTTGAAACATAAGAACATGATTAAATCTCATCAAATTCAGCATCATAAACACTCAAAAATCCGTTGTAATACCAATGTGCGAAATACGCTATGAACCTATTCATGCTTTCTACCTGTTATTCTAACAAAGTACTAACGTCTTAAAGCAACTATTCTTATCCTAGCGTGCTAGAGAAGATGCTAGTTACCTCGGCCAACTCGTGACGTGCAGAAACAATATAATCCCAACACAACCTTCGTGACACGTCTGACCAAAACCAAAACTGCAGCCACGTCCTTCACTTTTTCCAAAAACTAATTGCACCAGGAGCAAGGTCTTTCGGAGTAGATGAATTTTGACTACTCACACGCCCAAATCCGATAAGAAATGAGGGAGATATGAAGCAAACAAGATGAGTGTGCTGAAATGACCGAAAATGGCGAAGGGTATTGTTCTTCCTCTCTAATGGCTGGCGTGAGAGGAGTATTGTATAGCAAATATATGGGTTTTTAATGGCAGCAATGTGGGGTGTTGAAGAGTGAAATATGAGTGGTATTAGGGTGTGTTAAGTGCCCTAATAAGTATGCTTTATGGCACATGAAGGGGGATTAAGAAGGGGCTTGAATTAAGGGTCAACTTAAGGTTACAAAGCATAGAGAAAGCTGGCCAAACTCTTCAAATTCTTCCCCTCATATCAGAATTTTGGTCCCCAATCCACAAAATCGCAAACGCTTAGTATAAAAATCATACGTTAATATTTTTTTATAAATAAATATTACTAATAATAACGTTATAAATACACACACATCATAATCATATACATTTTGTTATCTAAGTATATAACATATCACATTATTCACTTTAACATTTTCCGGTACAAATTCAAAATAATTAATAATATAACAAGCAAAGTTTTTATTTACGAAAATAAATACACATCTAAATGTAAATATAATATAAATATAAATTTCGAGGAATTAATATAATTTTAATGTGCAAAATTTTTAGCGAAAAAAAAATTGAACACCCCTCCTAAAAAAAAGTTTCGTCCTCGAAAATTGAGATAATAAGAAAAGAATACCTGAGATGAACAACTAGGGATACTTTAGCCTTATGGACTCTTCCGTCTCCCAAGTAGCTCCCTCGTACTTTTGGCTTCTCCAAAGTACTTTAACTAGCGGAATCACTTTCCTTCTCAGGGCACGGTTTTGACAGTCAAGGATTCGGACAGGTCGCTCCTCGAATTCGATTCAATGGAGACCGATTCAACAGGAATAACATGAGAAGGGTCGCTGGGATACCTTCTTAACTGAGACATATGGAAAACATCGTGCACCTTAGACAAATCGGGCGGCATCCCCAGTTTGTAAGCAACTTCCCCAATTCTTTCGAGAATCTCATAGGGTCCCACGTACTTTGGGCTTAACTTGCCTTTCTGCCCAAACCTCATCACACCCTTCATAGGAGACACCTTTAACAAAACCTTATCTCCAACAGCATAAGAGATAGGCTTACTACAGAGATCAGCATATGACTTTTGTCTATCTTGAGCGGCTTTCATCTTCACCTGAATCACTTTCACTTGCTCAATAGTATCCTGAATCAGCTCTGGCCCCAAAACCAAAGAATCACTGATGTCGCTCCAACAAGTAGGACTACGAAACTTTCGCCCATACAAAGCTTCATATGGAGCCATCTGGATAGTATATGAGACTTACAATAGCTGTTGTTATAGGAGAATTCTACTAAGTTCAACGACTTAAGCCATGACTGTTGGAATTCCAAGGCACAAGCGCGTAACATATCCTCCAACTTTTGGATAGTCCTCTCCGTTTGGCCATCAGTAGCGGCGTGGAACGCGGTACTCAACTTCAACTTTGTACCAAATGCCTCTTGCAAAGCAACCCAAAAATGAGATAGGAATCTCGGATCACGATCGGAT
Source organism: Patellifolia procumbens (assembly GCA_947645195.1). Taxonomy (NCBI): domain Eukaryota; kingdom Viridiplantae; phylum Streptophyta; class Magnoliopsida; order Caryophyllales; family Amaranthaceae; genus Patellifolia; species Patellifolia procumbens. The sequence goes on along the minus strand of CANSGD010001433.1, from coordinate 508,032 downwards.
TCGATATCCTTCGGAATACCATGCAGACAGATAATTTCATTAGCATAAGCCTCGACCAATTCTTCCATAGACCAAGTATTCTTCATCGGAATAAAGCGGGCTACCTTAGTCAAACGGTCTACAATCACCCACACAACATTCTTACCACCAGCAGTTCTCGGAAGACCCATTACGAAGTCCATCGAGATGGAATCAAACTTCCATGCGGGAATGGGCAAAGGTTGTAGCAAACCACATGGCCTTTGATGCTCGATCTTAACTTTCTGACATACCAAACATCTAGCCACGAACTCGGCTATTTCCCTTTTCATATAGGGCCACCAAAAAATTAACTTTGAGGTCCTTATAGAGCTTATCTCCCCCAGGATGAACTGAATAGGGAGTACAATGAGCTTCCTCTAGGATTTTCTTCTTCACGCTCGAGTCGTTCGGCACACACCAACGACCCATCAACTTCAGACTTCCCTCGGAATCAATCTCAAAGTTCTCAGCTCGACCTTGAGTCTTAGCTTCACGGATCAATTCTAGCTTCGGATCATTCTTTTGCATACTCCTCAACTCTTGGAACAAATCAGGTTCGGCACTCATGGCACAGAGAGTGGCAACGGAACCTTGAGGCACAACCTCAATCTCGAGTTTTCGGAACTCGTCACACAAATCCTTAGGCAGGATCCGAGTAGCACTGAGAGAATGTTTAGTCTTACGACTGAGGGCATCAGCAACCACATTAGCTTTACCTTCGTGGTAATCGAGTTTCATATCATAATCCTTGATTAGTTCCAACCATCTTCTCTGTCTCAGATTCAAATCACGCTGAGTGAAGATGTACTTGAGACTCTTGTGATCGGTAAATACCTTACAAGGGACTCTATATAAATAGTGTCGCCAAATTTTAAGGGCAAACACCATGGCAGCTAACTTGAGATCATGCGTAGGGTAGTTCCTTTCATGCACCTTCAGTTGCCTAGAAGCATAAGCCACAACCTTCCTCTGTTGCATCAAGACACAGCCTAAACCATGCTTCGATGCGTCACTATACACCTCGAACTCAACTCCTTCAGTAGGCAAGGTCAGAATTGGAGCAGTAGTGAGGCGTTTCTTCAGTTCTTGGAAAGCTTCTTCACACTCAACTGACCACACAAACTTGCTTTCTTTTCTCATCAGCTTGGTTAACGGCTGAGCTATTTTGGAGAAATCTTTGACAAATCTCCGATAGTAACCAGCAAGACCTAGAAAGCTCCGGATCTCGGACACATTTTTCGAACTTTCCCACTCCACAACGGCCTTGACCTTAGAAGGATCCACCATCACTCCATCTTTGTTAATCACATGGCCTAGAAACGACACTTCCTTTAACCGGAACTCGCACTTGGAGAACTTTGCAAACCACTTCTGTTTTCTCGAAATGTCTAGGATTAATCTCAGATGTTTCTCATGCTCTTCCTCATTCTTAGAGTACACGAGGATGTCATCGATGAAGACTACAACACACGTATCCAAATACTCATGGAAAGAACGGTTCATCTGATCCATGAATACAGCAGGTGCATTTGTAAGTCCGAAAGGCATAACGATGAACTCATAGTGCCCATACCTAGTTCGGAAAGCAGTCTTAGGGATATCTTCTTTCTTTACCGGAATCTGATGATAGCCAGATCTTAGATCGATTTTAGGGAAGACACTAGCACCCTTTAACTGATCAAACAAATCCTCGATGCGTGGCAAAGGGTACTTGTTCTTGATCGTTACCTTATTAAGCTCACGGTAATCAATACACAATCGCATACTCCCATCTTTCTTTTTAACAAACAGAATGGGAGCACCCCATGGAGACACACTTGGCCTTATGAAGCCCTTATCGATCAACTCTTGCAAGTGAGTCTTTAACTCTTGCAGTTCAGCTGGCGCCATTCTGTACGGAGCTTTTGATAAAGGAGCAGTACCAGGCATGAGGTCGATGCTAAACTCGACATCTCTTTCAGGAGGGATACCTGGCAATTTGTCCGGAAAGACTTCCGCATACTCACGGACTACAGGGATATCCTCCATCTTCACTTCGTGGGATAGATATTTAACCATGCAGAAGAACACTTGTTCCCTTTTCTGACGGAACTCATGCATTTTCAACACAGAGATGATTTTTATCCCTTTCTTCAAAACAACTCCACTATAGGAGACACACTTGCCACACGGACTACGAAGAGTCACCTTCTGATCACGACAATGGATTTGAGTCATAACTCGTTCTAGCACCAGAATTTTGTAATCCACCCCGAGCATTAGGTTCAAACCTCGGTTTTTTAGCAAGATTCGGAACAAAGGAAGCTGTAGGCTTCCTCACTACAGCAGATCTAGCAGCTTCTTCCTCTTTGATCGAGGCGTGAACACTAAGGGCTATCTCATATGCCCCTTGAAATGAAGCAGCACCAGAACACAAAACATGGGTCCTTACCCTCGGATCCATCTTCTTGATGTACCTCTTAACCCGTTCAGCCTCGGTGGGTACGATAGTGGTGGCAAACTTGGACAACTCGGTAAAACGGTCCGTATACTCCTGAATACTCAAGTTTCCCTGAGTCAAACATAAGAACTCCTCCTGTTTCTGCCAACGGGGCTCATCAGGGTAGAACCTCTCCTTCAGCTTGGCGGAGAACTGAGTCCACCCAAAGTCCGGTAGGGCCGTACATGTGGCACGAACAGTAACCCACCAGTTGTCGGCTTCTTTTTTAGATAGTAGGAACCGATTGACACCCTTTCAGCAGCAGAGCAGTTAGTAGCGATAAAGAGCTTCTCCATCTCCCTTAACCACCCTTCCAGAATTACCGAATCAGCAACCCCATCATAAGTAGGCGGCCGATGGCGATCAAAGCGGTCAAATACCGACTGACCAGCTATGGGAGCCGGTGTTCCATTTGCCAATGAGATAAAGGCGTCCTCAAGAGCTTGGCGGCGTCGGTGCGAGACCTCTTTCCTCGCAGCAGTGAATTTTCTAGGAGGCATTCTACAAAAGAGAAATTATATTAGTTAATGCTACAGAAATAAATAAACACTTTGCAATTAATTTAAACAAAATATTCCCATGGTCTTCTTCCTACCCAAGTAACTCTCACTAAGTACTTAACTTGAAGCCTAAGACACTAGTAATCCTAGGTACATTGACTACACATTTCTAATAGAATATGTAATAACTCAACGAGAGTTTTTGGAACGTTTGGCTCTAATACCAACTGCAACATCCCGTCTTTTCTAAAGACACTTTACTTGAAGACAAACCATTAATGAATATAAATCGGTGGAAGCGGAAATACCACAGTGACTTGCCACTCTACGATCAAATAATACGAGGAATAATGCTAAACTATAAACCTTAACATTAGATCTTCTTGACGTAAAAAGGAGATGAGGTCCCATACCCTCACTTCAAATAATATCCAAAATTTAGAAATTATCCAAAATAAAATACCAATTCCAAATATAACGAGAAGACTATAAACCAGGTTAACTCCTAAGGCCTATCAAAGAAGAGGTCTTAATTCCTACAACGTAGTGCTCATCTATAATGATAAACACACTCCCAAAAACCTCATGGACGGTTCTCACAACCCCGAGACAACAAGTAATAACCTTAAGCGTCAGCATCTGCAAAATACACAACAAAAATCCACAATCAGTGGGGAGTAACTAACAGCTCTCCCAGCCTAACATAGGATTCAATAGCAGTTTCTAGAGAACATAGTACAAAGACAGAGTAACACCTCAACATGCTCAAAATAGTGACAGAGTCTAACATTGAGAATATAACAAGTTCATAACGTCATGGTCATATAAACATTTCACAAATCCACATACTAGGAACTCTGTCAACATAATAATTTCAGATAAAATAAACTATATAATAATTAAGTACTTCAAACAAATATTTGAGTGAGTTGAACGCTAGTGAATCCGCAACCCACTTCCTACAAAAATGTCAGATATAAATCTACAGAACGGCCTACGGGTTACGATCCCTACCGTCTACGTCTTAAGAATGGCCAAACTCTCGATGCGGGATAATACCCTGCTCAGTATCTCCCGACCCCTCGAACGACAACAAATCCTAGGTTTTTCCAATGCAGGGTAACACCCTGCTCAGTGTCCCCTGACCCCTCGGAGTGCATGTTCAATACCTTCGGGACACCGTCCCTTGGGCTACCCAACTCAAAATAACAACTAAGCATACAACATAAACTCAAGCAAAACATGCTTCAAACATCAAAATAATCCTTCAATTAACGCAATTCAAATATTACTTCAAAATAATTACTAAGTGACACTTCAACTTCAATTCTGACAACATGTACATACATCGATTTTAACAAAATTAACGTGTCAACCAACAAGTTCGTTATCTGAGTTTGGGTACGAAGTTAATTACGACAAGTCATAACACCCTCCGTACATAACTCTTGGCGAAATAATGCTAAAGGCAGTATGATTCTCCCCCGAGCATTACGACGTCGATAACTCAAAAGTCACATCCCCAATACATCATGAATATCAATATTTGCTAATACTAACGTGATCATTGACATAGTATAAACATCATAAAGACATAACCAGAATTTCCAGACTTTCATGCTCTCTCAAATTCACCCAAAACACATTCTAAACATGCTAAAACGCTAAAACAAAATTAGGACATGATCATACACATAATAGACAGCATGTACACCTAAAATAGACTTAGATTCATGTCTAAAACATACTTAGATAAATTTAAAAAAACACAGCAGTCCCTATACAAGATGACAGCAGCTATAGGTTTACAAAACCACCCCATACCTATCTTAAGTACATTAAAAGGCTTAGCCCATTATCCTACATGATCATAATACATATTAGGCTATGCTAAACATCAATTTAGACTAAGAGACAACACATTCCCTAAACCACTCCAAGTTACACGCCCAATGTGCTGGACAATTAGTACATACCTTCCAATTTTCATGATCCAAAACAAGTCCAAAACATGCTCAAATGACATAATTCAAATAAAGAAACTTAACTTAACAAGCCTTGATATGATACCATACAATAATTACATAAATTATGTCAAAGAAAAACAAGTAAATACATGTCAAAATCTATTCTTGCACACAACTGGCATAAAGTAATTTACAGCACACCTCAACAAATATAATGGTTTAACACAATCAAAGCTTTACAAAATCATATCTAACAACCTAAAAATAAACCCTAACATGAATGGAACAAGTTACTAACATAATTAAGGCTAAACAAATCAGTTTACACATAAAAAAATGCTATGAAACGTGCAAAACAAAACAGCAGCAAGTGAACATTAGTTTACGCCTAAAAACATGACTAAGCCTAGTGTAAACATCATCTTAATATCATACTTCAACTATGCTTACACATCCATCAATTTGAAACATAAGAACATGATTAAATCTCATCAAATTCAGCATCATAAACACTCAAAAATCCGTTGTAATAACAATGTGCGAAATACGTTATAAACCTATTCATGCTTTCAACCTGTTATTCTAACAAAGTACTAATGTCTTAAAGCAACTATCTTATCCTAGCGTGCTAGAGAAGATGCTAGTTACCTCGGCCAACTCGTGACGTGCAGAAACAATATAATCCCAACACAACCTTCGTGACACGTCTGACCAAAACCAAAACTGCAGCCACGTCCTTCACTTTTTCCAAAAACTAATTGCACCAGGAGCAAGGTCTTTCAGAGTAGATGAATTTTGACTACTCACACGCCCAAATCCGATAAGAAATGAGGGAGATATGAAGCAAACAAGATGAGTGTGCTGAAATGGCCAAAAATGGCGAAGGGTATTGTTCTTCCTCTCTAATGGCTGGCGTGAGAGGAGTATTGTATAGAAAATATATGGGTTTTTAATGGCAGCAATGTGGGGTGTTGAAGAGTGAAATATGAGTGGTATTAGGGTGTGTTAAGTTCCCTAATAAGTATGCTTTATGGCACATGAAGGGGGATTAAGAAGGGGCTTGAATTAAGGGTCAACTTAAGGTTACAAAGCATAGAGAAAGCTGGCCAAACTCTTCAAATTCTTCCCCTCATATCAGAATTTTGGTCCCCAACAAGGCCTAGTATGGCACGCGTAAACCGTTCGTACACTAGTCGGTCAACAAAATCGCTAAACGCTTAGTATAAAAATTATACATTAATATTTTTCTATAAATAAATATTACTAATAATAACGTTATAAATACACACACATCATAATATCACATTATTCACTTTAACATTTTCCGGTACAAATACAAAATAAAAAATAATATAACAAGCAAAGTTTTTATTTACGAAAATAAATACACATAAACATATACAGATCTAAATATAAATATAATATAAATATAAATTTCGAGGAATTAATATAATTTTAACGCGCAAAATTTTTAGCGAAAAAAATTGGGGTGTTACATAAATAATAAGAAATTGAGGAAGCATATTAATCAGTTCTAATTCAAATTTTTTATTTGCACAAACATATAGATCAACTTTTATGCAACTATATTGGCTAAAATGAGAATCAATAGAATACACAATAAGTTTGAATTTTGACGGGTGAATAGACAAAATAGGTACTAATATAATAAAACTCATATACTCTGGACTTTCCTGTAATATAATACTCAAATTTCTCAAATAAATATAAAATTTTTAGTCTTAATTAAGTTTCAATTGATTGAATTATTAATTTAAAAAATCCAATAACTTATGAATTATATCTTTTAGATAAAACTTTTAGTATCCCGTGTATTTTGCATGGGTATAAATCTAGGTAAAAGAAGATCTTAAAAAGAAGATTTGCATATAACAATACAAATATATTTTATATTTTTATCACAAGTTTAAAATACAAGAAGATAATAATAAAATATAAATATATTCTTAAAAAGAGTTATTAGAAGTTACTACAATATGAGAAGATACTAATGATATATGTTGTATATGAAAATCATATAGTATTTGATATGAGAAAGAGTACGGGAAGATACTAATAAAATGATATAAAAATTAGATTATTGTTAAAGCAAAATTTTGAATAATAAAATATGGGAAATTCTTTGGGAAGATACTGATAAAATATAGTACTCCCTCCGTTTCTTTTTGTTTGTCCCACTTACTTTAGCTCCAAATGTCAATGTAGATGATATCATATGCATGTGGGTGGGGACAATAATAAAATATTCAATTTATTTAATAGTAAATGTGGTGATTAGAGTAGGTGAGAGAAAATTATAAGGTATATGTGGGACCAAAAAGTGATAAAGTAGAGGTAGATGAGTAATATAATTTTTCCATATAGGGAAAGATGAAAAAGTAGGACAAACAAAAAGAAAAGGACAAAAACGGAAAGTATGACAAATAAAAAGAAACGGAGGGAGTACTATATAAAAATCAAGTTTTTAAAGCAAACTTTGGAAGCATATGATATAGGAAAAATTATGAGAAGATACTAATAAAATTAACTACTCCGTAAATTTTAAAAAATTGAAAATCAAAATATGGGAAAATACACGAGAAGACAATAAAAAATATATAGAACAACTATTTTAAAAAAATGTTATATATGAGTAAGATGATGTGAAGTTATATAGGATAATTTCAAAAAAGCAAAATGTGAGAAAAGACTATGGGAAGATACAATAAAATCTATCATGTAAAAACCATAATTTTTTATAAAAAAATTTGAAAAACAGTATATAGAAGATTATACAAAGATATTAATAATGTATCCATCAAATGAAATAAATAATGTATTTCATATTATATTTTATTTGATTACATCGATAAATATACCTATTTATAGTGTAACAACTTTTACGTTGTAAATAATATTTCCTTTATTATTCATCAATTTGTACACTTAATTGTACAAAAGTATCATAAAGTTTACATTTTATCATCTTAAAATTTTCCACTTTTAACACAATCATTATGTATTAAATTATGAATATAAATATACACTAAATATACTAAAACAATCCCCATGCTTTTGCACGGGTCTAAATAAATGAATATTTCATTATTACTTATTCATCCACTCATACACCATAATTGTAGGAAATATATCATAAAATGTATATTTGTTTACCTTTTTTTTACTTTTAATGCTACCACTGTCTATGATTTAAATGAATATTAATACACTAAATACAAAAACATTCCCGTGCATTTTGCACGGGTCAAAAAACTTTAGGTAATTATACTTACTTTTTTTGTGAATCTCCATGGAAGTCGAGTATTGTTATAGGTTGGATTTTTAATAATAAAACTTTAATTATATAATCAGTGCGATTCACACGGACACAAATAACTATGTGATTTTTTTTAACTATTTACATTATTATTATTTTTTTGAACAAAAGTTTTCCGTGTGTTACACGGGCCACTACCCTAGTTATAGTCACTGATAGATTTGAAATCTTGAAATCTCAAATCTCTCCATTCATCTTAAGCCTTAGGGAGGAGGACACTTTTGTTGTGTCCATATCTTTCATGGAGGATGGAGCTCTTCCCATAATGCTTTTGGGTCTTCAATAATCATGTATACTGTTTTGAGGCTATCATTTAGGTGATGTCTTAGAAATACTCATGCTTTGGCCTTGTCCTCAGACAATTTTATGCATCCTTTTCAGGGGCCTTTTGATCATCTATCTCTATTATATAAGTGAAGAGGTGGGGGGTGGACACCAAAAAGAAAAAAAGGAAAAATAAAAATAAATTAATGAGTTTATTAAGTAATTAAGTTTTATTTCCAAATTTAGCCATCAGATTTTTAATAAAAGATGTTCAAAACTTCTAACTAAAATATCTAAAACTCTAAAAAGAAAAACAATTTTAAAAATACCAATGATTATATTTTTTTGAGATCTATAGATAGACACCCACTTTGCTATATTTTTATATACTTTAGAATTTTATTATTTTGAAATACATGAGTGAAGGCACATTTGATCAAATTGAACATAATAAAGTATTTTAGCATGAGTAAGAAATATGATAAACTATTTTCAAGTACTTTTGACTTTTTTCTCATTTGGACAATGAGCAAAAATACCTTACCGGGTACTATATAACAAAAATTGTAGTTGATGGTGGGGAGTAAGGGATGTTTTCAAAGAAAAATCAGCCAAAATGAATTTAGCTTGAAAACAAAATTTGTTGTGTACCTTCACATTTTATCATGTTACAGTAGCCAAAACACACATCGTATGCAAATAAAATTAGGATTTTTTGTTCAAAACCACCTAAAATTTTAACGTTTTTAGAAACTCCCACCTTAATGAATTTTTCTTTTAAATTTCCACCTATCAGTCCCAATTTTATTAGAAACTCCCACCACTTAATGATTTTTTTTGAATTTCGTTAACAAAATCATTAAGTGGGCCTCACATATGCATTTTATTATTAGTTTACACTGAAATTGAAGTCAATTTCATCAATTTAAGGGCAAATCCTCAACAAATTTAGAGCAAATTTGGATCGAATTACAACTATTTGGAAAGAATTGCAACTATTTCAAGTTCCATTTTGTTAAGAAAATGTATATGTGGGACCCACTTAACGGTTTTGTTAATGAAATTTGACAAAAAAAACCACATTAATAAAATTGTAAATGGTAGGTGGAATTTTTTGAAAAAAAAATATTAAGGTGGGAGTTTCTAAAAACATGAAAAGTTTAGGTGGTAAGATGCGACTATCCATAAAATTATCTACTGTAGATTATGAAATTTCATGATAAAATTATTGTTGCACGCATCGCGTGCATAGAAATCTAGATTTATTAGACTACTTTCATAATGAATGTGCACAATCTTTTATTTTTGCACGGGAATATCTTTTCGGCTTTAATATCTCTACATGATGCTGCTTGGTTACAAATCTAATTCATTGTAATTTGTTTCTTGTAATCTCAATGTATTATTATTAGTATTATTACCTTTTTTACATACACTTAATAATTGTTCAATCTATTAGTTGGAAGATTGATTTTCTTATTTTTTTTATTTTAGAAAATGGTATTTGCAGCGGGCATTTAAAAGTCCGCTGCAAAAAATGGGCAATTGTAGCGAGCATTTAAAAGTTCGCTGCAAAAAAATGGGTAATTGTAGCGGGCATTTAGAAGCCCGCGCTACAAATAGTTTTAAGTATTTGCAGCTATGACTGTTGTATCGATACAAAACCGCTGCAATAGGTCATTTTCGCGCGATGCAATTGACATTTTTTCCACTAGTGATTATATCCCTACAGGAGATGGCAATACATGATGCCATTATCACAGAAGATTATTATCTACCACAGGAGGTGACGAATCCATCCGGGATGGAACGTACACGACTAACAGACAAGGATGCTGTCAAGAACCATGTCCACTTTTATTTATCATGTTTCATATCTTTTAGTGTTGTTCTTTAAGCATCTTAAAAGCGTCAAAGGAAATCATAACATAATCATATTTTTCACGATGTCATAACTCATTCGTTCTTTCATAACCTTATAATTCGTAAACGTCAAATCAATAGCAAGCCCTTCATAGAAAACTTTTCACATTCCGTAACCCATATGAGAATGACGTAATCTTTACTCGTAATTCATGGGGTTATCAAATGGTATCACACAATTACAGATTCATGGACCTATTATTGTAACGTTAATAATGAGGTAACCATGTTTAACATAAACATATATAATCGTATAAGATTGTAGCGTGAACCATAACTCATAAACAATCATACTTAATTTACTAAAGCAACTCAAGTAGATTGTAATTAAATACAACATAGAACATTGTATAAAGCCGTATAAAAGTATAGCATTTCAAAAATACTTTAATAAATATCAATAGACGAATTCAACTTTAAGGTAATATGCATTTCATATCTCATAAGAGTATTTATGAAATAATATAAAAGTTACTTCGGTACTTATGTAATTCATTTAAAAGTGTAATCGTATGGAGCATATGTAAAATATGAAACTATATACATATAGAATAACATTAATTGTATATATATCCCCCTAAAATCGTGTAAACCTCAAATCATAGTACAAGTTACCATACTTCACCTAAATATGAATTAATCAAGAGATATTATTTAATTCGTGCTACACATAATAATCTATTATTCATAAATTTAAATTGTAATTCATAAAACATCATACTTACTTAAAACACTAAATTATATGAAACAACCATTAAATAAGTCATCAATTTCCATCACTTGTATTATAAAATAAATTAATAAATTTTATCAATACAATGTCATAAACATATATAATTAAAACATAAAATAACAACAATTACATAATTCGTATAAGAGCGTTTATATGATCACTTCACATTTTCATATACAGGCACATAATGCTGGACATAAAGGTAACTTCAATCATATAATTTCATAAAACATAATCATGAAACTAATTAGAAATCACATCATTTAACGGGCATACAAATAATGTTGGACAAAAATGTTACGTAAATTAACCGCTCAATCCATAATATCTCCCATAACTCCAAGAACGTCATCCTTAGACCTTTCGTATTCCCACATTCTGTTTATCACTCTAAAATATATCAATTAAAAATAGTAAGCATTACCATTCACTCAATTCATAACTAATAATCTTTTCCTTAAAATGTTATATCCATAAACTTAAGACATTAACCATAAATTTTCTATATTTTTCCAAAATCAATACTTGTATTTTTTTTTCTCTACAATACTAATATTACTTTAATTGGGATTTTTAATAACAAAGGAACGAAATGGGTTTAGTACATTATAAGAGTCAAGGTTTGACTTTGGGTGAGGGTATTTTAACATTTTAATACTGATTTTATGAATTAGTTATTGGTGTTCAGCGTTGAAACATGAAAGGGAAGAGAGAGGGGAAGGCTGCAGTGGAGGTGGCGGTGGTTGGGAGCCATGGCGACCGGGCTGCCGAAGGTTAGGCTGCGAAGTTGCAGCAGTGGTGGAGGCAGTTTCCGGCGAGTTCAAGAGGGATAAAAGTAAGCAGGACAAAGGAAGAGGAGGGGGAAAGGTGTGCAATGGATTTGACTCATGCAAGCTATGGCTATTTATAGCCATGGAATTTAATGGAGGTTGGGTGAGAGTTGGAGATTTTCCGAAGATTTGTTTAGAGGAATAATGGAGAAGGAGGAAGAAAAGAGTGTTTTTGAGCAAGGTTGATGGTGATGGGTGGGAGATTTGATTGTTTGTGTTGTTGTATTTTAATAATCTTTTCCTTTTCTTTTTACTAAGATTTGTTTGGGCTATGGACTTAAAATGGAATGTGTTGGGCTCAATATGGATTAGCTAGTATGTGGATAAGAATGCCCATTAAATTAAGATTTCAATAACAATAATTAATAATTTTTTAGATAGAATAAAAATTAATTATCTTAATAGAATACACTTAAAAATTAATTCGTTTTAATAAAATTACTTACTAAATAATTCGAAACACGTAAATATTTTAAATAAACATAAATGTTAAATAGGTAGTAAAAATTAATTATTGAAAAATAATATCTTTAAGTGGAAATAATATTAAGCCTTAATAAGTTTGGAAATCTGGGGTATTACATCCTTATATACCTCTTTGGAAAAAATTTCGTGCTCGAAACTTGAGCTCGTGGCTCTATTCGTTCCATTGGACCAAGATCTCTCAATTTCATAATTTTTTATTAAGTATCCAACCTTTATTCACCATCAACTTGTGTAACTCCGCTTGACTCATCATTCGAGATTAAGGAGCAAAGAAAACAACGAATAAAATTAAGCCTTCATTCTACCACCCTCTATCGTAACTCGCTTCAATTCGTCTTTCAAGATCAAGGAGCAAATGAAGCAATAGGAGCAAAAATTAGACTATAATTTTTCAGTGTATCTCCACTTCAACTCGAGACTCGGGATTAAGTATCAACAAAAACAAAAGGGACACGTTGGCAATGGAACCTCAACTTGATCACTCAATATTGAGAGATCCCTTTTGAAAATCATTTAACTCATTTCCAAAATAAACTTTAACAAAGCCTTAATACTGAAACACGAGGTCAATCCTTAAACTCAACACTTAGGTCATACTGAGGCCGAACTTAAGCAATTATACTTCATTGTACCTTTCATGATTCCATTTCTCCTTTCTTAACTTTTCACACTCAAATAGTCTCTATAACCCCTCAAATTACCCAAATGTTCCTAAACTGATCATTGTAATTTTCTTAAAGTACTTAGCCTTCTAATTTCTCAAATGTATCATGTCTAGGCGGTGTACAGTCTAAGGCTCGCACTTTCGGCTGGATTTTGGCTATGGTACCACTCTGTAACGCCCTGAACTCGGGGGGTCCTTAATTAAACATGATTAGCCTTTGATAACTCATAATTAAATAAAAATTTGCGGAAACAAATCCTTAAGTTGAGGGTTATGGCCCACTATAATACAATATCCTTAAAATAGCTCACAATGTCTCTACAACAATAATAACCTTATAAATGTGTAATAGCCTGAATTTTAAGCAGGTTGAGTTTAAAGCTAATTATATTAAGTTATTTAAATAGGATTCTAAAGTATTTCAGTTGAAGAGAGTTGCTTGGATTGTTAGATGTGTTAAGGTTTCAATTGGTTTTAGCCCTTTAAGCAGATTAGAATACTCTCCAACACCATATGAGGACAAAAGTGGGTAAGATCTACCATTCTTATTGGTTAGGAAGGTTTTGGAAACCAATAAATAGGTTAGAAGGTCCTTAAGAACCTTATTCATTAAGATTGTGAAAATCGTATAGTGATCGTTTTATCGGGTAGCAACGAACTTCCAGTTAAAGAGCCTTTCGGGGTTGAATCCGAGCTTAGAACCTAACCAAACTTGATATATGACATGCTTGAGATGTCTTAAGGTTAGAATAGTCATTTGTTTCCAAGAATTACGTGGCTAAATAGGGTAAGTTCCTTAGTAGTAAGATCTGGCCAGCTGAAGTTTCAGTTCAGACCTATCCTCAAAGAAGGCTGCTTAGCAGCTACTTGGGTGTTGATCTCCCAAAACCCTTGGCATGCATGAAATCCAACACATCAAGCTAACACCTCAAGCAAGAATCACCCAGAAACTCCATGAAACCGACCTTACCCAGAAGTGGTTTCCCTCTCCTATTGGTACCGCCATTTACCTACTATAAATAGCAGTTTTGGGTTTTCGGTTCTTTTGACCCAAATTTTCTTCTAAAATACCTACTTTTTCTTACATAGATCTCTTGTAGACATCCATATTTAGTTGTTCAAGACTTAAAGCCTTGGAAAGGTATAGAATACTCCATAGAAACAGCAAACAGGATGCTGTAAGTACAGCTTTGCATCCCTCTTGTGTTTAGCTTACCTAATCATGTTCTAAAACTTGTTTAAACTAATCCTTAGCACCTTACTTACTCAGGGGGAAGCTGTAGGAAGGTTACAGTGGTGAGACATGTTTATTTCGGTAGTAATAGGTAATAGGAATCATATTAAGTTTGATTTTACCGAGGTATGAAACTAGTAGTCAATGGTTATTGATATCTATTGTTGTTTTTGTTATGAGGTGGATGTTTTAGGACATTGATTATGGAGTTCAAGAGAGCTAATAGAACTATAGAGTTCTCGAAGTATGATATATCGATCTAAGAAAGGATTAAGCGGTTAAGGTAACTTTTATGTTCAGCAAAATCTATTTCATGCCCATGTGTTTTGTACTTTTATTTTGATGAAGTAGTTCATACTATGGCCATAGAGATGAATGTGTTGTTGTTATTGAAACTGTATTTTGGTTGATTATGAATATTATTTGTTTTGGCTGGCTAGTTTGTGAACTGAAATGAAAAGTGGGCAAGGTACAGGTAGAGGAGCGAAATAATAAATTGAAATGGTTATAGTATGGACCGGTGTGGTCGTGTTGTGTAAGTGATAAGTGAAGTGTAAACTAAAATAAATTGTGTCCAAAGCTTGTATTTGCAGCAATATGTGTAAGGGGATTGAGCTATGCCAGTCGTATACATTTACAAGAATAATTATCATTTTCCAAGTGATAAAACGATTTGAAATGAAAATGTTTTTAACGGGCTGAAGTAAGAGTTACGAGTTTTCCACTCATTTTGGATGTTTTCCTTGTTTTCTATTTCTTCTGTTATTTTCAGGTATATATTTTCGAAAGCTCGGAATGGTTTGGAGATATTGGGATGCTGAAAACTTCCATTTACAGAGTTGTAGAATAAAGTTCAAGTTGTAGTTTGAGGCTTAAGCTAACATAGTTCGTATAAGATATCATTGGTTTATTGTACTATTCTTGGAACTTGAGTTAGAGACATCGTGTAACTTGATATTCAAAATAAAGGATATTGTTTTGTGGGCCCATAACCCACAGGTCCAGGATCGTGTATTTAAGGTTGTTTCCGCTGCAAGTTCCATCTAAAGTATTATTGATTATTATTGATTCCATGTTCATTAAGGTATGAGATTACTAAGCGTGTTAAGCTAGAAGTTCGGGAGGCCGGGTTGTTACAAAATGTTCCTAATAGCCTTAGTCAATGCTTCATGAAATCCACCTCAACGACTTCCTTTCCATGGGCTGATCCTGAGCCATCTTTCTTAATTTGAGCTTCGTTTAGATGATAAATAGAGAAACAAGAAACGACAGATTAGATTCCATAATGAGTGGAAAACTCGTAACTTTACTACATCCCTTAAAAATGGTTTTAGTTCAAAAACTTCTTTACACTCAAACATGTTTTACATAATTCCACTAAAATAGGGCATAAACATACTTAATTCATGAATCATTCTCACAATAATATAATACTCATAGTCATGTCAATCAAGCCTTAACAAAATTAGTAAGAGCATATGAAACCACGTATAAACCTAGAACAGAGACCATATACATCATTCATCACGTAAACATACCATCTTAACATCGTAAGTTCATTTCAACATTATATCACATCAACATATTTTCCATGAACGGAAACATTTGCTTTGGTAACTGGAAATCATAGGCTTGTGGGACACCATGAAAGATGTCTGTTTTTGGGAAAAAAAGGGAAAGAAGAATTGAACAAAAAAAACCACGATAGAAAAACGACGATGGCGGCGGCGGCGGCGGTGGTGGTGGCGGCGACTGGCGACTGGCGACAATGGCTATGGTCGTCGCTTGCCAATTTGTCATTTCCAAATGACAAGTCTTCAATGTGGATTTGAAATTCTGATTTTTGAACCACATTTAAGCGTGTTTAGGATTAAATGACCAAGCCCAATTCCAAATCTAATTCCATATTTGCCAAACACTGAATCGGATCAAATCAGAATTTGCAAATGAAATAACTATTACCAAAAATAACATAACTATTTTTAAGTTGCAAGTATCGATAGATGAATTGCAAGTAATGAGAACTGAAAGAAGTTTTTTCAAACCGCTAATATAATATACCACTCAAAATCGAAGGCCACGAAAACTTATAAAATCACATAAAGTAGAAAGATCCATAATAATAACATAGGCCCGAGCCCGACACTTAAATTCGAACAACTCATCTTCACAATTCAAAAATTATTCTCCTTTCTTCCCCTTTTTCTTTCTACTTTCTAGTTGTAAGTAACTGCAGAAACCCAAAGAGCTTCTCGCTGAAACAAACACAACAACACAAAAATGATGCAAAGACTGTTCCGCGGTGGAAGCAGCAGCAGCGCCACCAGAGACAACGGCAATTCCTCGCCGGAAACACCTTCACCGCCGTCAAGGTCACCGGCTTACAGTACTCCGACGTCATCGCCGACCGTAACAGGACCAGCTCGACCAATAAGATTCGTGTATTGCGATGAGAAAGGCAAGTTTAGGTTAGATCCAGAAGCCCTAGCTACTCTTCAGCTTGTTAAAGATCCTATTGGTGTTGTCTCCGTTTGCGGCCGCGCTCGTCAGGGCAAGAGTTTTATTCTTAATCAGGTTCTTTTTTTTTAAATTCTTCTCGCTTTTTAATTTTGTGAGCATTTGTGTAATTTAGGGTTAGGGTTTTGAATAGGGTTTTGTGGAATTAAGACTTTTCATTGAAATGGACAAGTCCAAATTTAAGTGTTCACCAATGTACGAACTGTTAAATTGGTACTAAGTGTTGCTAAAATTTAATTTCTTTGTTTCTATTATGGGGTGATTGTATTAGAATATTATTTAGTATCTTTATTGTTTGCAAAATTTAGGGTTTGTTGTGGAATGTAGGTGGAGAATGTTGTTTACGTGCTGATAGGATATGTAGTATGTACTTGTTTTGATGACTCTTTGGTTGCTTTCTACAATGGGGGGAAGTAGAGCTTCAATCAATGGATGAGGCGCAGATTCGTGTTGTTTTTAGCGATTGAAGGAGAGATTCAAACTTCAAATATCCCTATTAATTTTGGATGTTGATGTTATTATGTGTTTTGGAAAAGATATACTGAGAGTCTCAATCATTTTGCAAACGACTAGGGTGAAATGGAATTTTTACGAAGGAAATGGCTGAGAGCGATGCGATTGAACAAAACATATGGCTTTTCAAAGTAGTTTGCGAGTCTAGTCTAGGTAGGCCTGGAGTAAGGTTGCTAGCTTCTGGATATAGTTTTTGTGATTGATATTAAATGGTGGTGGTAATTACTACGAGACTCTTACCACATCTTTGAAACACTGTCAAATATTTAGGATACAAGGAGTCTTGTTGCTTTGTGTCCTCTTTGCGCGAGTTTGAGAATTAAGAGGTCTTTGAGTAGAATAGAGTAGCTTTAAGGTAACTCTGGAAGGCTTTAAAGATTGTATTTGGTCGAGGCTAAAACTTTCTCTAGTCAATTTTCATTTTTTCGGATTTTATTTTTGTGCTGGTGCTTTGAGTATATGACATATGTTTGTTCTAGATAACACAACTACAATGTTTGTAGCCGTAGTGAATATACTAGGTAGGTGAAATCAACTAGCAATTGAACCCCATTTCTAACTTCCAGTATAGTAGTGTTAAATCAAATTGGCATATTGTCTTTACTAAGAATAATGTGGCAGACATTTTGCCGAAATTATGGTGCAATTGAGTTGGGAGCTTTCTGACGCAGAAGAAAGCCAATGTTTCTCAGTGACTTCAGCAATTTTTACTCTGCATAGATTATCTTTATCCCTGCACTAGACATTAGTAGCAGGAATACTAAATGTTTCCTGTTAGTTCTATGATTCATTAAAAACTTTGTGGAGTGCAGATTGTGGTTTTCTCTTTTTGGGAATTTGTTGGGCATTAGTAGCAGGATTACTAAGGGTATTTTGGTAGATTCGAAGAGGAGGTTACAGGAAATATGGAGTGCAGAGTGGGGAAGCTAGTTCTGTAATTACTGTTGATTTTGATGGTGTACTTGGAATGAGAGAAAGGGGTGGAGTTTATTGGAGGAAGTTTTACCCCTTTTACCTTTTCTAATATTTTCTAGACGATCTTTATTTGTTGGACTCGGACACTTTGGCATGAGTATTTGTTATCTGTCCTCGATTCCATAAAATTAGGTCATGCATGCTTTTAGTGATGATCAGGACCTGTATACTTATTTGATAAACTTTTTGCCATGGGAGACTTTTGAGTCATGGGGGCATGACATTCTATTCATTCCAGCCTGCATTTGATATTACCGTGGCGTCCTTCAAATTAACTCCTTATAAACTATCAATAAGTGACGTGAAATCGTCTGTTATAAACTCCTTTAAGAGAGTGTCATACTTGACCTTGCGATCTTAGTGATTCCATAACTGCCTTCTTTTATTAATAGTTTGAAGTCTCTTTTCCTGAACTATGAAGGACATTCCTAGATTGTTTTCCCCAGCTCTACGCCTCTACCTTATATCTGTTCCTAAAATCTAAGAACTTGTTTCTGCGCAAAATCTTTGTCTAGCATGGTGAAGCTTGCACTATGTAACTTGATATAATTCAACCGAAACATGAGACTTGCCTATGCTAGTTTTTACGAATACTTTCTGCCTCTCTGGGGCCCCTAGGAGCCAAGAGGCGCATCACAGGTCCCATTTGGCACCTTGCTAAATTCCAACAGGCGCGGGGCCGGTGAGGCTGCCCCTCAAGTCACCTCAAGCAAGGTGAGAGTTGCCAGCTTGTGCACTTTTTGCTCTACTAATAGAAGACAAAATTTTGCTCTAGCAACTCTTCTCTAGGCTTTAAGATTGAATTTCAGCAAGAACCCTTGACTGATCGCACGAGACTACTTGAGTTTGAGCCCTAATCAATTCTCATAAAACGCTATCTTCAGGACTACGCAACTCTTCAGGAAATGCAAATTGCTTTTAGCCAATTTTCTGATAACAAATCCTGGCAGTGATCCTTAGACGTCGTCTCTCTGATGGTACGTTAGCACAAGTCATCGCGTGTCAGAGGGGTCATTGGAGCTGCTATCCTCTCTTTGTCAATCTGTTATGTCTCTTGCGCTTTCTCTCTCTTCGAAGTTATATGTTTCTCCTCTCATCTCTTTTGTTTTCCCTTTCTATCCCTTCTCTCTGTCTTTGATCTGCATCATTTTAACTCTTTTTTTTCTCTTCCTTTTCGACTTGCTATCTGGCATACCCATTTGTTTTCTTTTCCTTTTTCTTCCATTGCGAGTTAGGTTGGTTCACTTTTACAAGACCCTGGTGATCTCTAAGTAGTCTTGCAAATGAGCATTAGGTAACTGTTTGAAGCAACGTAATTTTTTGTAAAGAGCTTAGAGTGTACACGTCCTCCATAGCTCCACCTCAGTTTGCTAACTGTGGCTGAGCTTTGAAGCTATTTGTAACTAATCTTTTGTAGCCTATTGTTTTCTCCTTGTGCTGCGTCACATCAATGACGACGAAGTGAAGCAACCGGCATCTTTTGTGCTTCCTTTTTCTCTCTGTCTGAAATTTGAATTTCATGCTTATTCTACATGTATCTCCCTCTTTAGTTCATGTTCTCATGTAAATTGGATTTCTATCTATCTTGTCATTAAATGAGATCATTGTAAAACATACTACTTTTGTTCATTTTATTTTTATGCTTTTCATATTTGAGTATTAAATTAATTGTTATACGCTGTTTACATGCTGTTTAGCTTCTAGGCAGGAGTAGCGGATTTCAAGTTGCATCTACTCATAAGCCTTGTACTAAAGGGCTTTGGCTATGGAGTACTCCGTTAAAGAGGACGGCTTTAGATGGAACTGAGTATAACCTTATTCTGTTGGACAGTGAAGGGATTGATGCCTATGATCAGACGGTTAGATACCCTTTCTTTGGTTTGGAATTTATTTTGTTGTGAACTTATCAATTGTTATGGGAATCCTTGTTCACAACCCATTTTGGACTGTGAATCTCTCTCCTCACAAGATCACATGGTACAAAGGGGAAAATCAAGAGAGAGATGGTCTAATTATTATATTAACCAATCATATGGCTTTTTGTGTCTTTCTCTTCTTTTAGCACAAATAAAGAGGAGAGATACTTGTGATACAAATTCGAAATCTTTAATGGGATTGGTCAAAGTAAATGAGCATTAGTTAATTTGCACATTGAGTTGACTTTGTTCAGTAACATTGTTCGTTTTGCTATTTTTTCGAAAATCTGTTTCCTTGATTCATTTTGTTTCTTATCTTTTGTCGTAATCGGATTCTTCTTCTTCAGGGAACATACAGCACCCAGATATTTTCCTTGGCCGTTATGCTGTCCAGTATGTTCATCTATAACCAGGTTAGAGATATGTCCTATTTTGTTCCCTTGGAATGAGTTCCTTGTAGTGTAGCCTTTTTGTTGCATATCTTAATCATTTTTAGGTATTTGATAGACTATTGTTAAATGCATTGCAAACTATATATGTACAAGTGAGAATGTTCTTGGGAGCATAGAGTGTGCCATCTAAGAGTGTTATGTCACAAATATTAAAAGTAAGTTCTAGAGAAATGAGTTTAAGGGAGATATAGATACATACATATTAAGAGAAATTTAGAGTTTGATTTTTATTCAACAAGTGAAGAATATTATACTAGGAAGATGGGGGTATCAAAGGTTCATATGGTGACAATGTCACAATGATATGTGGGAGCACCTT
Organism: Patellifolia procumbens; assembly: GCA_947645195.1. Taxonomy (NCBI): domain Eukaryota; kingdom Viridiplantae; phylum Streptophyta; class Magnoliopsida; order Caryophyllales; family Amaranthaceae; genus Patellifolia; species Patellifolia procumbens. The sequence goes on along the minus strand of CANSGD010001433.1, from coordinate 486,902 downwards.
TACAAGTAGAATACGGTACAAATTTTCGGATGAGGAGTGGAGTTTGAGTTATTGAGAATGAGAGAAAGAAGATTTGATAGTGACGCTTAGGCATGATACATGAAAAGAAAGATGCACCAATTCGAGAAGTAAAGTGTAGCGATATTGGAGATTTTAGATTAAGGCATGGGAAGTTGGGAACCCCATTGCTGGTTGAGATATTGAGAATGAGAGAAAAAAGAATTGATAGTGACGCTTGGGCATGATACGTGAAAAGAAAGATGCACCAATTCGAGAAGTAAAGTGTAGCGATATTGGAGATTTTAGATTAAGGCATGGGAACCCCATTGCTGACTTTACAGATAGTGTGTTACAACAGTCCGAAGAAACTAGAGCATATAGGCGGAGCATCTAGGCATTGTTGTTGTATTCTAAAGGCTTTGTTAATGAACTGAATGGAATTGAACTTAAATTAATGAAATCAATGGAGAGAAGTTAAACTGAACTGAAATTCTCGAGATGAATGGAGCTGATATTAATGGAGCTGAAATCTTAGTTTTAGAAAGCGCGCCTTAGGTGCTCCTGGACGCAAGGCGAGCGCAGGCGCATGGCTCATCGGCCCTCGATGCCGAGGCGATGCGTTTTTACTAAGGCGCAACAAGGCGCGAGGCACAACGCCGTAAGCGCTTTTTGGGTATAATCGTGAAGATACCTAAAGAAGACGAACTTTTGTTCAAATTAAATCTTACCAAATGCATATAATTCGATTTCAACTAAAGCCCTCATCAATAAATTGCTTCAATTTCATCTCTAAAATCAAAACACTAAGTATGAAGAAAACCCTAATTCATGAACTTGGTGGAAATCGGAAGTTTTGGGATTTCAATCTTGCCGGTGAAGACATAGGTTGTCGGCAAACCATCTCTGTTGATGTTTGCCTCGAGCCCCACCAATTTCATTTGTTTTCATGCAAGTCCTTGTCCTTCGTTCTCTTCGATCTCCTTTTCTCTCTCTTCATCTTTGTTCTTCTCTTTGTTTCACTAAGCACAATGAGTGATTGAGGAGTCTCGTGAAGGGTGAGAGCCTCAGTGTGCTTAAAGAGTAGAGAGTATAGAGTCTGAGGAGTCATGTGAAGGGTGAGACTCTCTCAATCTCTTTTAATTTCCTTTTATAACAGGCTACTTTTTGGCCTCTCTTATTTTTTAGGTCAAAAGACTTGAGACCTGACTAGATTCGGAAACCAATATCACATATTTAAAATAACATGGAATAATAATGGTGTGTCTAGCCTACAAGAGGCATGCGCCTCGCCTTGCGCCTAGGCTCCACGGACCCTTTGCGCCTCGTTGTGCCTTGGGCCCTTGCGTCTAGGCTCCACGGACCCTTTGCGCCTCATTGCACCTCGCCCCTTTTTAAACTAAGGCTGAAATGAATTGAACTGAAATTAAATGCAATTGATCCAGTACAAAAGAACAATGCCTTTTGGAGTGGATTAATTGTGGCTCCATTTTCTCACAATTTCAGCTCAGTTCATTCCACTTCATTCCTCCTCACTTCAGTTAAGTTCAGTTGAGCTCCATTCAGTCCTTAATAACAAATATCATATTATGTAAATTTAATATACTTGTTTTTATATTTAGGTTTTCTATGGTGTGTCTGTGTGTTATAAACCTGCACGTACCTTTACGTTATTCAAAGAATCAATTTGTGGTCCCAGAAGTGGCTCATTGATGTTGTAAGTTGTTACCATCATCTTTTCATTACTGAATTCCATTTGTCAGATGTTGAATATGCTCTAAACTCGGTGAGATTTTTAATATGTTGTAAACTGTCTTTTGGGGTAAAATTGAATTGTCTAGGTAAGTTTTTGCTATGAAGTGTGAAAATATAACTTAAAGCCAATTCTTCCCACTTTGTAACAAGAAGGTCAAACTAAATTATTGACTGCAATGAAATTTAATAATGATAAGTCAAACGATATGGGCATTTCCGAGACACATCCAGAATTGATATTTGTGAAGATTTTGAAAAAGCTACAGGATTGATGTGGGTTTCAAAATACAGAGGCTAGCATAAATATTTTCCTTTGCTTTTATGCATTGGAGAGTTAAGTTCTCGAGAATGCATAAAACTTAAATCTATCTAAACTTTAGCTTAGTAATAATATATGTTTCCTCCCTTTTTTTTTACTACATCTCTCATTTTACACTACTCACACAATTCCGTTTGACCTATGTTTATGATTTATGGATAAATATAAACATAGTCATGTACATTTTGTTAAATTCATCTTGGTATATACCTAATTAATATCTGCGTTCTACAATTCTTACTTAAAACACAATTAGAGTAGGCACTAGTTTTAAGATCCGACGTATCCAGACCTGATCTGATCAACCTAAAACGGATCTGGATTTGGATCTGGTCCGGGTTCGTTCCAATGCCATCTCTGCCTTCAACCAACTCTTTTTTTCAATGGGCATTGAACTCGGCCTTCGCCGTTGGTTGCTAATAAGATAAAGTGACAGTTTTCCACCTTTTAGCGTTATGGGCAATAAAGAAACCCGAAATCAAAAAGAAAGAAGAGAAATTTGGGCCATGTTTCCTGAAGGCCAGCAGTCGACGTTTTTTTTAACTTTTCACTACCTATTAAAAAACACGTAATCCCTTACTGATTATTATTGAATTGCGTGTCCTAGTCTAGCAGGAAATTATTTGGAAAACTGAAGGAGCATAATATTTTGCGAACTATAGTAGAAATAGCTGTAAAGTGTTCAAAAGTGACGTAATTTTATAGTTCATTTCGTAGCCTGTGCATTGCCTTGGCTAAAAGCTTGTACTGTATTAATCTGAGATTGAGATATGATACATTAATCCTTCCATCATCTGATTCAGATGGGCGGTATCGACGAGGCTGCACTTGATCGTCTCTCTCTTGTGACTGAAATGACCAAACATATTCGAGTCAGAGCTTCTAGTGGCAAGACGTCAGCTTCTGAGCTAGGACAATTCTCACCGATCTTCGTTTGGCTTTTGAGGGTAATTTCTTTAGTAGCATCAGATTGAACTTTTTGTTTGATCCTTTGGAATGATCTTATTAAATCATTGTGTTTCTAGGACTTCTATCTGGACTTGACTGAAGATAATAGGAAAATAACACCTCGAGATTATCTGGAGCTTGCTTTGAGACCAGTTCAAGGAGGTGGAAAAGATGTTTCTGCTAAGAATGAGGTATCATCTGGACAGAATTCTGCATATATCTGAAAGGAAGCACATGTTTGGCCGTTTGGGGCTTTTATTATTTCCAGCTGATACTTAGGATGCAAAATTTCTGAGATACTGTACATTTGTGTATTAAGTTGTGTCCAAAGATAGGAAAGGTAAAGAGTTCTTATAGTTGCTACTTTGAAAGCTTTGTTTCGTGCCCTGTTTGGTTAAATCATGCTGAGAGTGTGCTGAAGTTGTTTATCTATTGTACACAACTACTTACATTTGCTGATGGATAAACTTCATGATGATCAGATCCGGGAGTCAATTCGAGCTCTGTTTCCAGATAGAGAATGTTTCACTCTTGTGCGGCCACTAAATAATGAGAGTCAACTCCAGCGCTTGGACCAAATTGCAGTTAGTAAATCATTTAGTTAATTCTTTCTCTCTACTCATAATTGTTGTCTGAGATTATATTAATATATTCTTTACACGCAGTTGGACAAATTGAGACCAGAATTTAGAACTGGTTTGGATGCGTTGACGAGATTTGTGTTTGAGAGAACTAGGCCAAAGCAAGTGGGAGCTACTACAATGAATGGACCTATGCTTGCTGGTATTACACAATCTTTTTTGGATGCATTGAATCATGGGGCAGTCCCTACCATCACATCTTCTTGGCAGGTCAGTCCGTCAGTGTCCAGTTAACATATTCATTATGCTTGTTTTGTAACTTTTGTCATACTATGGAAATCTTTCTGCTTGATGCAAGAGTTTTCTGCTAATAGCGTATTTTTGATATAAGCACATATAACTATTTAAGTAAAATAGCGTTTTTTATTTATTGATTGGGCTTTTAGATCTTCTTTGACTATCTTCGTAGCATTTTGTAATAGACTGACATAACATTAACTTTAATAAACTGAAATTACAGAAGATTAAATAGAAATCAAGCTTTCGAGTGGCAACACTCCTAATCAAGCATTCGAGAGGCTTGTCTCTCCGAAAGTACCCTAAGAAGTTCTACAAAACACACTTAATAATTTCCAACATAACATTTCACTCCCTAATCTCCTCTATTTATAGGTAAACTAGCTTGCTAACTTATTCCTCAAGACACTACTTAATTGCATTTCCTAAAATACCCCTCCCTCTAGATCGATTCATTACACATTTATGCTATAAGTATCCATATCTGTACTGATTTCAACTCCTCACTGCTCACAGTTGGCTCTCTTGATCTATTTATATTTTCCTTACGTGCAGTAGAAATGCTCTGTCATACGTTCATGAGAACGAACTATTCACCACAAAGGTGATGGTTTATGGTAGGCCATCTATTAATTTATTCCAATCATTATGTCTAATCACTTTATTTCTCTCTTTCTCCTTCTTCCTGCTATGTTTGTTAGGCCCTTCCATTCCGTGTTTTTGTTAAAATCCTTGGATCAGGGCTGCTTATTTGGTGAGCTGATTAAATATAAGCTGTACCCGTTTCTGGCGTATATCAGCCGGGTTGTGCCACATTGTGTTGGCGTCTTGGCCACAGTGTCATTGACTGATTTCAAATTTGTAATTTCAATACTTAGCAGTCAAGTGAGAGCAGAGTTGCATAGCTTACAAGTAATCAAGATAACTATTTCCTGACTCACTTGATGACTAAACAAAAGTATTACTTTCTTCGTTGTCTTCGTTCTTTCCCTCCTTTCTTTTTTGAATCAACTAAAGTAGTTAGAGGTAAGGCTTTTATGTTCCTTTGCCTTGCTTATGTCCCTTTTGTACAATGAAATTTGTTTCTACTTCCTTGTCCCAACTCTGCCTTCCCCCAAATCCTGACTTTGGGTTAATGTGCCATAGTTTGTCGCTTTCATTTTCTTAGATATCTTCTGGTGACTCTTTTTCTGACTAAATTATAGTTTGCTCCCCAGATATTCATAATGCAAGCATCAGGTGTTTAAAATTTCTGATGATACGAATCTTGCTAATTATGTTATTTCATCTGTTAAACGTGTACATTTAAATCATTATAATCTTGAAAGTTATGTTCCTTGACTGATGAGAAAGAATATAAATACTTAATTTCTTTGTGTTGTGATAAACTCTAGCAGAGCTCTAGTTAAGGGCTGTGTAAATAACAATTTTCTTAAATTTTATATAGCCAAATGTTTTGTCTAAAGCGTAACTCTTTGTTCTGTAGAGCGTTGAAGAATCAGAGTGCAGAAGGGCATATGACTCGGCTACTGAAGAGTATATGTCATCCTATGATCGTTCTAAGCCGCCTGATGAAGTAAGTATAGTCTGTAATCAAATATGTTTAGTATTTGTTTCAGTTTCGTATCATGAATCCTTTTCATTTTAGGCAGCTTTAAGAGAAGCACATGAAGTGGCTGTACAAAAGGCCTTGGGCATCTTTAATTCTTGTGCTGTGGGGGCTGGCTCAGTGAGGCAGAAATATGAAAAGCTACTTCAGACCTTCTTTAGAAAGGCTTTCGAGGTACTTAATGAAATACTTGCATTTTATATTTAGGGCACTCAAAACTCCTTGTGCTTTCAATTTTTTCCTGCCTTGTGTACTTCCCGCATCTCGAGAGGCTGTCTAGTATGTTGTCTGGTGCTTTGAATCACGCATCAAATGTTCACTTATACAAGATGTTCCTGAACGGGTGAGGGATTGTTGTAGCAAATAATAGTCTTGGATTTTTGCTTCTATGCCTTGTTGCATCTGGAACTTTAGTTTAGCAGTTCATAACTATACAACTACTGCCGTTCTTGACATCTTTGTTGCCTATTGCTTTGAGATTGCATAATGTGGTTTTGCATGTATACCTCAAAAAGTTATTTCCTCTATCTCCGATTACTTGCTACATTGTTGTGGGCATAAGATTTTAGGAGAGGAGTGGTGAGGGCCATAAAATCTCAAAAGATTACATAAATAGGGGGTGAATAAGTAGAGGCACACAAGAAAGGGTAATATGAGTACTTTTAATGTGGTCTTCGTTACCAAACAAAGAAATATAGCAATTAAAATGAACATCCGCTTATGGAAAATGTAGCCAGTAAAAAAAACAGAGGGGTGTAGAATTTATATTCATAATTTGGTTTGCCCTGTATTGCATGACCACCTTAAGGGAGGGAATTGTGCCATTCTTAATGCTATATTATTATGGTGTTATAATAAGTTTCGTAATAGGCCAAACTGTAGCCATGGTAATTGGGTTGATTCAATCTAATTTCTTGGACCCAGAGTGCCTTTTGGTGGTAACTATGAGTGGTTTTTAGATATTCATGCAGTTATGTTGGTTTTTTCTGATTGTACACAAAATTTAGTAGGTGGAGTGGGCATATGGTTGGTCAATTCAATTTTCGGTCTTGAAGTGCTTTTTTTAACTTACTTGTTACAGACTTTTGAGATCATGTGTTGGGTCAGTTTGGGTTTGGGTTGGATCACATTTTGAGTTATGCCAGGTATGCTGATTTGTGGCTGGAAGCTTGGACAAAAAGTACTACTAGGCTGTGTCTGGATTATTCTTAATCCTTGATTTATTTTTACTGCTCATCCAGGATTACAAAAAGAATGCTTTTATGGAGGCAGATATGCAATGCTCAAATGCTATTCAGAACATGGAAAGGCGATTACGAGCAGCTTGTCATTCTGCAGATGCAAAGTTGGAGCAAGTCCTCAAGGTGGAGTGGTCTTAGCAATTCTTCTTCTTGTGCTCGTTGTATAGAATTAGATTATTGTTGTTATTATTTATGTGTATTTCTACGCTTATCGTGTATCCGAGGGAGACAACAGACTTCAGACTATATTAAATGTGTACTAAGCCTGTTTATAGGTTTTAGTGTTTACATGGGTTGAAGATGTGGTTTCTGTCGAGACTTATGTCATGATACCTTGACAAGTTGTCATCTAGGACTTGAAAACGGTGTACATTTTACTTTTATTTAATACATCCTTGCATTTGAACTCTGATGTGGATAACATTTTTTTTTGCAGATCCTTGATGAAGTTTGTTCTGATTATGAAAAGTCAACTTATGGTCCTGGAAAATGGCACAAACTGGCAAATTTCCTACTGCAAAGGTAATTTGTGCTTTTCCTTTCTCGTGAAGTATTCCGTTGTTGATTGTGCTATTCTAACATTGAAAATTTCCAGTTTGGAAGGTCCAATTGCTGACCTTGTCAGAAAGCGAATAGACCAGGTCACATCAGAGAAGAGTTCATTGAGTTTAAAGTGTCGTTCAATTGAAGATAGGATGAATTTGCTCAACAAGCAGCTGGAAGCAAATGAGAAGTCAAAAGCTGATTATCTAAAGCGTTATGAGGATGCTTTAAATGAAAAGAAGAAGGTTGCTGATGAGTATATGAGCCATATAACGTCTTTGCAGAGCAAATGCAGTTCCTTGGAGGAAAGATCCTCCAGCCTCTTGAAAGCTCTGGAGTCTGTCAGGCAAGAATCCTCTGAATGGAAAAGAAAGTATGAGCATGGCTTGTCGAAACAGAAAGATGAAGAAGAACAAGCGAGTGCTGAAAGAGCTGCTCTCAAGTCCAGAAGCAGTGCTGCAGAAGCGAGATTGGCTGCTGCTCGTGAACAAGTTCAATCTGCTCAAGAAGAAGCAGATGAGTGGAAACGGAAGTATGATATTGCTGTTCGAGAAGCTAAAGCAGCCCTTGAAAAAGCAGCTGTGGTGCAGGAGCGTGCGGATAAGACTAGGCAATCCCGGGAAGATACGCTTCGAAGTGAATTTGCAAATAATCTGGCGAAGAAGGTCTTAACTTATTCTTTTATATTTTCAATGGTCCTCTGCCTGTGCTTCTCTGAAGCATTGGCACATTTTTAAAGCTTCATTGTTTCACAATAGTTGCAAATTTGGTAGATTTTTGACTCCTTGAGTATTTATATACTTCAACCTTTTTTCTTTACATATATATACATATAAATGTTATGTAAAATGTTTCTGGATTAGATTGAAATGTATATTTTCAAAATATCGACTTCTTTATATCATAAACTTGTCCCAAACACAGGGCTCTGGGTGGGGGCACAATTCTGAACTTCTTTATATTTTCAAGAAACAAAAAATGTGTTTGGGAGTTGGGAGTTGGGAGGTTGGGTGGGGGGAGTTTGACTTGTAATGGGCCTCTGAGTAGGGGCCTGTACGAGGGCAGCCTAAATGATTTTCTTCTTACCATAATATAACCTGATAATTAAAAATAATGAGATTATATTTAAAATTTATGTATTCTTATGGATATTTGAAGACATTAATGGTCAAAGTTATATTTTTATAATTGTAGTAGTCAAAGTGTAGCCATATTTTTGAAACTGAAGAAGTAACATAAAGCTTTCATTTGACTTACAACATCCGAAATAATTAGGCTGACATTAACTAGTGTGCTTAAATAATCACATATACTCAATGCTATGTAACTTACAGGTAGAGGAAATCAAGGAGCAAGCAGCAAAATTAGAGCATGCAGAGCAGCGATTGGCTACCTTGAATTATGAGTTGAAGGTAGCTCGTTTGATTTACTATATTTCAGAAGAACTTTTTACTTTTATGACTTTAAGTGTGTTGGTATATTAGCTGATTGAATTTTTTTTGCTAAACAACAGAGATGTCTAGATGAGCATAACTAAAAGCTAAGTCGCAACAGGGATGAGCTAATGGTGATTTCATATTATAGTTTAATCTTGATCTTCTTAGGTGTTCTGCCATTCCTTCCACCTAATGGACCAAGGCTCTGTAGTCTGTACTCTTTACTTGAAATAAAATGGAAGATTGTTTGTCTGAAATCTATATGGTCTTGTCTGGTCTGGATTAATCATACTGGTCAAGTCTTGTCTGATTTGAACTTATTAGTAGTAGTAAAATAAAACATATATTCTGTTCTGGTCTTATGTCAAGAATAAGTAGTGATTTTCTATGAATTTGGCGAACAAGCTTAATACTTGTTGGTCTGATTTAAGCATATTAATAAATCTTCACATTCTTTTTGGCATATACAATTTCATTTATTTAGATTACTTCCCTCTCCCTCAGGCTGCTGATTCCAAGATATCTAGCTATGAGTTGCAAATAGCAGGCTTTAGAAGTGACATAAAGGAGTTAAGTGAGAAGCTGGATGCTGCAAATGCTACTGCACTATCATATGAGAGAGAAGCTAAGATACTTGAACAGGAAAAATTACATGTGGAGCAGAAATTTGAATCTGAGTTCAAGAGGTTTGATGAGGTGCAAGGTAGATGTAGAACAGCTGAAAAAGAAGCGAAAAGAGCCACTGAGGTGGCTGATAAAGCACGATTAGATGCTGCGGCTGCTCAGAAGGAAAAAAATGAAATACAGCGGACGGCAATGGAAAGATTGGCGCATATCGAGCGTGCTGAGAGGCAGATTGACCACTTGGCTAGGGAGAAAAATGACCTGGCCAATGAACTCGAAACACTTCGTGCATCTGAATTGGATGCCAATGCTAAAGTGAGACTGTTGGAGGCTCAGGTAGAAGAAAGGCAGAAAGAAATTGAATCACTTATGAAGTCTAACAATGAGCAGAGAGCTAGCACTGTTCAAGTACTTGAGGGTCTCCTTGAGACTGAGCGTGTTGCTAGGGGAGAAGCAAATCGCCGGGCCGAGGCTCTCTCACATCAGCTGCAGGCCACCCAGGCGAAACTTGACATGGTGCAACAGGAGCTGACATCAGTTCGCTTAAATGAGTCTGCACTTGATGCAAAGCTTAAGACTGCCTCACATGGGAAACGCTCTAGGGTGGATGAGCATGATATGGCTGCGGATTCAGTGGAGGATATGGATGTTGATAAGGCGAGGGGAAGCAAAAGAAGAAAAAGTACCATCAGCCCGCTACAGCCAGCAGCCTCAACAGGTGATGGTGATTCAATTTTCACGGGTGGTGATGATGAAAGCAGTCAGCAAGTTGACACAGACGACTATAGAAAGTTTACAATTCAGAGGCTAAAGCAAGAGCTCACTGAACACAATTTTGGTGATGAGGTGTTTAAGCTTAGGGCTCCTGCAAAGAAGAAAGATTTTATTGCTTTGTATGAAAAATGCATCCTGAACAAGTCCTGAGGAACCAATTAAATACCTCAGTAGCTTTGGACAGAATATTCGGCTCTACTTAAGTTGCTATTTTATTGCCTAGCTGAGTCGAGAGAGCCTAGTAATTCTCTGACTGTGAGGGTTGTATGTTTATGTACATTGCCTCGAATGCAAAATTGTTAGAACTTTGGATATCTGCAGTTTCAAGTTTGGTATTTGGAGAGTAAGACAGGAAGATGTTTTTTGTTGTTGTGAAGCATCATGGATTCGTGGGTTTTGCTGTAAGTACTTTAGGTAAGACACAAGGAGCTTGATATTGTAAATTTTTAGGGGCATTTAGTTTCGCTGGAAAACACAGTATGGACCAAATATTATTTCACGGCTTTTCTATGTAGTGTAGGTCTAATGGTTTAAGGGATTTACTCCCTCGCAGGTAATTGGTAGTTTTGGTTCAAAATGTGTATTACATCTTAACATAGTGGATTTGCTGTATGTTTTGTGTTTGATTGTTTCACATTATGGCTCTGCCATTGCTCATCAACAAGGTTTAATTCATGCACTAGTGTGTTACTAGAGCGATAGCATGATAAATATATCGTTTGCTCTTGGTGAGGGATAAATTAATTATACGGATTTTAAAGTTTCAACTTTACAAAACTCAATTAAAAAGTTACCTGGGCAAGAAATAATTATAGTAGTTTGTTACATTGCTACATAGCAAGATTAACAACCCAAATTTATGAGCCTTTGAGTACTTCTCTAAAGCTCTAAATATGTATCTTATGTAATGGAAAATGTTTTGAGCTTAATACGATTTTCTCGTTAAACCTCCTATGTAGATTCTTTAATTTTAACTTTATATTTTATTATTATTTCTTTTAGGCAAAGTCTTATAAAAGACGATCTTACATTAAGCTTAATGTAAGACCAGCCCAATAAGCCAATTAAAAGCCCAATTACGCGTGCCACACGCTAAGGAGCCCAGAAAAATTAATTTTTTAACTTTTCAACCTAAAACCATAACTTTTGCGTTTTTTTTTAACTTTTCAACCTAAAACTTTAACTTTTGCATAAAAATCCATAACTAATAGGGGCTAATGGAGTGAAGGGTATCGATTCCACATATGATAATAGTTATAGATTTTTATGCAAAAGTTAAGGTTTTAGGGCGAGAAGTTAAAAAACGCAAAAAATTAAGGTTTTGGGTCGAAAAGTTTAAAAAATCAACTTGGCTGGGCTGCTTAGCGTGTGGCGCGCGTTATGGGCTTCTCTAAGACTTATTGGGCTGGTCTGAGGCTAAGGCTTAGCCTAAGACCGTCTTATAGTAAACCAACTCTTTCTTTTACTTATTTGATAGAATTGGCAAAACATTTGGTAGCGATATCACTTGTTATGCTGAAAATAATTTACTAATAAATAAGTCATACGACATAAAAAAACCCGAATATAATAAGAAGCTAAAAAATTGAAAGAAATGAAGTTCCACCTTTCTTTCTCTTTTTGAAATATGAATTCATTCATTAATTTGAAGTCATAAGACATCTACAATAGAAGTCAAAACTAGCAAATACATAACAAACTGAAAAAATAAAATTCTAACATAGAAAAACCACGAACTTTGATCTAACACTTTTGAAAACCCTCATCTCTCATATCGCTGTATGTTGCAACCTTTTACAGGGGGTTTATCGATCAGTTGTAGTTTGAAGTAGAAGTAAATTCAAATCAACTGATTGTAAATAAGTATTGACGTCTGTTGCAACCCCACACAAAATCCGATCAACAAAAGAACCTTTGGAATCACTCAAATAAAAAAAGGTCCTCGTACTCTCACATGTAGAAAGACAAAACCCAATATATGGATAGATATAACCCAACAGATACGGAGAAAAACTCTACATTAGAGACACACCGAAGTTTATTAGTAACAATAACATTGAAACAATTAAGTAAAAGAAAAAAGGGGCTTACCACCGCCCAAAAGGGTGGCGATAGCCCCTAGGTCAAAACTAGGGTTTTGCGGAGAGAAGAGAGAAAAAAAATTAATAGTTCTATCTTAACAAATGCTTTGTTTATTTAGCAAAGCAGCCTCTGCCTCGTAATTCTTTCCTCTAAGTATTAATTAAGCTTTCAATTTGTTTGCATTAATCCAATGTGATATTTGGGGTTCTTGTTGATCAAGTAAGTTCTAGTTGCGGTGCTCATTATTTTTTGACTATTGCGGACGATTATTCTCAAGGCTACTTTAGTCTATTTAATGATGGGAAAATATGAAGTTGCTCAATTGGTTAAATATATATTTGCTACGTTTAAATCTAAGTTTAATAAGCAAGTTAAGGTTATCAGGATTGATATTGGCAAGAATTTAAGTGTTAAAAAGATTTTTTATGCTGACATGGGCATCTTTCATCAAACTTCTTGGCATTGGTACTTCAGCAAAATGGCTGGGTTGAGCATAAACATCAACATGTACCTTATGCTTAAGCTCACTTGAATGTTGATTTTTTAAGGGTAAATGTGTGTTTGACTGGGTGTCATCTTATAAATAGGATTCTCACACTCGTTTTGCTTGTAAAAGCCCCTTATTAGTTATGCGGGAGTGCCCCAACTTCAACATCTATATTGGTTTTTAAATGTTTATGTGTGCGTAGCCAATAAGCCTCGTATCAAGGATAAGTAAGGTATGCATTCGCAATGGTGTATATTTGTAAAATATCCTAATCTATGAGCCATAGGATTATTTGGCAGCAATTACCAAAGTCATGACCATATTTCATTCAAAGAAGCAATGCTCGATTCTGGTTGGCGACACATTGACATGCTATGAAACAGGAATTTAATGCGCTAAAACACAATGGTACCTGGATTTGAATAAGTATTCTCTTAGTATAGAGCTCGCTCGTGGCGACGAGGGTTTCGCTTCTCTCATGATGTAAGTATGCTTTGGATGTCTCAAAAGAGGTCGAGATTTTAGGTTGTAAACCCTTTGATACTCCTATGGAACGAAATCATCCCTTAGTTTATGAAGAGGGTCATCCGTATGAGCATCCAGACCAGTATAGACGAGTAGTTGGCCGTTTGGTGTAATTCTATATTACTCGTCCTGATCTAAGCTATTTCGTACATACATGGCTCAAAATTTGAGTGGTCTTTAGGTTGCTCATTGGGATGCTTCTATATTCATTTCACGTTTTGTTATAGGTCATCCTCATCAAGGAATTTTTCTCGGTAAGAGTGCCCTACAGTTAAATGCTTTTTTGTTATGATGATTAGGTCGGTTGTCCATTGACTTGTAGGTCTTTGTCCTGGTATATTATGCTAATTGGTCAATCTTATGTTTAATTCTTGGAACGCTAAGAAGCGACAACTGCTTCTCATTCGTATGCAGAAGCCGAGTAAAATGCATACTCTTGCACAATTTTTAAGAGCTTCATAAATGCCTCGCTGAAAGGTTGTTGTTCGTGTGCTACGGTAGTTGAAAGGTACCCTCGACAAAGGAATTTTGTTGCGTTCCCTTAGTTCCTTCTTATTGACGACATAATGTGATAGTGCTTAGTAGCTTGTTCGATTACAAGGCACTCATTGTCTAGTTATCTACTGTTTTATAGACGTTCACCTAGGTCTTAGAAGTCCAAGAAAAAACCTACAATCTATTGTCTCTCGTTTCGCCATGGAGGCTGGGTATTGTGATATGTCTGTGATCACTCGTGAATTAAAATGGTTGCAATCGTTGTTGGCTTCTCTTGGAGACTGACTTTAGTCTATGTAACTATTTGTGATTGTCAATTCGCTCTTCATGCCGCTGTAAACTTTGTGTTTCATAAATACTAAGCGCAAGCACCAAGTGCATGAGTTTTCATTTTTGGGGATAAGTTAAAAGTATGTCAATCTTGCTATTGCATATGTGCCTGCTAGACATTAGTTAGTATTTTGACTAAAGCTCTTGGTCGACGACAATTTGGTTTCCTGCTAAATAATTTCGGCATTTGTGATTTTCATGCATCAACTTGAGCAACTAGGGCTCTAAGAGACCTTCTACTTTAAAATTAAGAATTAGGCAACGGCGCACGCCTAATATTAAGAAGAGAAAAATGGTCAATCTGAATATAGTGAATAGTTTAATCGATTTCGTGACCTATTAATCCATTTCGTGACCTGTTTCATACATTCAATAATCACAATGTTTAATCCATGTAATGACTATCTTAATCTGTTTTGTGACTAGTTTAATTAAATCGGTAAATTTAATGGTTGTTTTTTAAAAAATTGTTTGTTGTAGTTTGAGACTAGAATTGAAATAAAGAAAGGAGAAGAGAAGGGATGACTAGGTTGATGTGAAATGTCTAGAAATAATGTTGGATTAGAGTGATGATATGAGCTTGTTAGTAGAATGCGGACTTAGCTTTATATGATTTTTATATTAAAATTCAACCGTCGTTTTTTAATAATTTGTGCAACTTGAGTGGGAATGTAGGAGTGTTAAGTATTCTAATAATACTGGAGCTCCAGTGTCATTAGGAGAGTGATTTAGTTTTGTATTGTGATTTGTAAAGTGCATATTATGTCCTATTGTGATTAGGAAAGTGTAAATAGTGTCCTATTAAGGGTAGGAAAGTGCTTATGTATGTACTATAACATGCCATTCACGTTAATGGAAAAGCCATTCATATCAATTTGTGTTTGTTTGTTCAATGGGAAGAGGTGACGAATTATATATCAACATTTTATCTATGTAAGTTCAAATTGATCTCCTTAATGACAATAATCTCTCTTTGTTTTGCAATTGAATAAAGGTTGAAGCATATGTTAATCATACAATCTTTGATTATATCATATTTCAAAAGTCCAATTATTGTGATATCACTGATGAAAATTTAGAGATAATATTCGAAATCACGAAAGGTATTTGATATCCGATATTTCAGATCGAGTATCAATTTAAAATCAATCTTTTGATCGGATATCCAATGATATACTTATCGGATTTTTAAATTTTTATAGTTTTTTTTAGGTAAACATGTAAGCTTGTATTAATAGTAGCACAAAAACCCCATACAACCCAATCAAAAACACTAGCAAACCTAGCAAACAAAACAACTCTCTAACACTTGAGAGTATTAAACCAAATTACATCATCAACCAACCACCTATCATTAAGCAAACCATCTATTCTATTACACACAGACTTTTTAATAGTATCTATTACCACAGCAGGTCTTGGCACAACTCCATTCCACAGGGCTTGATTTCTGGCCTTCTAAACATGGTACACACAAGCAGTGAAAGCACATAGTCTAACTCTTCTTTGATTATTGCTCTGGTTCTTCTTCCTCCACCATCTCTTCCAAACTGTATGCACACAGTCAACATCCTGGAATTCGATCCCCAACCAGTCACAAATCCCCTTATTACAAAGCTTACTGAAATCACACCTAAAGAACAAGTGGTGGGAACTCTCAGAAGTTTTCCCACACAAACAGCACTCAGCAATATCAATTACACCTGCTCTAACAAGTTTAGCTCTAGTTTTGAGTTTATCCAAGGCAACCATCCAAGCAATAAAAGAATGCTTCGGAATGTTAAACCTGTTCCACACCCAATAGTGCCAGCTAACTCTGGGAATATCCTGCTTCAACCAAAGATACACCTTCTTAATGATGTACCTCTGTTGAAACTGCAGTGAAGAGTTCAGAAATCCCTGCTTCAGATCATCTTTAACCTTACAAAGCTTCTTAAAGCTCCAGCTTGCTTGATGAGGAGCTGTGAATCCCCACCAATCCTGATCTTTAATATAAAAATGATGGATCCATTTACCCAATAAATTATCTTTCTTTTCAGCAACCTGCACACATACTTTCCCATGGCTGCACAATTCCAAGTAAAGCAATCCCTAACACCCAACCCTCCTTCAACCTTCTTTCTACATACCAAATCCCAAGCTATAGGGGGAGGTCAATTTGAGTTAACTTTACCCTCCCACAAAAAACATCTACATAGTTGAGTGACTCTATGTAAAAGCTTTTTAGGGAGAATAAACACCTGAGCCCAATATGTGTTAATACTCAGTAGAACAGAATTTTACCAGCACCACTCTAGCAGCATAAGATAAGTTTTTAGAGCCCCAACAATGAACTCTAGCTAGCATTTTATCAATAAGCACATCACAATCTGTCATAGAGAGCTTCCTAGCATTCAAAGGAACCCCTAGGTACCTAAAAGGAAGGGTACCTAGAGAGAACCTTGAAACTTGCAACATATCATCCTGAACCTCCTTATCAACACTACCAAAATAATCTTATCATTATTAGCTTGCAGACCTGTGGCAGCCCCAAAAGTAGAAATAGCTCTCAAAATTAACATCATAGAATTTTACAAAACAATAATAGATCATCAGCAAATACCAAATGAGTGATCTTTAGCTGCTTACACCTATAGTGGTATGAAAAATCCTTCCTCTCCCCAACCACAGCCAGAACTCTATTTAGGTACTCCATACAAATTACAAACAACAGGGGGACATGGGATCACCTTGCCTAATGCCCCTAGCTCCTTTGAAAAAACCATACATCTCTCCATTTATACTAATGGAGTAACTAGGAGTACTAACACAAGTCATCACCCAGTTAATAAACACCTCAGGGAAATTTAAAGCTTGTAATTTGCTCAATAAAAGCTCAGCTCACACTATCATAAGCTTTCTGTAGATCAATCTTTATAGTGCACTTAGGAGTATGATTTTTCCTACCATACATACTAATAAGTTCTTGGCCTAGTAAAATATTATGCATAATACTCCTACCAGCAACAAATGCACCTTGAGATTCATTGATAATGCTAGGAAGCACCTCTTTAAATCTACTACTAATCATCTTACTAATGATTTTATAAATCACATTGCAGCAAGCTATAGGTCTGAATTGAGTTACCTTGGAAGGCTGAGAGCACTTAGGTAACAGAACCAGATTAGTAGCATTAATCTGCTTAAGCATCTTCCCAGTTTGGAAGAAAGTCAGAACAGCTCCAGAAACCTCCTCACCAAGCACATGCCAAGCTTCCTTGAAGAATTTGCTAGAGTAGCCATCAGGTCCAGGAGCTTTAGTGTCATCAATTGAGAACAAAGCCCTCCTTACATCCTCCCTAGAAAAAGGTCTAGCTACTAAGTGCTTCTGATCCTCAGTGAGAAGAGCACCTCTTCTCACTATATGATTCTTGACAGATTGCTTCTGAGGAAAAGCAGTACCCAACAATCATGTATAGTACTCTATAAATGCATGAGCTACCTGTTCATTCCCCTTCATCTCCTCACCCTGGAGATTATGCACCCTAAACACTCTACAATGTAATCTTCTTTTCTTTAAATAGGAGTGGAAAAAAGAGGTATTACCATCTCCATCCCTCAACCACCTCACCTTAGCTCTTTGCTGAAGAAAACTCAACCTAGCATTATTTTTCAGCCCATACTCAGCTCTGACATCACATTCTTCTCTAATCAACTCTGAATTTTGTGGATCACTATGTAACCTCTCTTGAATCAGAGCCAACTTCCCTCTAGCAATATCAGCAGCTACCTCAATGTCACTAAAATGTTCTTTATTCAGCCTCCTAAGAAGAGCTTTCAGCTTTTTGAGTTTCTGGACCACTTCAAACATAGGAACTCCCTCTACAACAATATTCCAACCATCCTCTACCAAACCCAGAAAATTAGGAGCAAGGCACCACATATTATAAAATTTAAAAGAGCTTCTCCTCCTAACACTCAATTCAACAGGATGAAAGACACAGAGACAATGATCAAAAAGCCCTTCAGGATGAAAACAACTTCAGAGCTCTGAAACACATCCACCCAAGCCTCATTTACCACCACTCTATCAATTTTAGAAGAACCTCTATCCCCTGCTTGTTGCTTATTGTTCCATGTGAAAAATGGACCATTCATCTTATAATCCATAAGACCACACTCCACCAAACATCTCCAAAAATCCACCACTTCATTCAGTGTAACTGGTTGACCTATTCTTTCATCAAGATTCAAAGCATTATTGAAATCCCCCATCACCACCCAAGGACCAGTCATTCCTTTCCCAATAATTCCCAACTCCTTCCATAATCCCATTCTGAGTTTAGGATCATTATGAGCATAAACAAATGTGCACCAAAACCCAACCTGTGTTGCAACATGAGATGCTTGAATATGAATCAACTGATCAGTAACCCCCACAATATTCACATTGAAACAGCCAGGCTGCCACACACACCAAATTCTACTACCTTTATGCTGTTGATAATTACAGCATACACTCCAGTTATCACACACCTTAGGGAAGACTTTAAAGAAATTAATAGCCTTAACCCTAGTCTCTAGGAGACCAAATAGCCCTATTTTGTTCTGATGAAGAAACTGCCTAATTTTTCCATGTTTCCAGGAGCTATTTAATCCCTAGTATTCCAAAAACCCATACTATCCATCAGGAAGTTTTTCAAGCACCCTTCCAGGTGCAGAATTACCACCTCCTTCATCAGCCTGCAGTTCATGAACCTGAGCATCAGCTATAAGGCTATCAACCACAACAGCATGATCCAATGGAGCAACAACCTGGTTATCCTGATGCTGAACATCAGTCTGAGCAGCATGATCAAGTTGGGCTATTACTGACACAGGCCCAGTTTCAACATTAGTTGGCTGCTTAACAACCCAAACCTTCTTTACTTCTTGTCTATTCCTTCTCTTCCCAACTTCCTCCTTCTTCCTTCTACATTCTACACCAGTATGCCCATATCCCTGGCATTCAGAGCACACAATGGGCCTCCACTCATAAACCACATTCTGAGACACCTTCCTACCCAACTCATTCACAAACTCAATGACTCAGGTAGTTCCTGATTGATTTCCACCTCAATCATTATTCTAGCATAGGAAAGCATCTCCCTCTGAGCAGTGATCTTATCAGTTTTAATAGGTTTACCAATCAAACCAGCAAGCTTCATCAATGTACTAGCACCCCAATTTTTATAGTTTTAGTGGCCCTAATGTTGTTAGTATAGGTATTCATTTACTTTTGCAAGGTTTGGTTCTTTATCTTGGATACAATCTTTAATCAATATCTCACTTTAGACCGGAGTACTAAAAAACGATGCTAAATTTTAAGGCATCGCATAAGACATAGGTGGATACTAGGGATGTCATGGGGCTGGGCGGGGCGGATGTTGGCATTCATATCCCCATCCCCGCCCCATCACCTATGGCGGGGGGAGATCTTGTCCCCATCCCCACGCGAATCCCCGCACCCGCCCCATCCCTGCCCCATCCCCGCCCCAAGGGGACAAGATAAAATCTATCCCTGCCCCATCCCCGCGCGAATCCCTGCACCCGCCCCATCCCCGCCCCAATCTATTATGGTTAAGGGAGAGGGAAAACAAAAGTTTAAAAGTAATTTTGGATTTTAGCCTTTGGAAAATAAAAGTATCAAATGAAAGCAGTATACAACTAATAATATTTAGGATTTTAGGCCTTTGGAGAATACCTATGTCGGGGCTCAGACGGGCGGGTGGGGATGGGGCGGGGCGGGTGGGGATGGGGTGGGGCGGGCGGGGATGGGGCGGGTATGGACTAACATCCACCCCCGCCCCATTACCCATGGCGGGGATGGTTTTCATCCCCATTCCCGCCCTATCCCCACCTAACTGGGGCGGGTGCGGGGTGGGTCTCCACAAAACCCGCCCCACTGACATCCCTAGTGGGAAGCAACATATACTTTAGTACGGGTAAGGGTCGAACCTAATTGGTTCGTTGACTAGTTTTAGGTTGGTGTACACACTTATTGAGCAATGAAATTTACTTAGCAAAAGAACATATACTTTACTACAATCACTTCATATTCAAAACAACTAATTTAATTCAATGAACTAGTCAAATTAGTTAATAGAATTAGTTATCCGCTATTTGTTGTTTGCTAAGCATTACACAAAGCCAATTTTTAATAGAAAAAGCAAAAAGTATGAATAGCTACCAAACACTATAAATAGAACTCATTTTTCCTCAAATTAATTACTGCAATTAACTAGTCAAATCAGTTAATATAATAATAAAAAATAAAAAATATTGTTTCACAAAAAATATAAAAGAAGATAGTATATTGAAAACTATTTCCTAATTAATATGTAAGGCCAAATTATATACAAAAACTTGTCACTTATATCTTATTAGGTACCTTTTTTCCATATAGGAAAAAAATTCAACTTGTTGCATTGTTGTTGCATTAGTGCTTGAAAGTGACAAAATTTTCTTTTCTTTAACATAGTACACGCAAATTCATATGTCAGATTACAGGCTTACATATAGCAGAGGACAAGTAAAGAAAAATAAATTGAAATAAAAGTTGATATTAATTGTGAAAATAATGGAAATGCTTATACACTAATAATGTAGTCACTTTTTAAGGAAAAATTGATAGGAATAATCCCACCTTTGGCCGGTCTTCCACCACTGGTACCACCTTCAATTAATCCAGGTATAATCCGACCTTGGACTCCCATATTCTCTCAGTGGTACCGGATGATGGCAACCTGTTTGACCATACTAAATGACTGTTGACTTTTTTTTAAAAAAAACTTAAAAAAAAAGAAAACACTTCCCTCCCCAGCCAACCCCCCCCCCACTCCCTTCCCACCACTACCAACCACCCCTTTCCCTCCCCCCTCCCCCCCCACTGCCAGCCACGCCTTTCCCTTCCCCTCCCCCCCCACTGCCAGCCACCCCCTTTCCTCCCCCCTCCCCCCCCACTGCCAGCCACGTTTCCCTCCCCCTTCCCCACCACTGCCACCGGCCGCTTTCCCCCCCCCACCATTGCCACCCCTTCCCTCCCATTCCCTTCCCCCAGCGAGCGTCTCCCCCTTCCCCAGCGAGCGTCTCCCCTTCCACCCCAAAAACACCGGCAATGTTGAGGTGAGTGTGGTTAAGCTGAGTCGCCGGCGGTGAGTGAGTGAATGAGTGAGTGTTGAGATCCGTTCGTCCTTGCGGGTGAGGGAGTGGGTGAGTGTGTTCTTGCGGGTGGCGTTCTAGAGGTCGCCGCAGCGTTTCCGACGGGGCAGGGGGAGGGTGGCAGGGAAAGGGAAAGGGAAGGGGGAGGGAGGGGGAGGGGAGGGGGAGGGTGGGGGGGTAGGGGTGGCAGTAGCAGGGGAAGGGGAGGGGGAGGGGAGGTGGGGTGGGTTTTAACTTTTTTAGAAGTTTTTTTTTAATAAATTGGATTTAGAAGTTTAATTAAAATTTTAAGTTTAAAATACACTTAATTAGTTGTTAATCACGTAATTAAGAGAGTTTACCTGTAATTGTAGGTCACCATGACTTACCAACAGGTGAGGGACCATTGAGAGAATATGGGTGTCAAAGGTGGGATTATTGCTGGATTAAATGAAGGTGGTACCATTGGTGGAAGACCGGCCAAAGGTCGGATTATTCTTATCAATTTTTCCTTTTCTAAATGATAACTTAAGAGCGAGTACAATGCTATATGTAGTCACTCTAATAGTGGAAATAAAATTTTCTAATTTGATGTTATAGTCTTAGTGGTTATCATATAAAAGATAACTTAAGAGCGAGTACAATGCTATATGGAGAACAAATTTACCGATGCACTTAAAAGAAAAAAAAACTTATTCAATCTCTGAATTGACCAAAATACAACATCTAAACGAATACTGAGTAAATGTATAAAAATACAGAGAAAGTGCTAATCTAAAGTCTTTTTATCATCTTGCTTATATTCGTGAAATTTACCCGACAACAGAAAACTATAAAACCTGTACATCTTCAACAAATTAATGCCATTGTATGCTTCCTAACCCTAAAAAAAATTGTGTATGTGTAAATGATAACAGTGGACCAACATAGCAACGCCCACAGCTGATTTCTAGTTCTTCCTGCATGACTTTCTGCACCTCAAAATTCCTCAAGGATAACGACTAATCTTCCAACAAACCCTTCGAAATCCACCCACATAATCATCCAAATTTTCTTTCAACAAGTCAATTCTACTCCCCTCACCACCAAACAAGTCATTCTCATTATATTAGTTCTGATCTTAGGTATGTATTTAGTTACTGTATGTGCCTTTCAAGTTCAGTCTCATGATCATTTTCTAGCAGCCGCAATCGAAAATAACGACGAACCATCACCTTGTAGTAGCAAATTAGGGATCAACTGAGGTGGACTTTCTCTATTTTGTTCCCCGACAACAGCATTATGTTGATGGTGATGATGATGATGATCATAAGAAAGGTAAGATGGGTGGTAATAATTGAAAGGAGTTTTCATCAACGGTGGATGTTTATCATTATCTTGAGGTAGTTCTTTGATGGTTGAACCACATTGTCTAGGCTGTGTTTGGTAGAACACCTTTGAAAGAACAAATTCACCCTCCCTTTCTTCCTCATTTTCACCTAGGTGATATTGATGCATCACCCAGCTAGTTTTTTCTGGCTTTCTTTGTCTTCCATAGTTGGTGTACAATACTAATATCTTCTTGAAGCCCTTTACCGAGCCATTGATAAGTATGGGTCGCGTTTTGCCTGTTTTATGCCATCTTGTTTCGCCTCCGTCTTCGTCAGTGTGGACCTTCCTTCTCTTTCTTGTTCCTGTTGTGTATGCCTTTGATGGACAGTGAAAGAAATGTCGCATTACACCATCTTTGGTCACACCTAATTCAGTGTCAACAACAAGATTTCACTATATCAGTGATTGTTTTCTCAATGTAAGGAGAACATATAGTATGTACTAATAGAAAAAGTTATTTTATGTCAAGAAGTAATAATCAAACTACAACAAGAAAGCATTAACTTTAGCAAGATAACACTTTGTTTCAAGTAAGAAGAAGGGGGGTCCATCTGAGAGTTGAACCCTAGATAACATGGTTTTGGGGTGAGGAGAGGAGTTACTACTCTACCACCCTACAATTTTTATTATATACTCGTGTGTACCATGCTATCTTATGCTCAAATAGTCTTGGAGAGGAAATATCATGGTACCCCTAAGGCTATTTTTTGCTCAAATATCTTGGCGAGGGAGTATCATGGTACACCCAAGACAATTTTTTGCTCAAATAGTCTTAGAGATGGAGTATCATGGTACACCCAAATCTATTTTTTTGCTCAAATAGTCTTAGAGAGGAGTATCATGGTACGTCCAAGGCAATTTTTTTTGCTCATATAGCCTACCACCCCAACCTCCTTTTGCCAGGTAACGCACCTTATGGGTATAGAAAAAACACTTGAATACATAACATTAGCTCGGCATTGATACGAAACTGCGAAGCTTATCATTGTAATATGGAAATAGTGTAAATTATATTAGTCAGACGGGTATGATAAGTTACCGAAATGAGTATGAATCAGCCAAATGAGTATGAATCTGTTCTCATTGTTACCATAATTGCACAAAATAGTACGTATCGTTATGTACTACAAGGTATACCTAAATAAATTTCCATCTAAAACACCCCTTTTTCGCGGAATCCCCAAAAATTTCCATTATTTCCCCCAATATTGAGCAAAATAACCACTTTGATATGCTAGTGTTCCAAATCATATTGGTAAATTAGAACTAACGTGATTACGCAATCCCAAGACCTCCAGGAGTTACCAAACTCTTCACATCCTAGCTAACACAACCATATAACTCTACTACTACACTATAGCCTAAGCAAACACAACCATATCATATACCACCCGGTTATTTGAAGCATCCGAGCCCCCATAAAACATATGCTACCATAATCAAAGTATCAACACAAACATGTAGCACTATAACTATATGAAAATTTACCACAGAGCTATATTTTTCTACCTGAGCTTGGATTGTTGGACAATTTCCTATATTTTGTGCAGTATGTCTCACATGTGCATAAAGTTTTGGTCCAAACAGGGGTCTTTTTTTGGTATAGGCATACTCATTCAAACATAAAATAGAAAGCGTTTAGGCAATAGGCCTATCACAACATACAAATAGTTCAGTACAATCACTAATGTAAATGTTCGAAGCATAACTAGGTGGGGTGGGGAAAGTCCTAGTTTGATTGACATCTACATTACAAAAGCTTTTCTTGGTCATAATATCCGCTAGAACATTGCCTTCCCTGCAGGTCCATCTGAACTCGAACTAAACAGGTGTCTTTTTTCCCAATCATACTTAGAATGGAATTAAGTTTGAAATCTTATGTCTGGCTAATAGATGATCAAAACATACGATCATATGTATTATATAATTGGGTATGTATAGTAGAATCTCGTATTTATATTCTAATAAAAAAAACTAACCACATCAGATGGGAGAATTAGAAATTTTGGAAGTTGATTATGGAGAACTTTCAGTTTGTTACCATACACAAAAGTACAGAAAAGGCAATAGTAAGACATAGTTAAGTAGCTGGAGCTAAGCAAGATTCTTTTCTTAAACATCACTTATTAGTAAGTGATCTCTTTCCAAAATTTTCCACCTTTTCCTTGTATTCCTTCATAAGATGGAAAGCATAAGATGGAAAGGCATGCCTAATTGCCTATGATGCACTGTGGCACTCTCCAGTCTCCACTCTCCAGCATAGAGCTCAGTAATTAATGTTAAGATAAGGCAATCACAAAAAGTAAACCGACTCTTCATCAAGCCTTGGTCAATCTACAAGAAAGAATGCCTCTTCCTTAACGTTTTTGTTTTCAATTTCCATATTGAACACCAAAAACCAAAATATGGTCCACTATTTGTTGTCATTGATGATAATTAATTGTACGAATAATTCTAATTTCCTTATAACTTGTATCACGTTTTTGTATTAATGAAGGCGTTATCTATTATTATTATTATCATTATTTTTGTTCTATGGTGAGACCAGTATGAAAAAGTCAGGATATGAATCTATAAAAGTGAAAATATATCAAGCTCCCTTTAGAGATATGTACCTTCAATTTGGTAGAGTATCAAATATATGGTTCTGTATTCACCTTTGGATGATGTAACTGTACCCACCATGGAGCATAAACTAAAGTATTGAATAGATGAATATGTCATTCGATCAATGAATCTCTCATAATCTCAGAATTCTCCAAATATTTCGGTAAAAGCTAGTGATATATATATATATCAAATTTCAGCTTTAGTTTTTATATCTTCAGAGGTTCATCCAAATGTTTCATAGCTATATGAAACAAAGATATTCCGAGGAGTCAAGAGTGATTTGAAATCAATTTAGAGTGTATTTATTTTCTCCTCTCTATATAAATAGGAATAGCAAGGAATTTTTTTTTGGACAAGACATCTTTTACTAATTTGGAATATTGTAAGCATGAGATATCATAGGACGAAAAGATGATTCCACAAATTACACTTTGAAAAGCTTAAGAGATCATTATCATATCCAGACCAATGACAAGACCATACAAGTCCATGCAAAGGATCTATGCATAAACTATATCGTCATTGTATATACTACGTGATGTAACTATTGTATAAAAACCACATAAATTATAAATCAAATTCCTTCTACATATGAAACGAGAGGGTGCAGAAGCCTAGTACTCCTTAATTGTACATCGTGCATGATGTAACTGTTTTCAGATTGAGATAATATCAAGTAGTTATTTGAACGAAAATAAAGAAAATAGAATAGGCAAAATGCAATATATATGCCTAAATAATTAAAAGATGTCTACAGACCTTGTTTTAAGAAAAAAGGTTATACAAAGTCTCTTGCTAGTACCAAAATACAAGAGCCGTCATATAACACTCTAAATTAGGAAAATGATAACATTTTTTTCTTCTAAATTGAATTGAAAGTTTTATCTCACAAAAATTTGAGTGAATGACATGTTTTAGTAAAACACCCATTTCCTCAAAATTACCAAGCATGAATTCAGGATTTCAGCTGGAATTAATTGCATAAAATTTGTGCCAATTGGAAGGAAATTCCAAAAATTGACAAAATTCCAAAATCCATAAAAAACAGATACTATAAAACTACTACTACTAGTACTAGATGCTTACAAGGGAAGCAAACCAATTGGAAATGTGTCATTAATCGACTGAAAACAACATTCATATTCTCTAAGCACGCTAGTCCTTCTAATTAATCATATTTAATTCAACATATCTACATTTAAACACACAACACACTGTTGGATGTTGATTTAGGCACAAATTTTTATTTAGTCATTCATTCTGTGAGAGCAATGTTTCCTATACATTACTCACAAGGAAGAGTGTCTAAATAAAAATTTAGAGTGTTTATATCACTCCCCCGCACTGTGACTAGAACAATTTAAGCAGACAATTATCCTTTTCAGGAATACTGAGATAAAGCTTAATAATGCAGACGGAATTTGATCTCACATTTCCGGTACCTCTAGATAAGACTTAACCAAATACTCTAGTAGCCAACTTGCCTCCCACATTTAACAAGCTTAGGCATGCATGTTTAATCCTTTTTTAATGCCCAAAATAAATAAATAGAATTAATTGCAAACCTGGTAATTTCTCAGGATGGGTATAACAAATTCCATTTTCACCCTCAATTGTGGGTATGAATTCATGAAGCAGAGGATGCAATCTACTCAAATCCGACTTCACTTTAGCTTCTAAATGTCCTAATATTTCTGGGTCGGTTGGATCAAACTTCACTCCTGCTGGTAACCCAGGTAAATCATTTATTCCTCCTGCCTGAAAATTAATATAAAGATATTTAACAAATATTTATATAAAATCAATAAACCCCAAATTAAAAAATTTATATACTCCGTCCATCCCAAAATAACCGCTACATGTTCCTATTAGAAATATCGCTGATTAATTGCTACATTCCTTTAGTTAGATAAAAGATAAAAGTAAATGAAAATTTGAATAAAAAGAGATTACCTGGTCATGAAGAGGAATATGGTGACCGCAAGAAGGGCAAGCAATGGTATGAATTGGATTGATTTTGGAGTTAATTCCAACATGTTCAGAAGATAATTTCTCAGTAAATGAGATATTATCATGATCATTATTAATATTGATATTGATATTACTGCTAGTAGAAGGGTTATTGATGTTGCACCATGTCATCTCATCGATCCTGGTTACGAACTTAATCCAGCAAAAAAAAATAGAAAGTATGAACAAGATGATTTTTGCTACTCAAGCATAAAAACCCACAAAACTACAGTTTGAAAACAAAATCTCAGATGGGTTGTTATTTTTTTTTTGCAGGGCAATTTTTGCACCAAGTTTAGAACGACTGCAAAAGTGCAAATGGAAAATAAGAAATAAATCTTGTTTTTTTTTTTATGTTTTAATTTATAAGAGAGTTACCAAGAAGAAGGTAGGAATGAGAATCGATCTTAGGACTCCTAGTATCGGGAGGAATGCTTAATAAACTGAGCTATTCCTCGCTCCGTAAATCTTGATTTGAATGATTGAGAACTGATTTACTGTGGTTTGTTAAAGCTTGTTCAGATAATCAGCTGGTTTCAGAAGAGAGGAGGGAGGACGAGAGAGAAAGAGGGAGAGAGAGGAGAAAGGGGAGGGGGTTGTATGAAAAGCGTATATAGTGAGTTTTCTACAAAAAAATGGAGAGGGTTGCTTGGACGTCAAGTCGTTGAAAATGATAGGGTATACTCTCTCCACACCGTCATACTATCACCCTTTTCTTTTTGCTTAGGTTATTTTTTCCTTACTAAGATACACATCTATACAAGTGTGCTAAAAGTACTCCCTTCTTCAATTGGAACATGTATTTCAAGAGGAATGCTAGTAGATTACATAGTTTTTAGGAGATTAATGGAACGACATGTATCTAGGGGCGAGGTGAAGATTTTTTTAAGACGGACAAATTTCTTCTGTAAATTTTTACAGGGCACTGAATTAACAATTTAACCTACTCTGATTCAAATAAGTCACCATTTTTACATTAATTGTTAATAAGAATTTGTAATGAAATTTTAAAAAATCGACACCTGTGAACTTTACGGGAAATCCACCACTGGACAGTGGACACATCATATATAGCTTGATTAAAATAAAATTTTCATTTAAAGTAACAAGACTTTTTACTAGCTATAAACTGTCCAAAATATTATTGACATAATTTTTATATCTGTAAATGGACGATGAATACATGAGATATGGTATTTTGTCATGTGGGTGGCTCAAATTCGGCTTTCTTCCATCTTTATTTGATCAAAATACTAATTTAAGTTTGGTCGGAGTGATCTTCACACGAGATCTTAACAAGCTGAACTGAAAAAGGAAAACAAGATAGAATTAAGAATTAACTAAATCATATACATAATGACGCATCGTATGAATAATAATTGTTAGTTTCAGTACTCGTAAATTTAGCTTAAGTGAAATTAGGCAAATATAAGCTCTAGTAATATGAGATTCATCTGATTTAAAACCTTCATATATACTAGAGTTTATATTTGCCTAATTTCACTTAATATACCTGGTTACGAATATCATGTAGTATCGGGTTTATATAAATTAGGCAACTATAATTAATATCGGGCTCACGAATATTCGTTCCTGAGATAGGGAAATCAATTATAATTGGACCAAGAACAAAAACTTCAAATTATAATATCAGGTATATATGAAAAATGAAACTTCCGTTTTTAAAATCAGGTACTCCATTTAACCAAGTACCCTAATATATTTGTAAAAGTGTTTGGTAAAACGGCTGCTAGTGTTGTCTGTTAAGTACAAAATAAAAGCAAAAGCGAGCAGAAAAAGCTAGTAAAAATAACTTCTGGCTTTTTGCTGAAAAGTCGGCTTTTTCAGCCATTCTAAAAGTCGTTTACCTAACACTTTTTGACTGTTTGACCACCTATAAAGTAAAAGGTCAAAAATCAATGAAAATGCTACCTAAAAGCCACTTATCAAACACTGCTCCGATGACTGAAAGAAAGTATTATGGCTGAAAAAATATATATTACAATTAGAGTTTATTTGTTAATGTAGCCCCTAGATTTTGTTACCATATTTCATTGAACTATTATTTTCTACTCCCTTTCTCTTATGGTGTTTACTATGCAACTTTTCTGTTATTATCTTTACCATCTTTAATTATATTGACTGGAATTTAAGAATGGTTGATTAAGGCTATTAAATAGAAATTATAGGAGTACAAATAATTAGTTTGGCTACATTACAACACAAGAATAACCACTATAAAATTTTCAATTTTTAAAATAACCACAATTACTTTATTTTTAAATTTAACTACTAATTTTATCAAAATTTGCAAAGCACCACCTTTACAAGAACAAGGTTAAGTTTTCCCTTTGGTGGGGCCACCTCATCATCTTTCATCTCGCCACCAACTTAACTTTGAACCTTCACCACCACTCACCAATCATTACCCACTAGGCCACCACCTCTACCCTTTAAAAACTTTCACCTATCCACACCACCCTTTAAAAGTTCACCACCACCCACCTACGAAATTTCTCGACCAACCACCACCTAACTTCGAAAACCCTAACCCCTTAATTCTCCACCAACCAACCACCGCCACCGCCCGCCCTTCAAAATTTCGCCTCCACCACCCTCCTTCAAAATTTTGCCACTAAGCACCACCACCCACCTTTGAGAACCCACCACTTTCAAAAACTTTAATTTCACAACCAAATTTGAAAACCCTAACCCTAAATTTTTTTTAAAAAAACTCCAAATTCGGTACTGTAACCTTAAATTTGTGAGGTGTTGGCCTGGAATTGATATGGATGTTGAAGGTAGTAGTGAGGAAGAAAGAGGAGATGGCGGTCAATGGTAGAGAAAAGAGAAGAGGAAAAATGGGTATATGATCCCACAAAATAAAAATCTGGCCTAATGTTGTCCATTAAAATGTGGTGCTTTACAATGTTTAATAAAGTTCTAGTATATAAATTTTTAAAAAAAGTATTTGGTGGTTATTTTCAAAAACCGAAAAGTATGTAGCTTTTGAGAAATTTTGCAAAAATAAAAAAATTTGAGTTTTTCTATGATATACCCATATGGTTTTTAGAATCCTAAGTTGTGCCTTGTTTACACATATTTCTCATTTATACCCCTTGTTAGTATTTTTGTATCAATACTAATTGAAACCATCAGCCTACCACTGCCACACCTCACCACAACCCTCCAGCCCACCCCACAATCACCCCTAACCACCACTCACCAACTGAAACCAACCCCATACTATAAGAGATATCATAGATCTCTTGATATATCTTTCATTATTATGTAGATATTATTATGTCTTAGTATATTATCTTGATTCTAATTCTGATTCATGTGTATCTTTTCTAAATCATAGAGATTGTATAACTCTATCTTTGTAACACTATATATAGTTGTACCTTTTCATGAATATAATTAAGCTTTCTCATTCTTACATAACTTTATCATGGTATCATGAGCCTTGATCTTATTATCCATGCATTCCGCTGCCCAACCCTTCCTCTCTTTTCCATCAATGGCATAATTGTGAAATTATCACCACCCCAAACAATAAACTTCCCCGCTTCTCTATCAATGGTATGGTTGTATGAACATCCACCACCAAATAAGCCGAAGTAGAGAAAGCTTCAAACCCAAAACTATTACTCCTCTCTTGACAACCCGCAGTTTATCTACAAATCGATTGCCAAATTTGATCTTCTCTTCCAAACACTCATTCAAAAAACAACACCACTCAACCATAACAACAACAAACTCTCTCTACAAAAAAATAAAATAAAATAAATTCAAACAACACTTATCAATGGCGACAAAGAGGAACATTCTCTCTCCTCTCTTCCTTCTCCTCACCATACTCTTTATTTTTAATCTTCCATTTTAATACTCATCAAATTCAAACATTTTATTTGCTGAACCTCTTTAATACAACATTCACCACCGCAAGAAACACCTTTATCCACCGTTATTGTAATTCTTTCCCATTACAACACCCCTCCCCAAAAAAAAAATTTAATAATAATAATTTTCCTTCCCTTCACCATCATGCAAAATATGAAATTATTAAGAAGACCCTTCTAATTTATTCTCTTTGGTATGTGCAAGTTGGGCAAAGTGCAAGTCGCACACAACAATGCCTAATTGCCTACATACCCCCTCTTTTTTTCCCTCTTTACTCTCTTCACCCTCTTGAACAACCACTTCTTTATATATATATATATATATATATATATATATATATATATATATAAACAAAAAAAAAAGATCGTTATGGTCAACATTGTCTCGAAACAACTACTAGTCAAGCAGTGATCGTTTTTCGTCTTCAAGATTGGACTTTGCCTTCGGTTTTCCATCTTGCGGGGGCATATAAGAGATATCATAGATCTCTTGATATATCTTTCATTATTATGTAGATATTATTATGTCTTAGTATATTATCCTGATTCTAATTCTGATTCATGTGTATCTTTTCTAAATCATAGAGATTGTATAACTCTATCTTTGTAACACTATATATAGTTGTACCTTTTCATGAATATAATTAAGCTTTCTCATTCTTACATAACTTTATCACATACCACTCCAACTCCTCCCGAAATTAAACCACCCCCACGAAACCAACCCATTCCCACATTACGGAGGTTAGTATTGATACAACATATTAAAGAAGGGGTGTAAATGTAAAATTTGTATAAATATGGTCATAATTTAGAATTTCAAAAATCATGGGGATATATCATAGAAAAAGAAAAAAAAAATGAATTGCTAGTAATAAAAAGTCAAATAGCACCAAATGATAAATGGCAAAAGTCAAACGTCTCAAAATTATCTTCCTAAAATGAAAATTTAAATTTCCACCATTTACTTAAAGTAGATCTTATTAATTTTTTTAATTTCTATCACCTCAACCCTCGAGTTTTTTCTTGGTACCTTTTCTTTCTCCTTCAAGTCCTTCCACTCTCGAACTATTTTTATACTTGTGTTGGATCACAAGGAGACACTCAAGAAGGGGGGTTGAATTGAGTGTGGTATTTTCTAAATTTTATCGAACTTTCTTTCGAGATCTCAGAGACCTTTTCTGAGCTTTTGAGTTGCGTATATGAATATTGTTAATTCGATAAGAATTTCTAGAATGGTAAATAGAAAGGCAGTAATAAAGAGACGAGACAAGCAATTTTACCGTGGTTCAATCTCACCTCTGAGATCTACGTCCACCCTACCTTTTCTTTTATTAATTGAATCACAAAATACCAAACTCTTGATACAACTTGATTCCCTCACTACTAACCCTAGTAGTGCCCCCCAACACTTAACTCTAAGTGTTGCCTAATTAAGTCTAATTCCCTTAGGAACTCAACTCAACACTCTCTATAAAAGATGAAATTACAGAAAGATTTGAATCCCGTTTTTTTGTATGCTTCTGGGTTAAGCAGTTTAGAGGTATTTATCGAGCTTAAATATGTGTTTTTCTGTCACAGATCTCAGTGCTGATCTCAGAGAGGTTAAAGATATGTTTCCGAAAATAGCTCTCTAAAACAATTACTGGAAACGCGTATCTTTTATATTTTCTGATCTTTTTACTCTTTGTTAAGGCTCACGTTTTTCAAATCAGTTTTTAAGCTTTACAAAGATAGAATTGTCCACTTGATAGTTTCCTAAACTTAAGCAAGCAATTATCTTTAAAGAAGATTTTATCTTCTTTAAGATATTTGTTTCCTAATAGTATTAGGACTGATTTTGTAGACAAATTCTTTTCTTAAAATCAGAAAATTTCTAAAACCTTTTTATTCCAAAAAAAAACTTATCTTTTCCAAAAAAAGATATTCCAGATTTTTAAAACAATTTTCAAAAAAACGATTTTCCCCTTTTCTTTTTTTTTTGTTTTCGCAAATCATTTTATTTAGGTGTTATATTATAGATTGCATTTATTTTACTATCTCAAGTAAAATACCTACAATCTCTAATATTACACCTTAGCACTTTGATCCGTTATTTACGAACACACACTTTTACATATTTGGAAATTGGCCTTAGTCTAAAGCGTTTGACAATTGATTCTTCGAGACTTCGTTTAGGCATCTGCAACAAAACTTCACCAAACATGTTAGATCAACTAATTGTGTTTGTCATCATCAAAATACACATGGACAATGTGTCCCAACAACTTGAACAATCTAGCCCTACGTCCAAGTAGGTCTTCTTTAATAATATACTAGACGAGATCCAAAACTAAAAGGTAAATTTATACACATTGGTCTCATTTGGTAGTGATTTTTTTTCTCTTTTAAACGGATTGAGAACATAAGTATTAAAAATTTACAGTTTTGAGCACTCGAAAGCTAAACTTAGTATTTGGAAGACTAGTTGAATTTTATTAGCGGGTTGTGAAGAACAAACTAATTTAGAAAAAAATTAAATAATGATTCATTTTAAAGGAGAGGATGGAAATCTACCCATATTGTTATTTTAAATAAAGCAAACATATATAAATGATCGGTTCTATCGGTTACATTTTGCTGCAACAAAATAAAACAACTAATATAATCAAGTATAGTTAAATCAGTTAAGGTAACAAGTTATATATCGACTAAAAGATATTTGCTAATTATTTACTGGTCAACAGGGCCATTAACGCATTTGTATGTTGAAAGTATATTGTAATCGACATTTGTAGAGCCCACAACAAGTATTCATGTCATTGCGGAAACGAAGCATTAAAATCCCAAGGTGGCAAGGTTAGCACATTCAACCTAGCTCAAAAAATGAGGGTTTTGTATGTTGGAGTTAAGGCTTGTAAAATCTATTTGGGTTTTTTCTAAACATCCCACATCACCTATGGAAGGGAGTTTGCCTTTGTTTATTAACTCCCTTCCTCTTCATATTTATTGAGTTGAGTACTTGGTTGGCTTTTGTGGTTGGAGGTCAAGCTTGGGCTTGCTATCACACCAAACATGCGCGCCGCCCGGGCTGGGCTGGGCCTGGGTTCTGGAAAGAGCTGGAGCTTATCTTTTTGGACCCGAGCCCAACTGTGTGTAACGGTAACATGTAACACTGAAACGTTTTTAAATGTTACAGTGTTAATGGCCTTTATTGTCGCCCTTGATTTCCTCCCTCTGATTATTACATTTCTTATTTGGCCTGATTCTTTTGCTATAAAATCAGTCCACTGCTGCCTTAGTTTGCATCTGAAAATCACTTCTCTTCTATTCTTCTTCCACTCTTCTAAACACTGGGTACGTGCATCTGTCTCCAAGACTTTTCTTTGTTAGTGGTGACTCAGAAAGGTCGCTGTGTTAACCTTGGGGAGCTTTCCGGCCAGTTGCGATTACCACCATAGTCGGGCCGTAATTGCTTTCAAGTCAGTGGTCTTCTACCGCGACACAGCCTTGAATTTCTTCTTTGTTCTGTCATTGTAAACAGTCAGTTTCTAACATTGTATCTAAACAAACAAAAGAGGGTGTTAACGTTCTGCATGATAGAGTAAAGATTGAGCAAATGCTAATCTCAATTCCCAAGTTGGGACGTTTTACCATACCCAAGGCTTTTAGGAAGAGAGAAAGAGAGGTACTTAGATGCAGTGTCAATCTTAGAGTGACCTTAAAGCTTTTGTTACGGTTGATTGTAGTAGTACTATTAGGCAGTATATGTACATCCTACCAAATTAATTACTTAAATAAATTTAAAATATACGATCCAACCTACCAAATTTAAAATGGTAATACAGTTACTAATCTACATCAACTCGTATTTTACCCTTTTTCTCTTTTGGGTTTTGTTTTATTCTTTTTTTTCACGCATACTTATCATGCACAAGCAAGGAATCCTCTCTTCCAACTCCATCATCGACTCTTTCTTGTTTGTTCTTTTCCATGAAAAACTAGTATAAAGGCTGGGTAATGTTTCGGGATTTTGTATGCTACAATCTAGTAGTAGTAAAAAAATATTATTTACAAATAAAAAATATCATATTAAAAAAGTTGTTTACAATATGGATTTCAAAGTTACAATATAGAAGCTCTTGAATACCATTCATATATGACTGTTACTTTTGATGAAATAAGCAATAGTATGGTGTAGGGATGGTTGGAGATCTTTATTTCATGTTTGAGGGTGTGGTTTCAAATACTTATATTGATAGTTTTTTTTTTAATATATGAGAATGACATCTTTAGATAGCTATTGAAAGATGGATAGTGACACGTCACTGATAGGCTAAAGTCGTATCACCTATTCAAAGATAATTCCTACAATCCTCTAACAATGGTAGTAAAGGGAAGTAGGGTCGAATCCACAGAGAGACGGAGTTCTAAGTTAATATTCAGCTAAAAAGCTACTTCAGACAAGATCAGATAGAAACAGCTGAACTAATAATTAACTACTAGAAAACAATATAAAATGGAATTTTACTCTATGAAATAAAGGTCTAGGGAATTAGTTCGGTCCACCATGCTTATACCAATCAAAGGATCAACAACTATCAGAACCTAGGTCGAGAATCGATAGATTAGAACAGTGTCAAGCTATGGTTAAGTCTCAACGTCCATAATTCAACATATGCAGCATGTTCACAAACATAATCAGAATTACTGGTGTGTACTAGGCCTCTAAAAGTAAGACGGATCTGTGCAAACGATTATTAACCTCAAGTAATCAAAGAAACTGCCCAATAACGTTAATTACTCAATAAGAATAAATCACACCACAATCTATCTCATCAAACCCTAGAAACTAATAATAATTCAAACAATCATGGTATAAACATGGCTTCCCTCTCTAAATCCCAAGAAATTAAACTACTCACTCATAATTGAATCAACAATGAACAATCTAATATGAAACCCTAATAATTGCATCATGAACGAATAAAAAAATTAAACTAAGCAATCAAGAATAATAAAAGAGACTAAGAGTAGAGAAGAATACCAATTGACAGAAAGCAAGAACTTTTATTGAAATCGAATCCGAGGTTCAATCACCTTTAATCTAATCTAAAGTGTTTAAACTAAATTAAAGCTAAGCTAAGAACTATGGAAAATAAAACTAGAGAAAAAGATGTCTCTAAAAATATGAGGAATAGCTATTTATAATAGCCCCAAAATCTAATTAAAAAATGAATAGAAAAAGATAGAATTTCGGGAAAAAGAGATGTCCGTGCTCCAGGCCCGATCGGGTCAATTCCCGCCCGATCGGGTGGCTAAACTGCAATTCTGCATCAACTTGCGAAGGTCGTATCTCTCAAAATAGAAGTCCGATTGGGGCGTGTGACCTATCATTGGAAAGCTATTGAAGTCTAGAATCCAACCCAATTGGAATTTCTTGATTATCAATTTTCTATCAAAAGTTATAATGAAAATAGTGAAGGTGTGTCAGTTTTGGCACTTCTTTCACTAATTCTTTGCTTCATTCCAACTCAAAATTGTCTCAAACGGATGCATTGTGATCCTTGTGCAAGCTACCTTCATCTTCAATGATTAATAGGCTACATCCTTGGTACTCATGATCACTTTGTATCAAAATATCCTGAAAATCATCGAAACACACAAACGGGGAGTAGTAGAGCACAACTTATGTAATTCATGTCATTATGCACCTAAATGCTCAAAAAGGAGTTCTAAATGCAATCTAAATGCATCTAAAAACTACATATAAATGTTATACATCAAACTCCCCCAAGCTAAACCTTTGCTTGTCCTCAAGCAAATAAAACATGAACATGGAATAAATTGCCCCACCCCAAAGATAAAAACAATCAAAGCTCAAAATGTTTTCAAGACTAAGAATCGTTCAAGCAGGCAAAATTCAAGTTCGGCTAATCAAATCCATCCAACCACCAATCATCCAAGCAATTTATCAAATTCAAGCATCCACAAGGCATACAAGTCCTGAAAAGGCTTCTCACAAGGGTGTCACTCCTCTCTACTTTGTGGCAGGCAAAGAATATGCCCGAACACTCACCAACCCGACCATAAATACCCTTCCCACTCACACTCTCATGTGTTTAAGAAGGTTCAATGACGCTCATCCTAGTCAAGTCGACTCAATTAGCAGACATACTCTTTAACTTTGACAAACTGACTCGAAATCAATCAAATGAACACTGCAGACACGAGCTCAAGAGGACTTTAGAGGGTTGTAATGGGGCTTAGGTAAAAGGTAGGGAATACTTTTGGGCAATGTGGTGGAAAAACCAAGAAAGGGGGAGCATGAATCATTCAAACAAGGCCTAAGATGGCCTACACAACTCCCAACAACACCATAAAACCACGTAAAGTAACCCAACTCTCATAAATCAATGAAGAACTCATAACAAACCCAATTTTCAAGCAATGAAGCGAATATTTCTTTAAGAACGGACGTGAATGAAAGAACTTCGAATTCTTTTGAACTTTTATTTCATTTTTCTTTCATTTTTCTGAACTTCATTCACGCAACTCCAAAATTGCTTTTTATTTTCTTTTTCTCACCCTCAAGCCACAACAAATACACTTTTAAATTCCTCAACAATCAAACTAAACCAAGAAACCAATCTCAACTCAACCTATACAAAAGCTCCCCCAAGCTAGGCTTGGAATAATATCAAGTGAAGGCTTTGGGCTCATAATAGGGGTTTAAGTAACACGAAACAAGTCATTAGGCTCAGCGGGGCTAAGGAGGATAAAAGTATATCAAAAATTCACTCTGAAGCTCAAGAGTAAGACAAAAGAACGCCTCTATCACAGCAAATACTACAACTCATCGAAAATCAGACAAGTACGAAGTCAAAGTCAAGATCAATCCACTAAAGAGGAACTAACACACAAGAATAGACTGGATAATAATATAAATCCAATAGGCTACAAAGAGGCCTCACAGTCTAACCAATTCAGGTATGCAGCACAAAGTGGCGTAATATAATCAAACTTTGCTCGAAATTATAGCAATCAAACATCAAATCATAGCCTCAAGATCACAAATGCCCAGCTATCCAGAAAACAAAGTCAGAACACTTTCAAATAGAGCACAACAAGGGGCACAGGGAGGCAACTAAACCAGTCATGGAACCATATTTTTTTGATTTTTTCAGAATTTTTCGAAAGCAGTAAATCTATCCTAGAAAGCAGTAAAAGAGATAGGGAATACAAACAGAACTCCTCCCCCAAGCTGAACTTGGCAGTGTCCTCAATGCCAAAAGGTGATAAGGACTATGCTAAGAGGAAAAACAATGTTAGTACCCTCACTCTCGCTCACAAAAAGGAAGAAAAACAAAAAGAAAAGGAAAAGGAAAATAAAAATACGAGTTGCCTCTCGCACAGCGCTGGTTTATAAAGGTCCCGCACGACCATAATCCTCCATCTCATTGGAAGAGTCCAATGCCTTGAGTAACTTATCAAATGCGCCTGCAAACATGTCATTG
Source organism: Patellifolia procumbens (assembly GCA_947645195.1). Taxonomy (NCBI): domain Eukaryota; kingdom Viridiplantae; phylum Streptophyta; class Magnoliopsida; order Caryophyllales; family Amaranthaceae; genus Patellifolia; species Patellifolia procumbens. The sequence continues at coordinate 448,309 of CANSGD010001433.1, read as the reverse complement.
AGCACTAGATATGGCTTGATGACAAGCGCATCTATCTTCACATAAATAATATCAGAGAAAATAAATGATTTGTGAAGATAAGTAAAATCAAAATAAAAGGGTGAAAAGAAGGACAATGAACAACTTCCCTTTGGTGACGTAGGCTGTGAGGATCTCAAGGAGAGAATAGGAGCAACCGCAACTGTGAGAAAATATGGGGCATGGCGAATAGGGAGAGAAGGGACAAGATCAAGTCTATGTGAAGATGGAATATAGGGACAGGGAATAATAGGCTCAACCGTGACGGTTTTACTTACAATTTCACCATCCTCAATAATGGGCTCGTCAACACAAGGGCTCTCAACCAATAGTTCCTCTTCTATCAAAACATTCATTACATCCACACTCCCCTCAGTCTGATCATGCTTTTCAATATCAGGAGTCAGAGTCTTATCATTCACCTCTAATATGGCATTCTCGACACAATCATCATCACAATCATTATCATCATAAATCGCCCGTTGACCATCAAGTTGCATAGTAAGCGATTTTTCATAATTTGAGACATGTGTGATGTAACACATCAAGTCTTGATTAGATTTTTCAATTCGTTGTGTGAGGTAACACATCAAGTCTTGATTAGATTTTTCAATTCGTTCACCACAAGACTCAATCATCTGCTTAGGTAAATCTAGACTCTCTGAAGATTCAGATTGTGAATAATTATGGACTCCATGTGGGTCAGAATAAGTATAATCAGTTGCATAGGACTCGTTAGGGAAATGGTTAATATCATGGGAATTCATGCACAAATTATTTGGATATTGACAATAAGAATATGCATTAGACACATAACTATTGTAATACCCGTTATCAAAATTATATTGCTCTTGCAAATTAGAATACCCATTATTATAGTCTTGCCCCTTGAAAATTGGAATATCCATTATAGTTATTATATTGCCCCTGAGAATAAGGATAACCTTCCCCATACGAATTATAAGCCGGCCACTCCATATAAACTCATGAGTAAGAGAGGAAGAAATAAAGAATCTACAAAAATAAGAAGAAAAAAAAAATTAAAAAAAACGTACCTCAATTAGAACAATGAAGTTCCAATGAGGCACAGAGAAGTAGACCAAATAACCAAACAAAAACTTAGAAACTAGCCGTCTCCCCGGCAACGGCGCCAAAATTTGATAGGCTAAAGTCGTATCACCTATTCAAAGATAATTCCTACAATCCTCTAACAATGGTAGTAAAGGGAAGTAGGGTCGAATCCACAGAGAGACGGAGTTCTAAGTTAATATTCAGCTAAAAAGCTACTTCAGACAAGATCAGATAGAAACAGCTGAACTAATAATTAACTACTAGAAAACAATATAAAATGGAATTTTACTCTATGAAATAAAGGTCTAGGGAATTAGTTCGGTCCACCATGCTTATACCAATCAAAGGATCAACAACTATCAGAACCTAGGTCGAGAATCGATAGATTAGAACAGTGTCAAGCTATGGTTAAGTCTCAACGTCCATAATTCAACATATGCAGCATGTTCACAAACATAATCAGAATTACTGGTGTGTACTAGGCCTCTAAAAGTAAGACGGATCTGTGCAAACGATTATTAACCTCAAGTAATCAAAGAAACTGCCCAATAACGTTAATTACTCAATAAGAATAAATCACACCACAACCTATCTCATCAAACCCTAGAAACTAATAATAATTCAAACAATCATGGTATAAACATGGCTTCCCTCTCTAAATCCCAAGAAATTAAACTACTCACTCATAATTGAATCAACAATGAACAATCTAATATGAAACCCTAATAATTGCATCATGAACGAATAAAAAAATTAAACTAAGCAATCAAGAATAATAAAAGAGACTAAGAGTAGAGAAGAATACCAATTGACAGAAAGCAAGAACTTTTATTGAAATCGAATCCGAGGTTCAATCACCTTTAATCTAATCTAAAGTGTTTAAACTAAATTAAAGCTAAGCTAAGAACTATGGAAAATAAAACTAGAGAAAAAGATGTCTCTAAAAATATGAGGAATAGCTATTTATAATAGCCCCAAAATCTAATTAAAAAATGAATAGAAAAAGATAGAATTTCGGGAAAAAGAGATGTCCGTGCTCCAGGCCCGATCGGGTCAATTCCCCGCCCGATCGGGTGGCTAAACTGCAATTCTGCATCAACTTGCGAAGGTCGTATCTCTCAAAATAGAAGTCCGATTGGGGCGTGTGACCTATCATTGGAAAGCTATTGAAGTCTAGAATCCAACCCAATTGGAATTTCTTGATTATCAATTTTCTATCAAAAGTTATAATGAAAATAGTGAAGGTGTGTCAGTTTTGGCACTTCTTTCACTAATTCTTTGCTTCATTCCAACTCAAAATTGTCCCAAACGGATGCATTGTGATCCTTGTGCAAGCTACCTTCATCTTCAATGATTAATAGGCTACATCCTTGGTACTCATGATCACTTTGTATCAAAATATCCTGAAAATCATCGAAACACACAAACGGGGAGTAGTAGAGCACAACTTATGTAATTCATGTCATTATGCACCTAAATGCTCAAAAAGGAGTTCTAAATGCAATCTAAATGTATCTAAAAACTACATATAAATGTTATACATCAGTCACAGATTGCAATAACTCTTGCTTACGCTTTTAATAATATATAGATTTGGTGTCATTTATTAAGACAAAGGAAACTATTTGGTAAATAACGTTTAGATGACGTTCTCATTACCTTTTGGCTTTTGTTTTTGTCAAGTAGTCAAGCATTGAAAAAGTATTTGGTTAATTACCTCCGTAATATCTTAAAAACCCAACTTTTTGTACTGTGTTGGTTAGTTTTCATATTGAACTAACACTCAATACTAACAAGAACAATTTCTTTCACCAAATATTTTTGTAGACAACTACTAACTAAAGGCCAGTGAAAACGAACCAATAAAAACAACTCAATCAAAACCAACGTCAGTACAAAAAAAATGTATTTTGCTACGGAAAAATTCAGTAGCAAACATCAAAAATCTGTTGCAAAGTGTGTTTTTGCTATGGAAATATTCTGTAGCAAAAGGGGGCGTAGCAAACTGAATTTTGCTACGGAGGAAGAAGATCTGTAGCAAAATTTGCTACGGTTTTGCTTCCGTATCAAATGTTTTTGCTACGGATTTTCTATCTGTAGCAAAACTTTGCTAAGAATTTTCAATCCGTAGCAAAACTTTAATCCGTAGCAAACCATATTCCATAGCAAAATTTTGCTACGGTTTTTTTTCTACCCCATCTTGACCCACTCCCCCCATAAATCCCATTGAAATGCTATTAGTAAGAATCGAAATCGAGACAAGCCTGTGGAAAGTAAAGTAGCTCCCAACTGAGGTATGCATGATGCACATACTCGTAATTGGCTTATGTTCGTTATATTTCTTCTTAATATTACGTTGTCAATCGTATTCCGTTGAAATTTTTGTTACGGAATTGTATTCCGATGCAAAAATTTGCTACGAAATCGTATTCCGTTGCAAAAATTTGCTACGAAATCGTATTTTGTAGCAAATATTTGATACGATTTAGTTATCCGTAGCAAATTTTGCAAGATATTTTGCTACGGAATTAAAAACCGTAGCAAAGTTTGCAACGGAATTGTGTTCCGTTGCAAAGTTTGAAACAGAATACAATTCCGTTGCAAAGTTTGAAACGGAATACAATTCCGTTGTAAAATTTGCTACAGTTTCTATCAACCACAAAAAATCCGTAACAAAAACTCTTTTTTTTTGTAGTGCAGGGACAAAAACCAATTTTCAAACACCCCAAAGTTGAATTTAGATTCTTCATATGAAAAACTAAGCACACCCTACTACAATCGACATGTTTTATAGTTAAATCGATTATAAGCTGGATTAAATCAAGCTTAATGCGAGAGTTTCAATAGGAATTCAGGTAATGCATTTAATACATCATCTTTTCAAGCAAAATATATTCCAGAAAGTATGGTATACATCGAATGCACAATAACTTTATTATGGACTAATATGAAGGGCCTGTTCTGTTCAGCTTATTTTCAGTTCAGTTCAGTTCAGTTCAGTTCAGTTCAGTTCAGCTCTAATAAGTTCAGTTCAGTTCAGTTCAGCTCCAATAAGTTCAGTTCAGTTCAGCTCTAATAAGTTCAGTTCAGTTCAGCTCCAATAAGTTCAGTTCAGTTCAGTTCAGCTCCAATAAGTTCAGTTCAGTTCAGTTCAGCTCCATTCATTATTTAACCATTTTGTTTAATATATTATTATTGGTCTAATTTATTTTACTTATTATTATTGTTATTATATATATATATATATATATATATATTATTATTTACATATATTATTTTTATTATTATATCTTTACTCATTATTATTACTATTATTATTATGGCTGAGCAAGGTTTGGGTTGGTGCACGGTTTAACCAACTTTCATATCAATATGAGTATTCTAATTTGCAATTGCTATTTTATTTTACAGACTAAATATTCACTATTACATTATACAAGTAAACTACAAAAAATTAGAAGATATGAAAAAATTACAAAGTTGCTAATAATACTGCAGTACTATTTATGGTACAACATTGTCGTTACGTTGCATATTAAAGATACTTTGGCAGTTTGTGGCGGGGTTTGACTTATCTCTATCATAGACCAACCCACCACAAATCGTGGTTTGGTTAGAAGCACACATCAACCCATGTTTTAAGCTAATTATTGTTATAATGGTAATATTAATTTACTTTTTACACATTATTGTTATTATATCATCATCATCATCAAGTATTAATATATTAATACTAATAATAGTAATTACTCATTATTAATTATTATTTTTATCAGTAATTATTATTTATAAAATTAATTTATCATTATTATTATTTATTTATTTATTATATCATTTCATAACATCAAAAATAATACTATCATTATTCATTTGATATTATTCTAAATTATTAGTTTAACTATTAGTACTTAGAATTATTATTACTTATTATTGAATATTCATAATAATTATCATTTACTTACTATTTATATATTTGCTACAATTTAATTCAACAATTCAGTTCAACTCCAATAATTTCAGTTCAGTTCAGTTCAACTCTAATAAGTTCAGTTCAGCTCTAATAAATTCAGTTCGGTTCAGTTCAGTTCAGCTCTAATAAGTTCAGTTCAGTTCAGCTAAAATTAGCCGAAGAGAACAGGCCCGAAGTGACCGTTTCAAAATGTATGAATTCTAGTTAGGTAACCTTTTTATCTCATTAGAGGGACCCTTTTCTCACATTCGAGTGATTTCATATGCTATAATCTGAATAAATCATTTTCTCATGTATTTACTTGTATGATATGTGACAAGGCTCCGTAAATTTATAATGGTTTTACTATTTAATTTCATGAAACCAGAAACAATTAAATATTTTATAGATGCAAAGGTTTGAATTTATGTTCTACTTTATGGTCAAATGTTACTGTTAAATTGAGACGGATAGAGTAAATTCACCCTCTGGATCTTTCAAATCTAGGCGCTGATCGCAAGTTCTAATGGAATTTTAACACATCTATAATTATCCTGTTTGAGTAAGATGACCTCAGTCCCTTATGTGATGTAATAAATTTAACGATCTATTATCGCCGACATACAGACAGTGGATATGATCATATGATCGGGGGGCCCTATGAGTATGCCTATGCGTTCGGCTTCTCTAAGAAGCCTTTTAATCTTTAATACAATAGAAACTTACACGATAAGCTTCCAAGCTTATTTTAATCAGTAAAACTATAACGTGCAAGGCTGAGTTAGGGTTTTGAGATCAGCTGATTTCATCATTGCCGAACCCCAAAGCTATTTCCTTCGTTGGCAACTCTCCCCATCACTTTGACGCTTTCCCACAAGTTCCTCTGTCTCATTTCATTACTAATTGAATTTATTAATCTTATTGCAAACACTATGACACTTTATTTTATGCTCAAATCCTTTTTAATCGTAATGTTTTCATCATTACAACCATTATTATTATCACTTTTATTAGTAATAATTATTTAATAAGCTCACAACCACGAGTTCATCCATCTTATACCCGAGTGTAAGATGAGTATGTGAGGAAACAATAATTCCCTTAGCCTTCATTAAGCGTTGCAACCTCATTATATACAACACTAATTATGGGCTTAAACTTACACTAAAGCTAGCCATATATGAAAACTATAAAGCCTAATACAAAGCCTAGTACACTATATTTAATCCCACTATCTCCTCAATTTCAAGTTGGAACATCAAAGTCACAAATGTCCAACTTGTGGAGATGGTAATCAAACTGTAGTTTGCCTAAGGCCTTAGTTAAAATATCCGCCTATTGCTCGTGATGAGTGGGAACATGAGACAAATGAATTGTACCATCTAACACAACATTACGCAGGAAATAACAATCAACCTCTACATGCTTCGTCCATTTTTGAAAATAAGGATTATGAGTCAGATAGAGAGCATATTGACTATTACAACATAAGTTCATAGCTCGGGGATGCTGAACGCCAAGACTACAAAGAAGCCCCTTGCGCCTTTTAAGCTCACAAAACAAAGCTACCATAGAAAAATAGTCAGCCTTAGCTGAAGAGCGCGAGATAGTAACATGCTTTTTCAATTTCTAAGAAATAGCAAATCGACCAAGGAAAACAAGCCAACTAGACAAAGAGCAATGAGTAAGAGGACAACTAGCTCAATCAGAGTCTAATCATCCGGATAAATGGAGATCATCATCAGCACGAATAAGAATACCTTGACCTAGACTGTGTTTTAAGTAACGGATAACAAGAAGAGGGGAATCCCAATGCTCACAGCGAGGAGCATGTAGAGAGTGTAACACGATATGCACGACATAGCCCAAAATCCATGTGAGTGAAAAACACGTAAATAAGACGTTCAGTTACACGTCGATAACACTCTTTATTCTCGAACTAAGGACTCATTGATTTCCCAAGTTGATGATTTTACTCATCGAAAAAAAAAAACAAATTTAACACCAAGTAGACATGCCTCATAAATGGTATCAACATTATATTTGCGGTGGCAAAGAAAAATACCAAATGGAATACAACCAATCTCAGTACCAAGAAAATACTTGAGGACCCTAAGGTCTTTCATACAAAAACAAAAGTGCAAGTATTTTTTGAAAGAAATAAGAGCAGCGGAATAATTCCCGGACACAATCAGATCATTAACAAAAACCGGTCTGTTAATCTGAACCTTACCCTGATGGAGAGTGAACAAAGATTAATCAGAGTAGGATTGTTGAAATCCAAACAACTTCAATGAATGAGCAAGTTTTGCGAACCAACAATGATGATCTTGCTTTAACCCATATAAGGACTTCTACAAGGACAAACTTGATGGGAAGTGATGCCACTAAATCCCGGATGTAACTTACACATACACCTCTTCTAAAAGATCCCCGTTCAAGAAGGCATTATGCACGTCCATCCGACAAAGCTCGCAATTCTCAATTGTTGCAACAACCATGAAAACACGAACAATAGTCATCTTGGCAATAGGAGCAAAAGTGTTAGTGTAATCAATATCATCCACCTAATGCAAAAACAACTAGGCCAGCTTTGAGCCTCTCAACAGTCCCATTAGAATCATAATTGACCTTGTACATAGACCCTACGACTACTAAGGGAAGGTTTCCATGGGGGAAGTGTCTATCCAGATCCAAGTCCCATTATTTTTTCAGTACTTTAATTTCTTTTTGCATGGCATCCCACCATCTCAGGTCTTTCATAGCCTCCTTGAAAGAACAAGGTTCACTACTTGCAGAGACTGCAAGAAAATTTTTCCCCATGGATATGGAAAATGAACGAGGAGTGACTTGGATATGGCATAGAAAATCAGTCACATTTCCTAAAATGTAATATATGATATGGCATATATGAGGAGTGACTTGGAGCAAATGAACGAGGAGAAGGAGAAGGACTCAACTTTCGCACAATGTTTGTAAAAAGATCCCGCAACTTCACATAATTCTTCCCTATGCCTTGCTCTAAACATTCAGGTTCTACAAAACGAATGAAACCACAAACAAGGAAGAAAAAGTTTGTGGGAAGCCCACCAACATTGCATAACATTTGTCAATTGTTGGGGTAGAGTAAAAAAATCGATGTTAAGAAGTTTGATAGACATGTGAATTTTAGTCTTTGGAAAATGAAGATGAAGTCCATGTTTGGATGTCATGTCCGAAAATCTCGCAACTATTTCCATGGAGAAGTGGGATGATATCGATTTGAAGGCTTTATCTGCTCTTCAACTTTGTTTCTCAAGTAAAGTTTTAAGAGAAGTTGCTAGCAAGGCAACAACAACAACTTTGTGGTTAAAGTTGGAGTCACTCAATAGACAATGTGTGTAACCAACTGTCTACTACACAAAATTAGACAGCGGGATCTTTGCTAGAAGAAGGTGCTAGCTTGGGTCTCATTTAGATAAGCTCTTTTACACCTAAACAACACGAGAACAATCATCGACTCTATTATCATAGATTTGAAAAGTATGGATGTAAAGATCAATGATTAGGATGTATTAGGTTATTGTGTTCTTAACTGCATTCTTATTACAATTTGGATGTGTGTTACCAACACTTTCGCGAAACCTTGTTATATAGTAGAGACGGTTTAAGTTTGGATGATGTTAAGGATGTCTTAACTCAACGAGATTTAATTGACAATCAGTTGATTGTTGAATCTAGTAGTTCATCTTATAGTGATGCTTTATTTTCATTTTAAAGTACTCATTAAATCTAAGTGTTGGAAATTAAAGAGAAAGGAGAAAACAGGTGGTAAAACAAAAGATAAAAAGTCTGCTACAAACGTCCATGATGATTTGATAGCGAAGTCGTGCTTTAAATCTTTTCCTACTTTCTTATCGTATATGACGGCTATTAAAGGGGTTTCTCTAGCGTTTTCTTGTGTTGAACCGTTAGAGTCTCAATTATTTATGTCATTAGATGTTTAGCAACACTCTTATTTTGCAGTCCTTTTAGCTTTTTCATTAAAGATTAGAATGCTCCCGAATCCCCACCGATAAGGCGATAAATTAGGTCACATTGACCAAACCAAGTAAATCCTTACATCTTTGATTTATTCGTTTTTGCCTGTTTTTCTCGTTCATATTGTATTGTGGACTATAGTTTCACGTTAATCAAACATATTCACGCCTATTCACAACAGTAACAATATGTTCAGATTCAGAATGAAGAAAAAGTCCTTGAACCTAGCACTCAACAACGAATTGAAATTGAACTCGTGACCTAGCACATGAAAACAATGAAATAAACAAGCTCTAATATTGGACAGTGAAGTCCACATGATCGAATCAAATCCAATCCAAACTTGTTTCCACTATATCTTAATCCAGCAAGTTTGGAGTAGACTTTGGACTAGACTTTAGGCATTTTGCCAATTCGCTTATCCCCCTAAATACAACATCTCCTAAAAATCTAGTTGGGCCGAAAGTTACCCAGGAGGTGCCAAAGCCCATAAGGCCCAAATCAAGCAAACCAATTTAATTTAGCCTGTTAACGAACTTAAAGCTTCTTTTGATTCTCAATTTCTTATTATGGATAGATGGAAGCGTCTTTCATCTGGCTAAATGAAACAATGGAATTCTTATATTGGTTGTTTGCCTTTTTCTCTCTTTTATTGTATAGTTCAGAATTGCTATAGAGTCTCTTATTGTGGGACATATACTTACCTTATTAGTTTCTTGATTTCCTACTGAACGTTCAACATAAATAACACACAAATGAGACTAAGGGCCTGTTTAGATTTACTGAAAACAACTGAACTGAACTGAACTTAACTGAACTGATTGGAGCTGAACTGAACTGAATTGAACTAATTGGTGTTGAACTGAACTGAATTGAATTGAATTGAATTTAATAAATATATAAATAATATTTCAACAATAATAATATGTATATTAAATAATAATTATAATGATAAGTAATAATAATGAATAATTATTAATGAATATTAATAATTATATTTTGGATATTTTTAAATGATAATTATAAATAAATAATATTAATAATCATAAATTAATAATAATGATTAATGATTATAATGATAATTAATAATAATTATTTTGTAGTCTTTGTATTAATATATTAATACCTGATGATGATTATATAATAAAAATAATATCTAAGAATTAAATTAATATTACTATTTTAATAATTAGATTTAATTATATATATTAATATTTAGTAATAAAATAATAATTGGGTCGGACCGTGCAAAATTACATCATAAACCGTTTTGACGTGATTTGATTGGATTATGGGCTGAAAACACGGGTTTATTTGTGCTTTTAACCTAAATCATGTTCCTCCCTAATGATAATAGTAATAATAATGAATAAAGCTATAATAAATAAAATAATATATAGATATAATAATAATAATACTTAATAATAATGATATAAAGATAAATAATAATAATAATAATAATAATAATAATAATAATAAGAGCAATTAATAAAATAAATTAGACCAACATAATAATATTTAACAAAATGGTTATAAAAGAATGGAGCTGAGCTGAGCTGAACTGAACTGATTGGAGCTGAACTGAACTGAAATTAAGCTGAAATGAACAGACCCTAAATTATACAATAACAAATTTGTGTTTCATTAAATAATAATATGACAACAAATTTGGGTTTCATCTTATCTATCTTTATAATATAAATGAGTGAGTAAGAATTGTGTTATGTTGCATGTCATCCGTTTTCTTTGATCAATAGCATATTATACACATCATTATCATACATTAAAAGTGTTTAGTTGATCTATATAAACTTAGCAACAAAAAAACAAAATATTTTTATATAAACTTCATCCACCTCTAAAATATGTAGTGAATTAGTGCATTTCAATTCTTCAAACCAGTTAGTATTTAGTGATTTTTGAGTTGTTTTATGGTCAATATTTGACAAATGATTAGCTATTGTAATCAAATTGTTAGTGTTGATTTGTCCTGAAATATGTCACTAAAACTGAAATCGGAGAAGCAACCAAAGTGTAGTGAAATAGATCATACTCTTTTTTTTTATGATTGAGGTTGCGAGTTTGAATATACTACGTTATGACCCAAAAGGTACGGTAAAGTGCTACAAAGCCTACAACGTTTTAATATGTAGCATACATTAGTACTCTCTTGATATTTTTACGTTTTTAAACCCATACCCAACACTAATTATAATGATATCTACTTATCTTATTTGATCTATAATACTCCCTCCGTCCCCCAAAGGATTTCCCATTTCCTTTAGGCACAAAGTTTAAGGAGTGATGTTGATGTGGGGTTTAGTTTTCATTTTAAAATGGAAAAGTAAGATAGTGAGTATATTTTAGAATTGTTTATTAAGAGAGAGAGTGTGAGGTCAAATACTTTTTGTAAGGAAAATAATATTATAATAGGTGGGCCATATCCAAATAAGGAAATGGGAAATGTAATTGGGACAAACATAAATGGAAAAATGGGAAATCCTTTGGGGGACGGAGGGAGTATTAAACAACAATGCCCTATTAATCTACCTTAGCATGAATCATAAAACAGAGGAAATATTATATACTAAAGGTTTCTGGTGTGTTGTATTATCAAAACCATTATAACTTTTTTTCTTTTTTCTTTTTGCATTATCGATTCAATTTTTAGCATGTTTTGTTATTTATCAGTTGAGTTTTAGTTTAATCATTTTCTGAAACTTTTCTGAATCAAACTAATGGAACCCAAGCCCTAGTACAATATTTTATGAAATTCTAAAGTTATTGGGCCAAAAGATCGAAGCTTACAATTTTTATCATACACCCGGGTTTACCACGAGTATGGTACACCAAAAACTATTTATTCGCTCAAACAGTTGTGGGTGTACCATGATTTTTGCTCAAATAGATTTGGTGTATACCATGCTCAAGGTGTACGATGCATAATCTCATCAAAGTTATAAGCGTGGTCATATGATCTTTCTAGAGATGGCATCTGGGCCGGACCCGCCCAGCCCAGCCCATCTCGGGGGCTTCGCGGGTCAGGCCCGCTCAAACCCGCACCTAACCCGGCTCAACCCGCCAAACTTAAAAACCCGCACCGGGCTCGGAAACCACAACCCAGCTCGGGTGGAACCGCCCACCCAGCCCACCCGTAACCATTTGCAAACCCACCCAGCCCAGCCCAATTGCCCACCCGACCCGGACCACCCAGCCCACCCAACCCCCCACCCAGCCCACCTAACCCACGACCCAGCCCACCCAACCCACCACCCAGCCCACGCAAGACCACCCAGCCCACCCAACCCACCACCCAGCCCACCCAGACCGCACAACCAGCCCGCACCACCCAGACCCACCCCCAGCCCACCAGAACGCTTATTTGGTTCGAACATCGTCTGCTTTCAATAAAGTATTAAAGTTGATTCATTTCACATAAATCTGGTAATTCTTCTTCCATTACTTTTCATTATTTTAATTATTGCTTTCATAGATCTTAATTATGTCTTCCCTAATTATGATTGCTTTTGTTAACATACAATAGTTTAAAAACGACGATAATGAAAAATAGATAATAATAAATAATTACGATAATATAAAATTAATCATTACTCAAAATTATTTAAGAATACATTGGTCAATATTCAATACTCATTATAATCTTATTATAATTGCTATATTAAGATTATAAATAAACGACATTACTAGGAAAGAGATGATATTAAATAATTACGTCATTACGAAATTATAAAAATTAATCATTATTCGTATTACTAACAAAATGAAATTTATAAAACCAAATATTTTATATTTGCAACCAACGTATTGCAAAATTATATCTAATTGACTTATACAAAATTACAAATGCAAATTCATATTCATAAACATATAATTCATATTAAATCAAACTTACTAATTAATATTATTTCAAGTATTCAACACATCCAATACAATCCACCCACTAAGCCCACCCAGCCCATTAACCAGCCCAATCCAAACCACCCAGCCCACCCAGCCCATTAACCAGCCCAACCCAAACCACCCGGCCCACCCAATCCAGCCCACCCAACCCATTACCCAGCCCAACCCAAACCACCCAGCCCACCCAACCCATTACCCAGCCCAACCCACCCTCTAGGCCCACCCAGCCCACCCACAAACCCGTTGCAGGCCCGCCCAAAACCGCCATGGGTCGCTCCTTTGACCCAGCCCACCAACCCACCCAGCCCGCCTAATTCCCCAGCCCGCACCGGGTCATATATGCACAACCCAGCCCGCCACAAACCCAGCCCAACCCAGCCCGTCCACCCATTTGCCACCTCTAGATCTTTCTTTCTTTTATGAGTTAGGGCCAATTAGAGGTGCACTAGGATGTATGTTGGAAGGTACACCCCGTGCTTAAACTTTATAAATTCTGAATATAAACAATACATAAACGAAATATCTTCGTATAATCACAAATATGCAAATGTACTATCTTTATACGATCAAGAATTGGAAATTCATATTCTTGAATCTTGATAAACAAACTCAAATTACAGATTTGGAAAAAAGAAAAAAAGTCACCGAATTCGTTTGCTACCAAGCGAAACAAGATCCAACCAAGGACCTCACGGAGCTGCAAAAAGAAAGGCCCTCACTGCTTCCAGCACTAGGCATAGTCGGCAACTCGAATCGACAAAGTGGGCAACATCGGTTTCTACTGAACCACTTCATCCCACATCCCTCGTGAAAAACATGGTTACATGGCAAGCACACAAGATTTGCTTCCTTAGGCCACTCTTCTAGGCAAATCGAGCAACATTCATCAGCATTCACATTAACATCACCTAACTCTTCGACTCTCACCCTCTTTAAACATGCTATAGCCGAGCCATTCGCTGGCGCCGCGGCTGCCCGTCCCATGCCTAGGATTTCTCTATAGTTGAAGGTGTTGTTGAGGCGAACTTCATAGTCAACGTACATTTGAATTAAATCATCAAGCACCAACCTGACGCCAAGGACAATGTCCATGGGATTGACAATAATAGATTGATCTTGGCTTACTGCGGTTATATGAACACACTATGCTAATTTCTAAAGTGTTTTGCTGTATATCTAGCGAAAGAATAAAGAGATTATTTGGTGAGTGGAGTTTTTAATATATAGAGTCTAAGCCCTAGGTCGGTTACTTAAACTTGGAGATCAAGTTGCTGATTACTAATTTAGTATCCAAGTTAGAGTAGGATTTGATCTCTAACAAAGTTTCAATTAGGAGACTAGCCTTCGCCTACGAATCTCTATATTATAAGGAAGAGGGGGTGGATGCCAAACATAAGAAAAAGAAAAAATAAATAAAATAAATAAATGAAGTTATTAAGTAATTAAGTTTTATTTCCAAACTTTGCAATCAGATTTTTTACAAAAAATGTTTAAGACTTCAAACTACTATATCTAAAAATCTACAAAGTAAAAAAAACATTAAAAAATATCAATGGTTATATTTTCTTGAGATCTATAAGTAGACACCCATTTGCTATATTTTTATATACTTTATTTTTTCTGTTTATTCAAATAAATGAGTAATCGATTACTCATGAGTGAAGGTGCATTTGATCAAATTGATCATGAAACATGATAAAGTATTTTAAGATGAGTGAAAAAGTGGTAGAGGGATAGGGACGATGTATTTTTTTTCTCATGAGTGGTGATGCTAATGACATCTTCCATTAATCTTTTGTAAGATTTTTTGTCTCTTCTGTCATTTTGTTTTTAAATCACTATTGATAATCTACTCCCTAATATTTATTACTCTTTTTTATGTATTTAAATTGTTTCACTATTTAATTTTTTTGAGATTACAATTACGGATAATTCTACAATAGCTACAATAAAATTGTAACTACTATAACTATTTAAATCTAAACTCTTCATTAGTTGTAGGCTCATCATGACCATTCATCTAAATGATTTAATAAAAAAAGTCAAATTTTTTATAAGTTAATTATATTTAATGGACAAGATGAAATGTAACAAAAATTAAGGATTGAGATTGAAACTATTGCAAATTACTACAATTAACCTTCGTACAATTACGCCCTCTAAAAACTAACTAAAACTTAACAATTATTTTTAAAAGTATGAAAATATGTATACACTTCACTGGAGAAATTACAATGTACTTTATCCCAAATCCTTACATATAATGTCAAAAGGAAGAAAATGAGCATAATACTACATAACGCTTTTGAAATGATATTTATGCTAGGTTAATCTGTTTGTCATTTATCTGAATAAGTGCCTAAGTGTGTGTGAATGTCTGATTATGTCTGATTGCTGAATATCAGATTGTGATTACGTGCTAAATATGATGGTTACATGACTACCTTTTTTTTGTTCCCCCAAATACTTAGTAATGCATGAATTGAGGGGGAACGTATTATGTGTTTGTCATCATCAAAAAGCGGGAATTTGTTGGAACTATAAGTCCATTTTATTTTGATGATAAACTCGTTGTATTATAAGAATTTGATGTGTATAACAGTATTCTAAGCGAAGTGATAGCGCGGACTTCATGGAAGCTCAAGTGATGAAAAGCGTTGCTTAAGATTAGTTATATACTTCTTTTGTTGTAATTAACTAACTGTAACTACGTGGTATTTATGTAGCTTGAATTTAAGGTGATGAAGTATTTTCTTAAGTGTCAAGAAATAACGAGTCATGATAAATTCACTTGTAGGGGATTTGAATTTATGATAAATTATTTCGAAAAAGAAGCCAAAAAACGTTTTGCAAAATCAAAATATGGTTTAGTTCCTGTGAAAATCTTTTGAAAAAAGATATAATTTTTTGTAAAATTTTGTTGTGAAAAAATCGGTTTTGTTAGATAAAGATGAAGGATGGAATCTTTTATCTTTTAGTAACAAAAAAAAATTTCACAATAAAGGATTTAATTGAAAAGGATTTTCTGTTTTTCTTTAAATAAAAGATTTCGCATTTCGGTTTTAAAGATAAGTTAAAGATTTAGAAATCAGTTTTTAAAAGATAAATCTCATCTTTTAATAAGATATTATTCCTTTTGTTAAGGAATAAGATGGTTTTTATTAAAAGATAAGTCTTATCTTTTGAGAACAGGCAGGGGTTGTTTTTAGTCTTTACAGACACTATAAGCCTACTGCTTCTAGTGACGTTTTCTGCAAACTATCAAATCTTCTTTGTGAGCTCCAAAACGTAAAATGAATCCCCTCATACCACAGAGTACAACACTGTGTTATAGTTCGTTAAAGTATTCGCATTGATCCTCATATATGCTTATCTAAGAAGCAATTGTAAACGAGACCTTTTAATCTTTCTTTAATTTGATTAACAACATTTAGAGTTAAGTGTTGGGGACCACTTCTAGGGTTAGTAGTGGGGGAAACTAGTTTGTTTCAAACATATGAGTTAAATATTAATAATAGAATAGGTAGGGTGGACGTAGATCGCAGAGTTGGGATTGAACCATGGTAAATCAATGTGTCCTATTTATTATTTCTGCTCCTTAATTGTGTCAAGATAGTTGATTGAGTTTACGAGTGAAAAAAGAAATTTAACAGTCGTGAAATTTCGTTTTTGCGATAATTCGTGTTTTTTATCAACCACTCAATTCAACGCCCCTTGTTGAGTGTTCTCTCGCGTTCCAACAATGGAAATTAAAAAAACATAATAGATTTGGACAAAAATGCTTGTGATTGGACAAGGGTGCCCGATCACAGTTATTGAATTATCACTCCCCAACTTGTTATAAGAAAGGAAAAGATATAACCAGGCCCATTCGTTATTGTTTTTAGTTTCAGTTTTTTTAACCTGAACACCAGATTATGGAAAGCACAAAAAATAGTTTTCCGTTTTTATTTTTTAATTTTCAAAATAAGTATGATTATTATCAATATGACAGATTTAAATTTATCATACTACTTATATTACATGATTTTAAATTCATAAAAATCAAAAAAACTGAAAATTAATAGTGATACCAACTATATCCAAAATTGCTTTTTAAAGCTGAAGTGCATTAGCCCAAGAGGACCGAGTATTAGAGAAGAGCAGTAAATAAATATACATCTAAATGTTATGTCTAATACAGAAACGAAACAAACTATGAGGCAAAGTAGAGCCCAAAATCTAGTCCACAGGAAGTTGCATCGTTTCAGTTAGTAACTAATTAACTATGAGCGGCTATGCATAGATCATTATTATGGTTGAATAGCAAAAAAAGGTTCTTAAAAGTTAAAACCAAACTTGTATGAGTTATGAGTTAAAGCTAGTGGTTAGGTTTAGGTGATGTCCGATATTTGTGTGTTACAATATCTCTATTATATAAGTGAAGAGGTGGAGGTGGACACCAAAAAGAAAAAAAAGGAAAAATCATTAAAATAAATCAATGACTTTATTAAGTAATTAAGTTTTATTTCCAAATTTAGCCATCAGATTTTTAATAAAAGATGTTCATAACTTCTAACTAAAATATCTAAAAACCTACAAAGTAAAAACAATTAAAAAAATATCAACGATTATATTTTCTTGAGATCTATAGATAGACACCCACTTTGCTATATTTTTATATACTTTTGAATTTTTTTATTTTGAAATACATGCGTAATTGATTGTTCATGGGTGAAGGCACATTTGATCAAATTGATCTTGATAAAGTATTTTAGCATGAGTGAGAAATATGATAAAGTATTTTCAAGTTCTTTTGAATTTTTTCTCATTTGAACAATGAGCAAAAAATACCTTACCGGGTATTATATAACAAAAGTTGTAGTTGATGGTGGGGAGTAAGGATGTTTTTAAGAAAAATGAGCTAAAATGACTTTAGCTTGAAAATAAGATATGTTGTGTAACTTCATATTTTATCATGTTACAGTAGCCAAAATACACATCGTATGCAAATAAAATTAGGATTTTTTTGTTCAAAACCACCTAAAATTTTCATGTTTTTAGAAACTCCCACCTTAATGAATTTTTCTTTTAAATTTTCACCTATCATTCCCGATTTTATTAGAAACTCCCACCACTTAATGATTTTTGTTAAATTCCGTTAAAAAAACCGTGAAATGGGCCCCACATATGCATTGTATTATTAGTTTATGCTGAAATTGAAGTCAATTTCATCAATTTAAGGGCAAATCCTCAACAAATTTAGAGCAAATTTGGAACGAATTACAACTATTTGGAAAGAAATTGCAACTATTTCAAGTTCCATTTTGTTAACAAAATGTATATGTGGGACCCACTTAACGGTTTTTTGTTAATGAAATTTGACAAAAACCGTTAAGTGAAAGAAGTTTTTAATAAAATTGTAAATGGTAGGTGAAATCTAAAAACAAAAACATTAAGGTGGGAGTTTCTAAAAACATGAAAAGTTTAAGTGGTAAGATGCGACTATCCATAAAATTATCTACTGTAGATTATAAAATTTCATAATAAAATTGTTGTCG
Source organism: Patellifolia procumbens (assembly GCA_947645195.1). NCBI lineage: Eukaryota > Viridiplantae > Streptophyta > Magnoliopsida > Caryophyllales > Amaranthaceae > Patellifolia > Patellifolia procumbens. Next base: position 429,790 of record CANSGD010001433.1, on the reverse strand, counting down.
CACGCATCGCGTGCATAAAAATCTAGTAGTATTTATAAGACAACTAATTAATATTCAAATAGAAAGTAAGTTATTTTATTGATCATATTATTTGTGTAATAGTACAATCAAACTCTTGGTTTTCATTGAAACCCATACTATTATCATTAATAATTTATTATTAAATAAAGAAGTAATACATATGACGCGATATATTTTTGATAGGAAATTATTTGTCAGGCAGACAAAACTAATTTTCAAGGGGGAAACACAATTGTAACAAAATGATTGCTTTGTTTAGTTCCTCCCAAGAAGAGTCAAAGTGTTACGAATATTGAAACTGGAGGGAAGATGATGGATGGGAGCGGAGGAGGAAGAAGATGTAGAACATAAAGAAACAAGTTCAATCGAAAGAGAAACTATCTTTTATCCTTGATAGAGGAAAAGACTCTGTATTATATATAGCTATTGGGCCAAAGGATTAAACATATACAAGGGTGATAAGTTTATTAGAGGAGAGAAATAATATGATTTGATTATTTTATTAAGTTGTGTTCAATGATGAACTATGACTACAATATATATAGGAGTATAAATAGACTCGCTATTCTCTTAATATATCTTATTCCTAATATTAATCTAATACATGGAAATAAATCATAAGATAATATTCTAAGATAATAATATATCCTAAAGATATTAATCATATCTTTAGTATCCTAATATATCTTTAATACCCTCCCGCAGTCGCAACGGCAGTAACACGAACGTTGCGATTGGAGAAAAAAAATTCAATAATAGTTGCAGATCAATCGGATGAACTGAAAGTTCTTTCGTTGAAGTCGATACACAAATCTGGTGTTGTCTCAAAATTTTTGTTTTTCCTTGAGAAAAATTGGAGAACGCCATTCTTTTCGAATCCAATTTGCAGTATAACTGGAACAACAATTTTTGTTGAACCCATTAATATCACATGAACAGGAACGTCATCCTTTTCGAACCTCTTGGTATATAGTTCAATTGAGCAGGAACGTCATTCTTTTCGAACCCATCAAATATTAATTGGACGAGGTATGCCATTCTTTTCGAACCACTCGCCAAATATTAATGAACAAACACCAAGTAAGATGGTGTGCTTTTCTAGAGCAAACTATGCTCAATCAAAGAAAAACCTTGTCTTACGACACAAGGAGAGTCGATCAAACCCGTCTCACGACACAGGGAGAGTCTTTTTTATTTTTGTTTTTTTATTTTTTATTTTTACCACCAATAATACTCGACCTTTTTTTTAGGGGAAAGCTTAGTGCATTAATTTGCGGACAAAACGTCCATGAGTACAAACGGACCTACATCAGCGGGGTAATGATTTTCCCAACTCTGTTCTATCCCAAACGGCACAAGCTTTGCTAAGTGATGGGCAACAGCATTCCCATCCCTTTTTACATGAGAAAAAACAACAGAATTGAAATCCGAACACAAAGATAAGATATCTGAGAGGATGGTATCAAGATCAGTGAGAAATAAAGTATCCTTCGCGAGCCTTGTAATCAACTCTTTGCAGTCAGTTTCCAGGATCACATCTTGTAGCCCATAAAATCTGCCAAGTCGAGCCGCCAAGAGAATGGCCTTCCCTTCCGCCACAATAGGCGCCCAACGCACCCTCACCCTTCTAGTAGAAGCGAACAACACACACCCACTTTGGTTGCGGGCTACTACTCCTAAACCCACCCAACCATCATCACACAACGAGGCGTCCGCATTTAGTTTGATGACGGTCCCTGACGGACGAACCCATATCGAGGGACTATTGGCCACGTGTTGTGTCGGCTGTGCATATATCCGCTTAGCATATTCACCTTGTTCATCAACACTTCTTTGCACTCGGTCTAGCAGTAGATTAATGGATAGTTCCTTGCCTTCGAATACTTTCTTGTTCCTATCGTGCCATATCCACCATAGAAGAAAACACCCTTTCTTGACCAAGTTTGAGTCCCAAGAACTCCATCTCTCCACCATTTCGCACCAACTCTCCGTGACTCCAGTCTCGATCAAATTACTCACACCACACCCTCCCACGCAGCAAGAGATCGAGAGCACCAAAGCAAAGCATGCTGGCTAGTCTCTATTTCAATCAAACACCACGGACACACTTCATCGTTCGCAATATGGCGTGCCCTCAGCAAACTTTTAACAGGGAGGGAGTTAGTGCATAGACGCCATAGGAAATGCCGAACCTTTGGAGACACGTCCATTCCCCAAATTGAAACCCATGCTTTGTGGAAATGATCCAGATTACACCCTTTACCTATCATATATGTTGTTTTGACGGAATAAATACCGTTGTTAGCCGGCCCCCACGTGATCTCATCCCTGTGTTTTCGATCGCTCAAAGGAATAGCCTCAATGCACGCACGATCTCTAACGTCCGTAAACATAGCAAGAGCCTCCTCCCGCCACTCCCCCTTGTCCGTATCAATCAGCTCATGAACCCATGTAAGGCCCTCACACCTCTCACTCTTCACAAACCGCCCCACTTCACAAAGTAACCAAGGATCATTCCATATGTGAATCTGCCTGCCATCCCCCACACACCACTCCATGCCTTCTTTCACAAGTGCCTTCGAACCCCAAATGCTTTGCCATGAATAACTCCCCCCATACCCCAAAGAAGCGTCTAGAATCGAGCAATTAGGAAATTTGCTTCCAACACTCGCCCAACCAAAGACCCCTCATTGTGACTTAGACGCCAAACTTGTTTGCCTAATAGTGCCTCATTAAAGACTGTCAAATCCTTGAACCCCAAACCTCCTAGGCATTTCGTCTCACACAATCGTTCCCAACTAACCCAATGGATCTTACGTTTAATTTTATCTCCACCCCACCAAAATCGAGCCATAGCGGATTTAATGGTGTGAATAACGAAACAAGGCAGACGGTAAATCCCCATCAAATAGGTCGGTATTGCTTAGATTACCGCCTTCAAAAGCACCTCCTTTCCTGCTCTGGATAACAATTTTTCTTTCCACCCCCGGAGCTTCTTCCAAACTCTATCAGTAAGATTCCTGAAAACAATCTTTTTGGACCTATTAAGGACTGAAGGAATCCCCAAGTACTTCCCATGATCATCAACCTGTCTTATGTTCAATATTTCAAGTAAACTCGCCTTCTGCGTAGAGTTGACACCTTTGCTGAAAGAAACCTCCGACTTTTCATAGTTAATTTTCTGACCGGATGCTGCCTCGTATTTGTTGAGAATATCAACTATAGCTGAGCATTCTTGTCTGGTGGCTCTAGAAAAGAGAAGACTGTCATCTGCAAAGAGAAGGTGAGAAATAGCTGGACCGTGACGACTTGCTCTCATCCCATGTATCACATTCTCCTGAACTTTCCTCTGCAGCATTAAAGAAAAAGCATCTGCAACAATAATGAACAAATAAGGTGATAAAGGATCACCCTGTCGCAGCCTCCTGTGGAGGGTGACATGGCCACAAACTCGTCCATTAATAATGAAAGAGAAAGTGACCGTTGAGACACAATCCATAATCAAGTTAACCCATCTGCCATCAAAATCCATGGTAAGGAGAATTTTTCGCAGAATACCCCATTCCACTCTATCATAAGCTTTACTCATATCAAGTTTCCTGGCAATGTTCCCTTGCTTGCTACGAGACCTCTTCTTCATTGTGTGGAAATTTTCCAAAGCTATGAGAGCATTATCAGTGATCAATCGGCCTGGCACAAATGCGCTCTGATTTTCTGTGATAATACTAGGCAAAATACTTTTCAACCTAATAACCAGAGCTTTAGTAGCTAATTTATACAGGACATTAAAGAGACTAATAGGCCTGAACTCAAAAACACTAGAGGGATTTTGCACTTTAGGGATGAGAACAATACTAGCATTATTTACACGCCTCGGGGAAATTGAACCATGTAAAATATTACTAATAAAATGAAAACCATCACCACCAATAATATGCCAGAAACGCTGATAGAAGATAGCATGCATACCGTCAGGACCATGAGCTTTGCAAGGATGCATTTGATGTAGCGCTGTGAATATCTCATCCTTCATTAAAGTTCTCAACAATTTGTCATTCATTTCGGCAGTGAAATGTGGCGCTAAACCACTAAGAACCTCTGCCCAGTTCGACTCCAAAGGGGAAATCGAACTAAACAGATCTCCGTAATAGCTTGTAACAATATCCTCCAAATCCTCCTCCTTTGTTTTCCACACTCCATTAGCATCAAAGAGGCCTTTAATCTGGTTCCTTTGTCTCCGCTGATTAGCCTTGTGATGGAAGTACTTAGTGTTCCTATCCCCGTCTCTCACCTCTGAGACTCTGGACCGGAGATACCAATATGCTTCATGCTTATGGTGGAGGTCATCAATAGCAGCTTCGAGTCTAGAACACTCTGGAATGGAGGCCTCGGTCACCTCTCTTCTTTGCGCCTCTCCCAACTTCACTTCCATCTCATCAATTTTCTTCCCTAAATTGTCATAATTGTTTTTGCTCCATGCAGTGAGATCACGAGCCATATGTTCCAATCTTGCCTCCATGGTACAACCTATGGAACATTCCCAAGCACCACGCACCACATCCTCACACGATTCGTCAATCAACCAGCAAGTTTCGAACTTAAAACCCCTACGTCTCTTCCTTCTACGCTGCCCCCTATCCGCCACGCTGCATAACACAAGGGCGAGGTGATCAGATTTGTACTTCGTCAGATGCTCAATTGACGCACTTGGGTGGAAAGAAAACCAAGCAGGATTAGCCAGACAACGATCCAGATGTTCTTTAATTTTCATGGTGACAGAGTTTCCACGTTCCCAAGTAAACCAAGACCCTGTATAACTAATTTCACGCAGCAAACAATCATCCACAACCTCTCGAAAATTCCCTATCTCCCTCCTCTCACTAGAAGACCCACCCTCCTTTTCTTCATAGTTCATAATCTCATTGAAATCACCCCCTATGATGATGTGAATGGTCTCGTCCTCACAAAGGTGTCTAATTAGGTTCCAAGTGTGATATTTATTACTCGAATCAGGCCACCCATAAATCCCTACCACTCGCCACACTCCAGTTGAACTCTTCACTTCCCCACAAATATAGTGAAGTGAGAAAGAGATAAGCTCAAAGCTGGCAACTTCAGTATTCCAGTAGAAGCAAAGGCCCCCAGCTCTCCCAACACTAGACACCCCAAAAGCATTTGTAAAACCAAGTCTAACTTTCAAATCATCCGCTGCACTCTTATTAGTCATAGTGTCCGACAAAAAAAGAAAATTAATGGCATGAGACTTGCTCCATCTAAGGAAGCTGACGAACTTTCCACGGGTTGCCAATCCCCTGGCAGTTCCAAAATAAGAGATTCATGGCTCTCGGCGAGGTTGGTGCTTGCCAACCTCCACCTTTATGAGAGTTTTCATACGTTTCCTTTCTCCACCATCACCCTCCTCAATCTATCTACCACATTTAACATTCGTTTGCTTGGAATTGGTGTTGCGTCTACAAATGCGGAGTTATGAGCACTTCGAGCCACTCGTTTCCACTTTTTCCCTCGGTTCTCCACATCAGTGCAACTGTCAACAACTGCTCCTACACTCGCTGTTTCATCTAGAGTATCTTCAACCACTAGTGCAGTTTGATGAATGGCAGGTACCTCCTTCTCATGCTAAGATTTAATTTGTCAAGCTCTTCTTCAAATGCCCCACCTACCTCTCCGACCTGTTTCTCTCCCCCCACAACCTCCACAACAGCTGGATGTTTGTCTATATCTTGCTCAGCAACAAGGTCAAGCTTTTTGCACACAAACATCGAGGGACGTTTCGCCCTCAAAATTTCAATGTCAGTCTCCTCTTTCGATTTTCGTTTCAAAGGGGAGGCTCTCAAATCAATTCCCCACCCCAATCCTTGCTGAATATCCTCATCATCCACTAAAGAACAGTCACGTTCGGTATGGCCGATAACGCCAAACGCAAAGCAGAAAAAAGGCAGTCGTTCATACTTGAACTCAACGGTGATTATTTTGCCTGCTTTGTCTCGTATTTTCTGGGTTCTACGCAATGGCTTCGACACATCCATATTCACACGCACTCTTCGATAACGTCCTAGCCCTAAAAAATCTTTTTCTACCTCAAGAATCTCCCGAATGCCGGAGGCCACACGTCGGACATCCTCTTCACCTCTGCAATTCAGCGGCAACAATACTCGACCTTGGACGTCAAGTATATTGCCTTCATTCCAATAACACCTCCTAACATACTTAGAAATTCAAGTAATCGCATGATGCAATATGATGCATCACCAATCCATCATCATCCATTCACACAACATCAATCACCATGCTACTGGTATTTAACTTGGTGGGTATGATTTTTGAGCCAGTTGCTAATAAATCAAACAACTTTCGGATTAAAAACAAAAAGAATTTATGGGTAAAGGTTTATAAATCCTACTGGTGTGTTAAAAACTTAAACCCACTGGTAGGGAGGAAAGTTTTGTAAATGATTCCAAGATCTAATTTGCTATTGATACCATGATAAGTTTATGAGAGGAGAGAAATAATATGATTTGATTATTTTATTAAGGTGTTTTCAATAATGAACTATGACTACAATATATATAGGAGTATAAATAGACTCGCTATTCTCTTAATATATCTTATTCCTAATATTAATCTAATACTTGGAAATAAATCATAAGATAATATTATCTAAGATAATAATATATCCAAGATATTAATCATAATATCCTAATATATCTCTATGGATTAAATCAAGGCCCAAATCAAGACCTTTCTTTTTCTTATAAATTAGGGTTTTTTTCATGAATACGTAGTAAGTAAACAATTTATGCAAACGGACTATCTCTACACAATTGCAAATTCATATTCTTGATAAACTAACTCAAATAACAGATTCTCAAAAAAAAAATCAGCAATTATACTTCATAATCTCCTGCCACCAAGCTAAGAAAGATTTAATCAAGTTCCCCATCAAGCTCTCCAAATTCTGCAGCACTAGGCGTACTAGGCAACTCGAACCGACAAAGTGGGAAAACATGGCTAGTACTGAGCCACTTCACAACGCAACTCTCGTGAAAAACATGGTAACACGGCAAGCACACGACTTGTTCTTCCTTATCCCACTCATTGAGACAAATCGAACAACATTCGTCAGCATACGCATTAACATCAGCCAACTCTTCGACACTCACCCTCTTTAAACTTGTAATAGCCGAGCCATTAGCAGGGACCATGGCTACCGGCCACATGGCTGGTATTTCTTCGATATTGACGGTTCTGTGGCGGCCATCAATAGCATAAGGCATGTAGACGAATCGAATTTCATCGGCCATCGCCGCCATCCACATAGCCCTAGCCCAACTGTTGGCTAGGTCACGTTCCATAGGATTGACAGTACTAGGTTGGTCTAGGGTTATTGACATTATTACTATACTATGCTAATTTCTTTAGTGGTTTGTTGTGAATCTAGCAAACTAACCCTTGATTATATGGAGAATGAACAGCATGGAGATCTTTTTTTAAGTTAGAGTTGGATTTGATCTCCGATCTTCCTTTCCTATTTATCTATTTCCCCTCTTCACATTGAACTAACGCGTAAAATCAATTCATTAAAAAACAATTGATTATTAAGTGTGATGGACAAATCACAACCTATGATAAATAAATAATTAATAATTATAGATTAATAATGAAAATATAGACAGATCAATATACATATATTGAGATTTAGGATATTGAAAAAGATAAAGTTTGATATTGAATTAACAACCTATGAATATCTTCACAGGTAACGTAGATACCCCATTTGTTTTCATTTAACTAGAAATATTTTCCCGCTTGATAATGCATATCTTTAACATAGGATGGTCAAAGAATAGAATGTGAATAGTGACAAAAGTCAAAACGTGCGTAATAAATAAAAACGGAAAGAGTATAACTCATGCTAAATAATTCAAAATATCATAAAAACTATATTGTTTAATAGTGCTTGAAATATGCTTTATAACAAGATCCGTTTATATAATAGTTTAAAACTTTTAAATTGTATATTTGTTGAGTAACAATAAACGTATGCACCACCTACAGTTGTCATATCACACTTTAAAAAATAAAATTTTATATACAGAGTTCGATAAATGTTTTGTATATGCAGTTATTCATCTCCTAGGGGATAAACCATGATAAAACCAAAAGGTTTAACTTAATATAGTAAGGATTCAACTTAAAATTTATCGTGTAAGATTTTAAGTTAAAATGGTAAATTGTTATAATTTTAAAACTTTGAACTTTAAAGTTACAACCTTAGAGTTTGAACTTGAAGTTTCATGCGGTATATCCATATGCACATGGATAGACCGTCAAACAATAGTCTTTATATGAAAAATTATAAATGGACATTTGAATAATGATAAAATTAGAGTTTGATTTTAAAACGACTACCAATGAATATTATGTAATGTAAATTGAGTATTAATCATGATACATAATCCAAAGTATTTAATTTTCATAGCATTGGAGAGTGTTTGAAATACAGTGTTAAATAAGATCATTTATAATATAATTATAAAAGTATAAATTTAAAATGTCAGATGGAAATACGTTATATAACAATAAATAAATTATAGCAACAGTATGAAAATAATATTATAAGAACAAGAACTTTAATAGGAATAGGAGTATAAGATCATATAAATTGTCCTACAAATAGGAGTGTAGGGTCATAACAACAACATCTTTTTATTGTTTTTTTTAGCACAAGGAATGAAATTATTGAAAATGATACATAAAAATATATAGAGTTTAGGATAAGAGAAAATTATTTAAATAAAAGTTTCGAAAACGTAATATAGCATGTAGCACATGCATTGGACCGTGGACGAGCTTTATCCCTACTCTTTATATGGCTGTAGAGCAAACACTAACTACTTCGTCCGTATCAAAGATTGCAACAAGTCATTTTACACGCATTTTGAGGAAGAGATTTAATGGTATAAACGAGCAAATTAGGCAAAATAATTTTAATACTACCAAGAATGAGATTACATGTTACTACTCCTTGAAATCATTTTGACTAATTTGCTCGTATATACCATTTAATATATTCCTTAAAATACATGCAAAATGACTTGTTGCAATCTTTTTTATATGGAGGAAGTATATGTGTTTCAAAATATTTTATCAATTACATAACCCCCCCCCCCATCTGGACAAAAATGATTAGAATAAGATCAATTCAATCCCACATTCTTCTAACAATCTCAATGTTGGAACACAAGGGAACACTCAAGAAGGGGGGTTGAATTAAGTGGTTAATTTAAAATCGAATTTTCGCAAAACAAACTTTGTGGCACTGTGCCAAGCACTGTGCCACGAATGGTAAATCTCGTTTTTCACTCGTTAACTCAATCAAATACTTTGAGACAATTAAACAGCGGAAATAATAAGTGAGACACACAGATTTACTGTGGTTCGATCCCAACTCTGAGATCTACGTCCACCCTACCTATTCTCTTATTAATATTTAACTCAAAATATTAAACGTTTGAAACAAACTACTTCCCCCACTACTAACCCTAGTAGTGCTCCCCAACACTTAACTCTAAATGTTGCTAATGAAATTACAGAAGTATTCAAAGGCCTCGTTAACAAGTGCTTCTTAGATAAGCATATACGAGGATCAATACAAACAACTTAACCAGCTATAGCACAGTGCCATACTCTGTGTTATGAGGGAATTTGTTTTTCAATTTAAGAACTTACAAAGAAGATTTGGTATTTTCGTAAACAGCTATATACAGCACTAGGCGTATGATTTTCTTAAATAATAAAACAACCTCTACTTCTTCTCCAAGCAAAAATCTTATCTTTCTTAATAATATTTATCTTATTCCAAAAGAAATAATATCTTATTAAAAAGATAATATATATCGTTCAAAACTGATTTTCAAATCTTTGATTTCTCTATTAAAACCGAAAATCTTTTTTGATAAAATATTTTATTGTAAAAAAACTGATTTTGTTACTTAAAGATGAAAGATTTTATCTTCCATCTTTATTTAACAAAACCCTTTTTTTCACACAAAAACTTTTGTTTTCTTCAAATGATTTTCGAAAGCACCAAAATATATATTGATTTTGCAAGACGTTTTTTTGACTTCTTTTTCGAAAAACAATAAAATCAAATCCCCTACAAATGTGAATTTAACATGACTCACTATTTCTTAACTCTTAAGAAAATACTTCGTCACCTTGTATTCACATTTCATAAATAGCACGTAGTTATAGTTAGTTAATTATAACAAAAGAAGTATATAACTAATCCTAAGCTTCTTTTCTTTTGTTTCTTGAGATTCTATGAAGTCCATGCTCATCATTTCACTTAGAACTCTGTTACACACATCAAAGAGTTATAATACAAAGTGTTAGTTTATCATCATCAAAATAATATGGACTTAGAGTCCCAACAAATTCCCTCTTTTTGATGATGACAAACACATAAAACTTCCCCCTCAACACAAGCATATATAATTCAGATGGGAAAGCAAATAATGTGAGACATTACATTGACAAACATGATATAATGATATGGGAATAAACATCTAGCATTAATATAGTGCTATATACCAAATCTTCCCCATTTTGGAATTATCAAAAAGGAGGCACACAACGTCCAAATATATACTCATAGTTCGAAGTCAAATATCCATGCAAAATAGTAGCTCAAGCAAATATCATTCTAATGATGCTGGTGCTACGTAAAGATTCAATTCACAATCCGCAACCATGAAGCAATAAATGATCCAACTAACAATCCGAAGTTATGAAGCAAGAAATAGTCCAATTCACAAATCAAAGTTATGGAGCAAAAGGTAAAAGTGAAGGATTATGATATAGGGTAGAAAAAAATTAAGCAAGCTTGAAGTATTTTGTATGGGGATATGCTCAACAAGTGCTCAAACCTTAAACTCACTTTTTGACATTAGGATGCAAGAATTGTCTATTTTTCTTCACTTCAGTACTGTCTACGTTACAGTGCCAATGGACAGTCGTTTCTTGTCAAGCATAGCTTTGCTTTGGATATTCAGTAATCCAAAGACATGATCAATCACAACTCTTTTCTTCATCTCATAATTGAAATCTAAAAATGAATGTCTCCCTTATTTTTTTTTATTTTTTTTTGAAAGGTTCCCCTTTTTTTCATTCTTTTCTTCCTTCCTTTTTTTATTTTTATTGAGGGAGATGCAAAATATACAAAGTCCTAAAGTTAATCAATGAAATATCATAATCGAAGAAGAACTACTGAGTCGTGACCTTATTTATTCTTGAAACACTGCCCTTAGTATTGTGCCATATACTATGTAACTGTTGTTTTCACCATATCAATTATAACAACTCATATTCGACCTCATCAATTTCCCCCTTAACATATAACATCTTCTTTTATCATCTCACAACATACCTTTTATCTCAAACATAATCATATATCAAGGTTAAGAGCACTTATTGAGTTTAATGGATGAAAGAAAGAAGGATGTGATTGGAAAATGAAATGAGGCATATGTGAAGACAGGAAAAATAGGGTTCAAAAGTCAAACTTAAAAGAAGCAAATCAAAATATTGGGATAAAGATCAAGCTTGCCATAGAAAAGTGAATCAACATTTCATAGCTCAATAGTTCGGCAACTTAGGATCATTTAGCTTAATAATTCGGCAACTTAGAATCGAGACATTAGGACAGCATCAGTAGACCTTGCGAGTCCCAAATCACAATTAAAAGATCCCTTCACATATTTTCACATGGACATGTCATGGACTCCAATTCAACATATTAACATGGAAGATAAGGCATATAACACAAATCAATTGCTAGAAATTAATCCAATAGCCAATAATATTACTTGTTGCCAAATGTAACATATCCTCCATGGTAAGGCTACAAGTGAGAGGAATTATAATTTATCGAGTCATGTAATAAGCAACCAATGTGGAGGTACCATAGGCTGCTTCCTCTCACATTCACCTGCAAAAAGATAACTTGTTAATTTTTGGAACCCAAATTTCCTTAGGTCCCTTCTTCTTTCTTTGAGCTTCAAGTAGATCCTTTCTTACCCATATTTGATTTGCATATTTAGTATTCTTCTCAACACATTTTTTCTTAGCATTACAGTCAGTCATAAGATGTCCATTCTTTCCACAGAATTAGTAAATCAAGTATTCAGGTAAGTCAACATATTTCCTTTTACGAAAGTCTCTTTAGAACCTTTTGGCATTGTGTCGTACATTGTGTTTCTGGTCACTATATCCTGATCCTTGTTTGTTTCGATTATCAACCAAATTCATAAACCTTTTAAGATCTTAGTTCCAGAGTTAGCTTTGCAAGCTTGTTGAAGCTGCACCTTTAGGGACTCAATTGTGATTTTCAAATTTTTATTTTTATCGTTTAACGTGATCAAATCCCTTTTAGCCTTTTTGAAACCAATTTTCAACTCCAAATCTTGAGGTTACCGAATGTAAGTAATTTTAGACTCTTTTCGTTCATTCCTTAACTCAGTTAACTCATGATTTTAGGGTTTCAATTTGATTTTCGAAGTCCAGATTTTTAGCTTCTAACACAGTGTATGGAATAGTGTTTTCAACAAGTTCTTTAGAGAGCGACTTTACGTAAATTAAGGCATTCAACTCAGTATCTTTCTCCTTAATAGCTTTTTCCAAATCTTCATTATTTTTCATTAAAGTTTTATGGTCTTTCAACAAGTCTTTATATTCCAATTCCAATCCTACCTTTTGCTTGGATATGTTTTTCAATTCCTTTTTCATGTTAGAAAATTCATCATTCATCTCTTGACAATCATCAATAACATTTTCAAGCAACGTGTGATATGAATTTTGATCCAAAGATTGTTACTTTAGAATTCTTGAGGGTGGGTGAAAGTCTTAGGGTTCAAGGGAACGAATTTATGTGATGTTTTAGTTTAAAAGATGGATGGTTGTGTAGTTTAATAAGTCACTAATGGGGATAGTATCTTTGAATCTCGATTCAAAGGTTTTAAAGAATAGATAGCAGTCTTTCTTTAATGCTAACAAGCAAGGCACTCAACCTTAAATTCACAAGTATAAACTTCATGAAAATAACAAACTTCATAACTTATTTTATTAATGAGAAACAGGCGCCTATATATACTAGGCTACTCCTAGTACAATAAGAAAACCAAAATTCTATCTAGAAAGCATTTAAAACTAATCCTAATCCTAATCCTAAACAAATAAGATAAAAAATAATCCTAGATAAAGATAAGAAAACCTAATATGATTAGGACAATCCCTTAACTCATATCTTTAAAGATTCTTAATCTTATCTTTTAAACTAATCTTATCTTTTTAAAACAAACTAATCTAAATTAATTAAAGAAGTCCTTAAATTAAATAAAATAAATAAGGAAACTAATTAAACTAAGCCAAAAATAGGAAAAACCCTTTCAAGTAAAAGGTAAAAACCTATAGGCAAAATCCTAATTCAAGAGGGAGTAATTCAACTACGGAAAACACATCATTCTCCCCCTCTTGAAAGAAAAGTGTCCTCACGTTTCATGCCCAAAAGGACGAACTTAGGGTAGCTTTCCTGCACCATGAAATCATCCATATCCGACGAACTAATTCCCATAGTACCATCTCCATCATAACAACAAAATCACATTGACAATCACGAAACCTAGTTAAGCTCGTCAGTAAACAAGAAGATTTAATAAAAGAACAAAGAAAGCTCAAATCTTGCGTATGAAATCTGTGCAAACTGTAAACTCCATGCTTCTCTTCATTGGTAAAATTCAGTTCTTGTGTGCAAAGAGGAACATTTGAAGGAGGATTAATGATTGTGTCAGAATCACAAACCCATACCCCTTTTGTTGGTTGCACGTCATGAGGAGTCTCCAAGAATGCATCTTTATTGTCAAGAACTAAAAAAGAATCATTCTTTAACTCTTCTTGCAAATTAGAAGTATGTTCTTGCAAATCTTTATCGTTCTTGATCTCTAGTTGCAAATCAAAGCCATCAAAAATAGCCTTTAATTGAGCATCAACAACTGCTTATGGACACCATTTATAAACAGGCGAGAGATAACTCTCCAGGAGTGCAGAGATCTCATCTTGGTCATTAGTCATGAAGTTGGGCAGATCTAGCACGAATACATCTTTTATCTAGTTCTCAAAAACGTTTCGAATCTAGGCAAGTTGTTTGTGCTTCGAAAATTGCTTCAATGGCCAAGAAACACCACTCAAAGCTTAGAAAATCAGCAGCAGCCACACCAATTGATATGAATTTTGATCCAAAGATTGTTACTTTAGAATTCTTGAGGGTGGGTGAAAGTCTTAGGGTTCAAGGGAACGAATTTATGTGATGTTTTAGTTTAAAAGATGGATGGTTGTATAGTTTAACAAGTCACTAATGGGGATAGTATCTTTGAATCTCGATTCAAAGGTTTTAAAGAATAGATCGCAGTCTTTCTTTAATGCTAACAAGCAAGGCACTCAACCTTAAATTCACAAGTATAAACTTCATGAAAATAACAAACTTCAAAACTTATTTTATTAATGAGAAACAGGCGCCTATATATACTAGGCTACTCCTAGTACAATAAGGAAACCAAAATTCTATCTAGAAAGCATTTAAAACTAATCCTAATCCTAAACAAATAAGATAAAATATAATCCTAGTCTAACAAGAGAAAGATAAGAAAACCTAATATGATTAGGACAATCCCCTAACTCATATCTTTAAAGATTCTTAATCTTATCTTTTAAACTAATCTTATCTTTTTAAAACAAACTAATCTAAATTAATTAAAGAAGTCCTTAAATTAAATAAAATAGATAAGAAAACTAATTAAACTAAGCCTAAAATAGGAAAAACTCTTTCAAGTAAAATGTAAAAAACTATAGGCAAAATCCTAATTCAAGAGGGAGTAATTCAACTACGGAAAACACATCAACGTGGCAAGTTATTTTTTAGATAAAAGCATTATCGAAGGTTTTAGGGATACGAGATCTACCTCACTAGTTTCATTCTCGTCATGAGAAGTCGAACTCTTAGCCATGAGACACAAGTGAGAGTCATCTAGGCCCTGTGCCTTACTCTGAGCAGTTTGGATAACATTCAGGCAAAACTTTGCTTCATGGCATTGTGTACGGCACTGTGCCTCTGACTGTTCTTCTTCAGAATCAGAGTCTCCCCAAACGGCAGCATACATTGCCTTCTTGAATTCCTTCTTTGGTTTCTCCTTTCTTTCTTTGGGTTTCTCATCATCCCATAAGGGACATTCTTTAATCTTGTGACTATATTCACCACACTTGAAACAACCAAAGTTAGTAGCACTTTTCTTAGAACTAGAGGGAGTGCCCTTACCTTTGAAATTTTCATTCTTTCTGGATTACTATTTTTGTTCTTTTTAAGAAAATATTTGAATTTCCTAGTAAGAAAAGGAACATCTTCATCACTATCACTATCATCACTTTTCAATTCAGTTTTTAAAGCCAAGCCTTTACTCTTTGGTGTAGGATTTTTAACATCTAAAACAAGTTCATGAGTCATTAAAGAACCTATTAATTGTTCTATGGGAAGTTTTGTCAAATCCTTGGCTTCTTGAATAGCAGTTATTTTTGGGAGCCAACGACTTATCAAACTTCTTAAAACTTTCCTAACCAATTAATCTGAAGAATAAATTTTGCCAAGAGAACGCAATTCATTCATGATGAAAGTAAAGCGAGTAAACATTTTTTTTATTGATTCATCTTTGTCCATGGAAAACAATTCATATTGTTGAACTAATAAATCAATGCGAGATTGTTTTACCTCATTAGTACCTTCATGGGCTAACTCAAGAGTATCCCATATCTCCTTTGCAGTTTCTTCCGGTCCGATACCGTATTGAAGAATACTCATGGCTTTGAAGTTCTTTTCGGCCTTCCCATAGTCAATGGATTCATAGTCATCCTCATCCTTTTCGATCATATTACCTTCTTTATCTTTCGTCTGGATAGGGATAGGACCTTTTCTAATGATCTTCCAGCATTCATAGTCGGTTCCTTGGATGTAAATTCTCATTCTAGTCTTCCACCATTCATAGTCACGGCCATTGAAAATAGGGCACTTTAAGTGTTTGACACGAGTGTCTTCTTGCAAATTCATGCTTGCTATTCTCAAGGTGTAAGCCTTATAAGAATAAATGGCTCTGATACCACTTGTTGGAACGCGAGGGAACACTCAAGAAGGGAGGTTGAATTGAGTGGTTAATTTAAAATCGAATTTTCGCAAAAACAAACTTTATGTCACTGTGCCAATGCAAGCACTGTGCCACGAATGGTAAATCTCGTTTTTCACTCGTAAACTCAATCAAATACTTTGGGACAATTAAGCAGCGGAAATAATAAGTGAGACACGCAGATTTACCGTGGTTCGATCCCAACTCTGAGATCTACATCCACCCTACCTATTCTCTTATTAGTATTTAACTCAAAATATTAAACGTTTGAAACAAACTAGTTTCCCCCACTACTAACCCTAGTAGTGCTTGCTAATGAAATTACAGAAGTATTCAAAGGCCTCGTTAATAAGTGCTTCTTAGATAAGCATATACGAGGATCAATACAAACAACTTAACCAGCTATAGCACAGTGCCATACTCTGTGCTATGATGGGATTTGTTTTTCAATTTAAGAACTTACAAAGAAGATATGGTTTTTCCGTGAAAATCTATATACAGCAGTAGGCGTATGATTTTCTTAAATAACAAAACAACCTCTGCTTCTTCTCCAAGGAAAAATCTTATCTTTCTTCATAAAACTTATCTTATTCCAAAAGGAATAACATCTTATTAAAAATATAATATCTATCTTTTAAAACTGATTTCCAAATCTTTGATTTCTCTATTAAAACCGAAAATCTTTTTTGATAAAATATTTTATTGTAAAAAAACTGATTTTGTTACTTAAAGATGAAAGATTTTATCTTCCATCTTTATTTAACAAAACCCTTTTTTTCACACAAAAACTTTTGTTTTCTTCAAATGATTTTCGAAAGCACAAAAATATATATTGATTTTGCAAAACTTTTTTTTGACTTCTTTTTCGAAAAACAATAAAATCAAATCCCCTACAAATGTGAATTTAACGTGACTCATTATTTCTTAACTCTTAAGAAAATACTTCGTCACCTTGTATTCACATTTCATAAATAGCACATAGTTATAGTTAGTTGCAGAGGTCGGGAGATCATTATTCTCAAGAGCTCTCAAATTTCTCTTGGAAATCCTCTCTAGAAGTAGTCAATAAGCACAACAAATTCGTGCCGACAGTTCAGAGAAACTTAAACACATTCGATTGTAATAGCCCATCCTTTTCACGCGGTCATGCAATTTTGGACCTGACTGATGAGCACCACATACCCCAGAGTGAACTTCCTCTATTGTTTGCTTTGCTTCTTCATCTCCTAGACATCTCAACTATAGTCCATGAAAGGACCGTCGGTACAGTGTTCCCTTATAATATATGAAGCGTGGTGCTCGACGACGAATCTCCATTCTGTGCTTTGCATCACTTGGAAGTTTTTCATGAGCCAAGTAATCAATAATTGGTGGACGCCAATCTTCTTCGTCAATTTGATAGACGGATATGATGTCAACCTCTTCAACATCCTCTTCGTCCGAGGCGGCAATCCATACTTCTTCCATATCTTCTTCATCTGGAGCAACAACCCAGCGTTTGCAAATGGGTACTACTGTAGTGTCCTCTGCCCCCAGTGCCAAGGTGGCTGCAAGCCCAGCAAGTGCGTCAGCCATTTTGTTGGCACTCCTTAGGACATGCTTTAACTTGAAGGTATCGAGCTTGACGAGTAACTTCAATGCTTGTTTCTGATAAGGGACAAGATCTTCTTTTTTAACTTCATATTCCCCTGAAAGTTGCTTTAGAACTAACTCTGAGTCACCATAAATGTCTAAGTCTTTGAGTCCCATTTCGGTTGCCGTAGACCTAGTGTGAGCGCTTGATACTCAGTCATGTTATTTCTGCATAATTGAGTCAACACGAAAGAGTAAGTCAGTACATGCTTTTTTGGGGATATGAAGACAACTCCTGCCCCCGCACCGTCTCGACGAGCACCATCGTCGAAGTACATCTGCCAAGGCGGGAGTATGTCAATGAAAAATAAATCTTCGCCTGGCAAGTCATCTGAAAGTTCCCACTCCGCTGGCACTGGATGATCTGCAAAGAAGTCGGCTATTGCTTGTCCCTTGACAGCCTTTTGAGGGACATACACTATGTCATATTATTTCATAAGCATTGCCCACATCGCAAGTCTTCCGGTCAATACTGGCTTTGAAAGAATGTACTTTATTGGGTCATCTTTTGAGATGACGCGGACTGTATGAGCCTGCATGTAATGCCTTAACTTTTGAATTGCAAAGACCAAAGCAAGACAAATTTTTTCCATGGGTGAGTAGTTCAGCTCGGCACCTACCAAGGTTCGACTCAAGTAATAAAGTGTTGTTTCTTTCCATTTTATATTTCTTGGGCACACATTGCCCCCAGG
The DNA here is from genome assembly GCA_947645195.1 of Patellifolia procumbens. Classification (NCBI taxonomy): domain Eukaryota; kingdom Viridiplantae; phylum Streptophyta; class Magnoliopsida; order Caryophyllales; family Amaranthaceae; genus Patellifolia; species Patellifolia procumbens. The sequence continues at coordinate 411,201 of CANSGD010001433.1, read as the reverse complement.
GATCCCTCTTGAGCCGCACTGTACAAAATGAGCGGCTTTCCTTTTACCCGTGCCCCCAAGACAGGAGGAGAAGACAAGTACTTCTTTATGCTTTCAAAGCCTTTCTTACATGAATCATCCCATTCAAATGGGGCATCCTTTCTCATGAGATGACTAAAGGGATGACATCTCCCATCTAGATTGGAGATAAACCTTCTGATGGTCAATTTCAATACCTCTATGCTTGACAACGAAACCTAGAAATTTCGCTGAGGTAACGCCAAATGCACACTTAAGAGGGTTCATTTTCAGTTGACATTCCCGTAGTCTTTGAAAGACTTTACGAAGGTCACATAAATGGTTCTCCCTCTTTTTTGATTTGACCACCAAGTCATCTACATAACATTCCACAATTTTGTACATCATGTCTTCAAACATCTTCTGCGTTGCGCGTTGATACGTAGCTCCAGCGTTCTTTAACCCAAATAGCATGACCACATAGCAAAATATTCCTTTTGGGGTACGAAAAGCGGTGGCCTCTTGATCTTCAGGTGCCATGATTATTTGATTGTAGCCAGCAGTACAATCCATAAATGAAAAGGCTTCATGACCAGTAGTAGCGTTAATCATGATTTCCACCACAGGAAGTGGGAAATCATCTTTTGGACAAGCTTCATTTAAGTCACGGAAATCTACGCAGATTCGCAATTGCCCGTTTTTCTTTCTCGCTGGAACAATGTTTGCTACCCATGTGGGATACTTAACTTCACGAATGAACCCTGCGTCGATGAGCTTGTTTACTTCAGATTCGATCTCGGGAATCATTTCAGGTCTGAAACGTCTTTGGGACTGTTTCTTTGGGCTCATGCCTTTTTTGACGGCCAGTCGGTGGACAGCGACTTTTGGGTCGAGTCCAGGCATCTCCTTGTAACTCCATGCAAAGACATCTTTGTATTCAAAGAGTAAATTGAAGTACTCTTCTTCTTCTTCTTCTGATAGATGAGCACTAATATAAACCGGGTGTGGTTCGTCTGGAGTTCCTAGGTTCAACTCTTTTAGATCATCCACAGTGGCTTTCCCCCCGTCCTCTAGAGATTTAGGTGCCTCATCTGTCTCTACCTCTTCATCAAAATCATGAGCTTCATGGCACGTGATATGTTTTGAAGACACAAGTTCAAAATTGTCCTCTTCTTTTCTGTCAGACGGGGTACTCTGGTTGGTATGTACCACAACCCTCCCCTTCACTTTTAAGGGTCCATGCTCGATGATGTCTACCACTTGTGTGCGCTTCATGCGAGAAGGCACAACACTCTTAAGTTCACTGTCTTCTTGAACTTTGTCCTCCCTCCTTCCAATGCGACTCATCACTGATTGCCTTTGTCGATGGTTACTTGAGGCTGGCACGCCTAGACGCTCAAAAAACTTGTGCTTTCTTCTTAAAAGGGAGAGTGTTTTGATGTGGAATGTGACTTTTTAAAACCGCACCCTCTTTTTTTCCATTCCCTCTAAACCTTCCAAATACGGTTTCATGCTTCTTAGGGGCAGGTGGTTGCCATCGATCAAAAACTGACACCCTTGGATTAGCTGCATTATTTTCACCTTCTTTTTCTTCGGCCTCCTCATTAGTAATATACTGTGTAGAAGAAACATTCTTCCTATGTCGCGCAGAAATCGAATAGGTTATGGAGGATCGAACCCCACACCTAATTTAGTTGGTTGAACCACAGTATCGTGCTCTTGTAATCTCTTCTGTGTGTCATTAAGCCATGAGATTTTGCTTCAATTAGCTTCCCGATAGGTGCTGAGTTTTCAAAGTCATACCCAGATTTTGCCAAGAGCTCATAGGCATTGGGATCAAATCTACCCTTATTAAGCCATTTTCTTCTAGCTGTCTCCTCAGATTCTGAGATTGGAGGCTTGAAAATTTGACTTTAGTTGGCCTTAGACAAGGGAAGCATTGTTTCATTCTTCAAAGTTTGAAGAGTACTTTCGTCCACCCGTGCATTTATCTTTGGCTCAACTTTTACATCTTGGCATCCTGTGAATGGGGACTCCCCTTCCTTGCGACGAGACTTGGGAACATATCTCAAGACTAGAGTTCTTGATGTTGCCCCCATGTCTTTCACAGGTTGAGCGACAGTTTGTTCATTCGTCTTTCCCATGTACTGTTGCTTGGAATTACTAGGTGGCTTGCTAGAGTTTGAAGACGAAGGGACATCTTCATTTTTCTTAAAGCCCCTTTTACCTGTCGAGGTAATTTGGGATGGTAACATCTCACTTGAGGCTCCCCCATCTTCAAAAATCTTAACATCAGCGAAGTAGGAATCTGCTTTGCTAAAGGGTTTAACATCCGCATTTATTTTCTTCTCACCTCCACGATAGTACTTAAGATATTGATGGAGGGTTGATGCGACTACACCATTTTCATGTAGCCAATGCCTTCCAAGCAACATCCTATATGATATCTTTTTGTCAATCACATGGAAGAGGGTGGATGAAGTTAGTTCTCCCATACTCAGGTCTAGGCGTTTGATGCCTATTGCAAGCTGACTATTTAGATCGAATCCTTGAATCACTATACAGCTATTAGACAACTCCTCCATTGTAATCCCTAATTCAATCATAGTGTTTTTTGGCATGATCTTGACAACTGAGCCTCCATCTACTAAAATGCGGTTGATCCTTTGCTGAAGTATGTAGCCAGAGATAAACAATGGTCGGTTGTGAGGTTTTGAACCCAACAACAGATCCTTATCTGTAAAGGCTAAGGCAGAGTTCTAAGATGCACAATTAGCAGAGCTTTCAATGAGTTCCTCAACCCCTTTAATCTTGTCAACATATAATTCTAGTTGTTGAAGTGCAAGAGCCACTTGCTGACACATTTCTCGAGGCAGTTTGAAGATTTGCCCCCATCCCATCCGCGTTGAAAGGGCTTCTAATACAGTTAAAACTTTTGGGTCCATTTCAGTTCCGAAATGTTGAAGATTCAGTTCTAAAGACACTTTGCTCTCTTCAGCAGGAGAATTATCTTCCTCATTGTCCTCCATTACTTCTTGCTCATTCTCCACAAAGGAGACAGTGTTGATAGTAACCACAATGAAGTAATATTCAGGAAAGAATTCCTCTAAGATTATGGGCGTAAGCGGTTCTTGTTCAAGTAAATCAATGGGAAGGACTTGTGTCTTGACACTTTTCTTTGGCTTCTTCTTCCCTTTCGAGGGCTTAGGGCCCTTCTTCCTTTGTTGCTTCTTTTGTCGGCGGAAAGGTTGTGACTGTGGCCTTGTTTGCTTTCTATGCCTCTTTCTTGTGTCCAACGTCCACCCTTCGTCATCTTCTTCGTGAGGGGCGATAACCAAAGTTTCATGCTCAATATGTGACATGTTGGCCATTGGAGTACTTGGTCTTGCCACATACACAATCACAGGCTCCAAACTTCTGAACTGTAAAATTTGAGCTTGCCATGGAGATTCTATCACGCCGGATGCATGATTAGTCTCAACTGTTTCATCAAGGTCCAACTCGATTCTCCCATCCTTTGCTAGCTGCATGATTTTTTCTTTAAGTGTTATGCACTTCTCGATGGGGTGACTAACCATCCTATGGTATCGGCAGTAGTTGGGGTCAGCAGTTTTGCCAAGATCCGCGGGCCATTTAGGTTCAGGAAGCCGATGACCTTATTCTCAAGCAAGTCATCTAGCATTCTAGACAATTCAGAATCCGGGAATGGGTACTTCTTTGCTTGCAATTCTTTTAAAGTGGGCCTATCCTTCTTAGGCTCTTGAGGATGAACTCCTTTTGTCTTCAGTGCTCGCCTTTCCAGAAATCTTGACAGGCCGAGAAGTGGATGTGATCGACATCGACTCCTTAGTTGAACTTTTGAAGATTTGTCGCTTTTCTTGAAATCTTTCTTTTCCTTCTTCATTTCATAAGAAGTACGACTTTTACCACGATTATTGGCTATGGTGAGCTCCATGTCATGAGCTCGAGTAGCTAACTCTTGGAAAGACCTAGGCTTTATACCTTGCAAGATATAAAGCAAATCCAAGTCCATTCCCTGTATACACATCTCGACAGCAGATACTTCAGTCAAACAGTCTTTGCACTCTAGACTCAGAGCGCGCCATCGGTTGATGTAATCAATGACCGGCTCGTCTTTCCACTGATGAGTTTTCGTTAACTCAATATTGCTAACTACACGTTGAGTGCTGTAAAACCTATTCTGGAACTCTATCTCCATTTCGTCCCAACTAACAATGGATTTCGGAGATAAGTCTGTGTACCAGTTAAAGGCGATGCCTTTGAGGGAGCGAACAAACTGTTTCACTAGCAAGTCACCTGTAGTGTTGGCATTATTGCACGTCTCTATAAAGTGGGCAACATGTTGTTTAGGACATCCCTTCCCATCAAATTGCTGAAACTTGGGGGGTTGGTAACCATGAGGCATACGCAACCTATCGATTCTCTTGGTGTAAGGTTTCACATAGCGCTGAATACCTTGAGAACCTTCCCCAAGTTGACCCTTGACAGCGTTAACTATCATATCTTGGACTTGTTTAGCAGTCAATGGAATGTGAGAGTTGTCTTTCACAGATTTATCACTTTCACTTCCGCCTTCACTGTCACTATGCTTAGATGATCCATCCATTGAACTTTTCTCAAGCTTCTTGTTCAGGGCAGCGATTTGATCATTCTGAAGTTTGATTTAAGCATCTTTTTCCGCTCCATCTTTTATCAATTTTTAGAGTAGGTTATTCATCTCAGCAAGTTGCTCTTCAATAGTTTTTGTTGAAGTCACCATGACAGCAGCAGTGAATGACTTAGAGACTTGGGATGATCTTTCTATGTCAGGGGTGTCTAGAGGTGAAGAGGCGGAGGAATCACTACTAGATTCAGCATCACCGTCGACCCTAAATGGGATAAAGAGGGGACTGGTACGAACGACCAATCTCTCTGACCGTTCAGTTGCAGTTTGCTTCCATTTGAGGGGAGCAGCAAATGGTTGGTAAGATTCAGCTGCAGAGTGATATCACGTATTTATATAGAGTTTTCTCCCTTATTTACAAGCTAATTTGTGCGTCATTGGAGCTCTTGGGAGCTATTTTGTGCTAACTATCGTATGTAGTTGTGGTTTCGTGTTTTATATTGAATTGCAGGTTTTACGGAGTTTTCTCCTTATTCCCGAGCCTTTTGGAATCAACCACGGCTTTACGAGATGTTACGAGGCACGTAGGATGGCTCACGAGCTTTATGGATAGTTTAGGAGGTCCCAAGACCCCTAAACGTGAAGATTAGAGAGCCAAAGAGTCAAATGAGGTTTCCGTGCACTAATCGGGCAGAAATGGCCCGATCGGGCGAAATATTATGATCGGGTACGAAAGTTGCGGACCCGATCGGGCAAGGCTTGCCCGATCAGATCGGGCGAGAACACATGTGCCCAGACCCGATCGGGCACCTACCGCCCGATCCCATCGGGTCTAGTGCTGCTAGGTCTTATTGGGACGCTGCGGAGGAGGCGAGCTTGCTGGCACTTTTTGTCGCCAGACCCGATCGGGTGACTACCGCCCGACCCGATCGGGTGACTACCGCCCGACCCGATCGGGTGGGCCGCTTTTCTCGCCTTATTGCTGCACTGCTGCTGCCAGAGCCCAGAAGTGAAGTTGGGGGAATTTGTATGTGGACCCGATCGGGTACTGTGCTCGGGCCCGATCGGGTCTGGCGCTCTTTATCGCGCTTTTTCACTTTTTTGTTCCCATTTTTAGTGAACTTGAGGGGTATTATAAATACCTTTTCCTCATTATCTTTCATTCAATTATTATTCATCTTTCATTAGGTTTTAGACTAGTTTTATTCTACATTGCTTTTAGTTTAATTCAAACACTTTAGATTAATTTAGAGGTGATCAAACCTATTTCGATTTCAATAAAAGTTTCTGCCTTCCGTCAATTGGTACTCTTCTCTACTCTTTATCTCTTTAATTACTTTGATTGCTTGGTCTATTTATTTAGTTGTTCATGATGCAATTCTTAGGATTTCCAATTAGTTTTGTTGTTGTCAATTCGATTATGAGTGAGTAGTTCTCTATCTAGGGTGTTAGATAGGAAAGCCATGTTTATACCATGATTGTGATTTAGATTTCTATCAATTTATAGGGCTTGATTAGGGTGATTGTGATGTGGTTTGTTCTTATTGAGTAATTAATGTCAGTGTACAATTTCATTGATTGCTTGTGGTTAATAGTTGTTTGTACAGATCCGTCTTATGACTAGAGGCCTAGGACACATCAGTAGTTCTGATTACGTTAGTGAACATGCGGCGTATGTTGAACTATGAGCGTTGAGTCTTAACCATAGCTCAACATAGGCTCTAATCTCCCGACTCTTGACTTAGGTTTTAATAGTAGTTACCCTATTTGATTGGTATAAGCATGGTGGACCGACCTAATACCCTAGACTTTTATTCCATAGTTTAATCCTCGATTTATTCAGTCTTCCGTAGTCTATTCCTTAGTTTAATTAATTCCTTCCTGATTTCATCTGGAGTAGCTGAATTGGTTGAATATTGATTTAGAAACTCTGTCTCCCTGTGGATTCGACCCTGCTTCCACTGATAACCTAGTTAGAGGTCTGTAGGTTTATTTTTGATTAGGTGACACGAGTAAAACCTATCACAGAGCTAGAGCCAAACACTGCTACTTCACGCTCTTTGCGAAAAGAAGACGTGATGGCATTTTCAGAAACAGTTTGCCTAACTGATTTGCGTTGACGGGTAGGGATTGTCGCAGCTCGAAGGCTTGCAGCAGCAGTGGCGACAGCAATTTTCTTCATTCCTCTTGTGTTTACACCAAGAGTCTGGTCGGTAATGAAATCACCCAGCGTCACAGTCTTTCGCTGGGTAGCGTCAGAGTTGTCAGTGAACTTAATAATGTTCTTCCTTGAGGCCATTGATCTTACAATAGTTGATTATTTTCTTTACGAAACAGAGATGAGAGGCAGAGAGGTCCCACCGAGCGTGCCAAAATTTGTATACAGCAAATTTCGCAGTTTAAATAAATAAACCAAGAAATAATGTAACAAAGATAAATTTATATTGATAATGTGTTGGGTACAATCTCTGTATTACAATTTATATAAAATAAACTAAGTTCTCTGATTCTGTTTCGCAGCTTGATGTCAACACGTGTTAGATGCGACCTTGACTTGAGTGTTGGATGACGTTCTGTCAACGTCAACCTGAGTCTGAGTGTGGGATGACGTTTTGTCAACGTCAACCTAAGTTTGAGTGTAGGGTGACGTTTTGTCAATGTCAACCTGAGTTTGAGTTTTTGTTTGGGTTTATTCGAATGAGGGCTGACACAGCTTGAATCTCAGTTGAATGTGTTTGAGTTTCTCTGAACAGTCGGCACGAATTTGATATGCTTATTGACTACTTTTAGAGAGGATTTCCAAGAGAAATTTGAGAGTTCTTGAAAATAATGATCTTCCGACCTCTACAACTGAAGATGGAGAGGTCTATTTATAGGGGATGGAAACCCTACTTGGACTTGGTAGTGTGGGTTTGGGCCCGTTTATGACTTTGTAGTCTTTTTATCTTATCCATTTAACCATTGTTTTGGGCTAGTAGTATGGACTGACTCAAATATTTTACAACCCAAATTATGTTTATTTGATCCGGGCATCATTTAGATGGGCTAAATTAATTAAATTGGGCTATTATTTCTTTCAGCTTAAGACTAATTAATTTAATTTTAATGTAAAACACTAATAAATTTTTAGTGTCTACAAAGAGACCGCCTAATTTTAGTTTAAAATCAGGCAAAAGACCAAACCCAATAGAAAGAAGAGCATGAAACACCTTTTTGAATAAAGTGGTGTGCGTTTTGAATAAAGTGATGGGTTTAAGTTAGTCTAATTTTAATATAAAGTTAGATCGTCTCTTTTAGTAAGTTGTGTAAAATTGGTCGCTAAATGGATTAAACTATTTAAGAATGAATTTAAAATGTGACTATTGAATGGATTAAACTAATCACTAAAATAAAAAAAAGGTGGTCTATTCTCTTCTTAATTTTTTGATTGGACCGTCTAATTTAAGTTTGTAAGTAGGCAATCTCTTATAGCACCAACTCTTTCAAAGATTAAAGAAACAAATATAATTTTTTTAGAGACTAATAGCAAGGATTGGTGTGGGTACTGGTGTGGTCGATGAGAGTAAAAATCCAATGTTTTTAGACCAATACCCGACCAAGGACTCTAATAAACTAAAAATGATAGAAAAAATCCCTTTAATTTCTAAATCAAATATCCTTCACAGTTCAAAAGGAAGACAAATTATTAAAAGATGAGGTCTAATTTTAACATAAAATTAGATCAATTAAAGCCCACATTCTATTAATAAGACCATTCTATTTTACTCTATCCCAATACTTTTCCTAGACATTTAGCACACTCTAGTTGTTTATTCTCTTCTCCTTTTCTTATTTCAATTTTAGTCTCGAAATATAACAAGCGATTTCTAAAAGAAATATGATTATGCAGATGAATTAAAGTAGTCATTAAATGGATTACACTAGTCACTAAATAAATTTAACACTTAGTGTTGAATGAACTAAACGGGTCAAATGAATTAAATAGGTCACAAAATGGGTTAAACTGGTCTCTATTTTCGAAGACGGTTTGTTGATTTTCTCTTCTTATTATTGGGCCTATTGGGCCGTTACCTAATTTTATTTTAAAGTACGCGGTCTCTTACAAGACTAGCTGCAAAAAGAAACTCAGCTCTTCTCTCTCAATAATGATCAAATATAACTATGAATAGACCTAATGGTGACTATAAAGGCCCACCGTGTTATTCTACAGTCTTTATATTTTAATAATTCACTAATATTTGTATCGATATATCAATGTTCATATGTTAATTACTTAATTTTATTTCGTGAACTACATATAGAAAAGAAAAATTAGGCAATGAAAAAAATTAAAAAAATATAATTGTTGAACATATTTTGGACCCAGGCCTACTAGACCCAATAGATGTGGGTAACAATCTAAAAACTTTTCAGGCATGGATAAGGACTTGGAAAAAGCAACGTAACGATCTACTAGACCGTACCCAAACCCCTACGTATTGCGATTCCTAATTTGTGCTCACTGCTCAATCACCTGATAAAACACAAATCCAAATAGATAACTCAGCTCTTGGTGATGCGATGCCTAGACCTAGTCATTAGTTGGGCCGGACTACTGGAGCTGAGTTTTGGCAATAGCAGGTTACCTTGTTAACAGAGCACAGATGCCATATCCAAAATTGCTTTTTTAAAGCTGAAGTGTCTTTGTCACCTCGTGATGGCCGAGTATTACTCGTAAAAAAAAATAAGAGTTGCAATTAGCGATGTGTTATCATCCTAATGTTTTGAAATAATTCTACCCACGATCATTCTAATATTTACGAAAAACATCGTCATTAAGATTGGAACTTACAACCTCAACATGGACGAAAGAGATTCAAGCATCACTCTAAAACTTTATTCTTGCTTCAATTATCAAAAGTAATTAGGGAAATTCCCAATGGCGACCACGAAGTTTTGCAAAGTTTTTCGATTTCTAAAAATGATCATAAGGTCTTATTAAGTTCCTAAATTTGACTTTTCCCCTAACTAACCATTAAATCCTAACTTTGATTATCAATTATATTTTTTTAGATTGCGTTTTTGATACTAAAAACAATATTTTTTTCGAAAAACGGGTACCGCCGTGCTCCTTGATGGATCAAAAATTTCGAGAATTCCTACAAAACGAGCACCAATAAGTCGGGTTTTCAAGCACGCACTTTAAGTCGACTTTTTGGCTTTTCCCGACTGAAGACAATGTTTTTTCGAAAAACAGACACTACTAGACGACTACCGATAAGCTGGGTTTTTTAGCTCCGCTACTAGACGACTTTTTTAAAAAAAAATCAGGCTAAAGACGACGTTGAAAAACGGACAACGTTGTGTGCCCTTATGAGGCTTTAAAATGTCAAGAATCCCTACAATAAGGGTATCAATAAGCCGATTTTCGAGCACGCACCAACTGTGTCCATTTTCCGAAAAACCAATGTATTTAGTTTCAAAAAAACGATTAAAAGAATTTTCTAGTTGCTAATTAGGTTTAGGATTTAACACTTAGTTAATAGAAAAGTCACATTTAGAAACTTAATAACACCTTAGGGTAATTTTTGAGAATCAAAAAAACTTATGGTTACCAACGAAAAAGTGCAAATTCATGGTTACCAGTGGAAATTTCCTAATTAATTATCATACATCAACGAAAACGTTATAACTTTTAAAATCACTATTATGAATGACATGACTAAAATTTCTTTTTTTGAAAGAAACATGACTAAAATTTCTAATAACGTCTTTCTACATCAAATGACTGCATATTTAAATTCTTTTTAATGACATATTTATATACCAAATGAATTTAGTTATTCTTTATTCCTACTAAATTGTAGCTAATGAAAACACTTGAAGCATCGCTCGAGCCTAAACACTAGTTATATATCTAAATGTGAAGAAACCAACTATGATTACGCAGCATTAGATAAGCCCCTGCCGTTTTGTAACAAAACAGGAAAAAAATTAATATAAAAACAGAGCTCAAAATCTAATTCACAGGGAGTTGAATGTTTAAGTTAGTCACTACGAGGGCTGTCAAGTCTTAATAGATCATTATTATGTTTGAATAGCAAAACAAGGTTCTTAAAACCAAACTTGCATGTCCTGTTTAAATTCTAATGAATATCAATTTGTAGCAATGTGCAGGCTGCATATGAGTTATTAAAACAATACTAATCACAAAACCCTTACACAAGCAGATACTGAGGCGAACCATCAGCCTATGATACACATAGCACCAAAATATGAAGGCTCAAACCTTGAACGATCAGCTTTAACAATGTGCAACAGGACAATGCCGAAATAATAAGGAAACAAAAGCTTTGACAATGGACACTCTGATCTTCGACACACTAAACTCTTCCTTCACTGCACAGACTCTGCATGCTCAACACACTGCTCCAAAGTGAAGTTCTTGGCAATCGCAAGATTAGTGTACCGAGGAAAGGTGGAATTATAGGCTCTATTTAGTTGGATGGGATATATTTTCAATGGGTAATTAATTTTCATGCAGAACTAATTTCCCAGGGGAAACACAATTGTGAAAAATGCTTGCTTTGTTTAGTTCCTCCCAAGAGTTATACTGAAAATGGAGGGAACACGATGCATGAGAGGAGGAAGAGGAGGATGTAGAACCGAAAGGAAGAAGTTCAATTGAAAGGGAAACTATCTTTTATCCTTGATAGAGGAAAAGGCTCTGTATTATGGCTTTCAACACTAATGAAACACTAATACAATTGTGAACACTAATAATAATAGTAGATTCAATGTAAAGCATCTCCCTCAATAGTGCTCCAGCAATAGCTGGTTCAATTTTTTCCAAGCAACCTAAAGCAAAGCAGAACTTCCAGCAGGAAATAGGACAGCTATTTGCATAATTAAGATACATCCTGAAGTATTATGTAATATTGAAACCATGGTTGTACAAATTTCATTCAAACAATAGAAGTGGATATGGGTCAGATCTGAACCATAAGAACCATTTCATTCCCAAATTGCACGGACAAGGGGAAAACGTTCCTAAAATTTATCTACAGTATTGCTGCTTTTACAAATCACAAGTCATTGTAGGAGAATACATGATTAGTATAGTACCAACATAGATGAGTAGATGACCCTTTTCTGCATCTCAAAACCTGATCAGCCTTTCTTTGATGCCAAAGGTTAGGAACCTATGATGTGCATAGCAACACGATAGATGTTTCTCAACCTTGGGATTTACTGCTTAAAGGTCTTCATGATCAACACAGTTTTCTTCCACAAAAAAATACATGTGTGATCAGATCATTGGAATCAACCATCAAAGCATAAGTTGGTTTTGGTTATACACACTCCAACCCTTGGAGATTCATTATTATCCTATTCATATCTCTTCTTCCTCCAATTCGTCTTCAGAGTCGAAATCATCATCATCATCATCATCATCATCATCCAGCCAATCATCATCTTCTTCGCCCTCAGAAAAAGCCGAGAATCTCTCAATCCCAACATTAGACATCCCATTTGGAAGAACCAGCTCATCCACAATCTGATCCAATTCAGCTCCCCCTTCAATACACTCATCAAACTCAGATATCAAAAACAACCCATCACCCCTCTCCAAATGATCATCCCCCCAATCATCCACTCTCTTCCTCTTAGGAACCAAATCCTTCTCACTCACCTCCCCATTCTCCACCCCAATCCACGGAACCCACATATCAGCATTCGCCCCCAACGCCCCATTCCGATCCCCCACAACAACCGTCCCCAAATTCGTGTCCCTAGCTTTCTTTAACATCTCTCGAAAGTCTGAATCGTCGGAAACCAAGAACAACCAATCAACCCCTCTAGTCATAGAATGCAACATTTGCCTCTTCAAAGCCCAATCAGCAGCTTGAGGCTTATCCTCCACAGTCTTAACAAAAACCCCAGCTCGCCGCAACTCCTTAGCTAAACCATACCCAACTTTAGGAGTAATCAAAGTCCTAGCAGCCTCTTCAAACTTAAAATTCTTATCCAAATACCTCTCTTTAAACCTCTGTCTCTTCTTACCCTTCAGTTGTTTCATCCTAGTAAGCTTCTTTTGCCTCTCTCTTTCATGTAATTGCTTAAAATGCTTCTTCAAATCTAAATTAGTCTTGCATTTCCTACCACAAACAGAACAAACATAAGGCTGAGAAGAGGTGATGATACCTTTGCGTTCAAGAACATCTAATTGGCGTCTCTCACGGCGTTCCTCGATGACCCGGGTTGGGAGATGAGTGAAAGCGTGGCGGTTGGCGTAGGCGGAGATGTCGACCACCTCGCCGAAGCGAGAGGCGAGTGTTTTGAGGGAAATGGCGGCGTCATAAGGAGGGCCGCGAGGGGGTTTGTTGTCTAAATCCCACAAGATTACAACTTTGGTTTGTTTTGGGGCAAAGATTCCATCTTTGGTTTGAACCATATCAATGTCAGAAGAGAATGAATGGTGGGGTGAATGGGATTGAGGAGGGAGAGAGAGGGTTTTAAGAGGAAAGGGTTTTGAAGGGAAGGAGATTGAGATTGAGATTGAGAGTGGGGGTTTGTTGCAGGATGGGATTGAGAGAAAGAGAGAAGATGATGATGGTGTTGGTGGGATGGTTGTAGGGGAGGTTTGGTGAGAGAAAAGCATGTTGATATAGTGGGAATCGAAGGGAGAAATTCATGAAATTGGTGAAAGATTGAGAAGTGTGGATTCAATATGGGCAATTAAAGCAGAGTTAAGGGGTGGTGATGATGGGGATTGATGAGGAGATGAAGAGATGAGACATGAGAGCTTGAAGATGGAGATGCTGAAGTGAGGAAGGTCTGTGTAACAACTAAGAAGTCAATAATACGAATGATGTCAGTGGATTGTTTGACCCTAAGTCCAGAAGACACCTTCCATCAATTATCAATAAATGAAATGGATATTCCATTCCATCCCATTCTGTTCCACCATAAATTACTCACTTTACTTTGAACATTGAATTTTATGTAAGAGATGAGAATCGGTTGTTTGAGATTGTTTTTGGTTTTTTTTTTTTTTTTACTGATATTTGACTTTTGGTTATTTACGTGGTTAAACTATCAAAGAAAATATTTGATAATGACTTTTGTAATAGCTGGAACACCTAGTTTTCAAATGAAAGTGAAAATCTGCTTTTATTAGCTTTTCATGTTGGCTTTTGCTTCCATTTTACAGCAGACAACCGACATTGGCAGCCATTTTTGCCTCACACTTTTATAAACGGTCAATATTACATAGTCAGTTAACCAAGCCGACAAAAACAAACAGCCAAACCAACCACCACAAAAAGTCGCCATCCAACATCCACCAACTAATTGTCAAACACCCACCAACGAGTTTTTAATTTGCTTCTTATGCTCATTTACTTGGGCTATGTTCATTTCACCTTAAGAAATAGGAGTAATATTCAATAAAAGGAAGTTCAATTCAGCAAAAATCGGTAGCGTAAAAAATAAATAAACATTAATCGATAAAAAAAGTTCAGTTTAGCAAATTAAATTCAATTCGATAGAAAAAAGTTCAATTCGGTATAAGTTTAAATTAAGTTCAGTTTTGCAGAATTAAGGTGAAGTGAATGGGGTCTTAAGCTTTATTCTCTTCAACTTATTAGCACTTAGGGTATGTTCTTTTAGGTATATATGAGTAAAGTTGAACTGAACTTAATGGAGTTGAAATGAATTGAAGTAAAGAAAGCAAAAATAAACTTAACTAAATTGAACATAATGAATATGAATGAATTGAATGGAGTTGAACTGAACTCAACTCAACTTAACTAAGTCGAATTGAATATTAATTAATACAACAACAATTGAGCCATATTGCCAAAATGATTTGAGGTTGGCTAACGTGAATCGTCATATGAAACCGTTGAAAAAGAATGGCATCAACAAGTGTGAAAAAATTGAATTATAATTAATAATAATAAATAATCCATTTATAAGAAATTCATAATAATAAGTTAAATAATGATATAAATTATTAATAATACTACCAACAATCTATATATATATTAAAAAGCGTAAGCACGAATTGCAATCCACCACGTGTCACTCTCCCTTCTTTCCAACAACATTTTATCAAAATGTCATTCTCATTAAAAATGCAAATTGTCCATGAGGAGTTTCGAACTTGCGACCTTGAGTATGGGAGAGAAAAGCTCTAACCATTGCGCCACTACATTGTTGTTACTTCTTTCATGAATGCTAATGATGATATTATATGTTTTCCATGAAAAATAATATTTTAATTGCATTATGAATAAAACTACTAATTTATAACTTTAACTGTCATCTTTCTACACCAAATTTTAATTATCTTAAAGTACTAACATATAATATAGATAAACCTCAGAGCATCGCCTGGGTCTAAATACTAGTTACAAATAATAACTATTAGAGGCTCTCCATCTCTAGGAGGATTGTGTCCACTGATAAGTACTAATAATCAATAATTATTAATAATAAATGAATAATGATACTAATTATTTATTATTGCTTTCTTTATTTCTAGATTTAATCTGTCTTAAATTGTTCATCACGAGTTTGGTCTATCTTCATGATATTTAAATTTTAATTATGTTTTCTTTTGCTACGTGTGAGTAAGTGCTATAAAGGATTGATAGTATAAATTAAAGTTACTCCTTTTTTATTCGATTTCCAAGTATATTTTGTATAATTCATGTTAGATTTGCAAATAGAGGTCTTATTTGTATTTCTATTATCGGAATAACAAATTTAATTCAAGAGGATATATTCCATATCGGATTTAAATATCAGGCAAATTGATCTATGACCATCCAAGAGTGGCTAGATAATCAATGTTGGAGAGAAATTACATGAGCTTTATCCCTTAAATAGATTGACTCATACCGCGATTATTATATGTCCTTGAAATCTCGAATTACATGCATAGTGATACATGATCTCAAACTATTATAATTTGATTAATTGATCGATCTTTAATTCGTTTATTTTAGTTAGTCAGAATCACATTGATTAATCTTATTACTTTATTGAAAGCTTAAGTTAGAAGGTTTGTTAGTAGCTCAACACCCTACTTTCTCGTCTACAAAGTTAGAAGCTCTTGTTAGAATTAATTTTGATAGAGGAATCGCAAGTATTTGACTATTTGAGTACCCATTATGAAGAGGGTTCCTACATAAACGATACAGTATTAAAAGGACAAATTTTTAACGTTTAGCCGGACATAAACGCCAAGTCATGTTAAATTTTATTGAAATTGTCTCAATTTTGATTTTAGGAGAATAGTTTCTTATAATTTTTATCACCATTCAATTAATTAAATATGTTAATGGTCAAAGGCACCTATTAAAAACCATGAAAAAACAACAAATGTAGCAACTTAGAAAAGAGAGGAGTACCATATAATAATAGTATGGTAGGCTTTCAAAAAAGATTTGCTATATAATACTAGTGGAGCATATACAACTAATCACATTGATACAAAATATTTTAATTACCTACACTGCTGAACTAGTATCCAAACTATCCAATATGCAAACAATTTGAGAAATTTTGGGCCTAGTTTTTCTAGAATTACCAACACAAGCTGATGCAACTTTAGCTAATTTAATAAGGGGTTTCAAATTAGTAGGCATTTCAATTCTTGGGTCTAAAAACTCATTAAACCTCATTTCTTTAATCAAAGGCAAAACCCATCCAACAAGCAACCCTCCCTCACTTGTCCTTCCAGTCAAGAGTTCCAACAACACCACACCAAACCCATACACATCACTTTCTTTGCAACCACCTCCATTTTTCCCTTCTAACCAGAACTCCTCATCTACATACCCCAAAACTCCCATTCTTTCTTGTTTTGATGCCAAGAAACACAACCCATAATCACAAATCTTTGCACAAAACCTCACATCCACCAAAACATTAGTAGGTTTTACACAACCATGGACTACTTGAGGTGACATTTTTTCATGTAAATACTCAAGCCCACGCGCCACCCCGGCTGCAATGTTCACCCTTTCATCCCAACATAAGATGGATGGTCCATCAACATGTTGATGCAAGTAGAAATCCAAACTCATTGTGCCACCATATTCCATTAGTATGATCCTTTCACCCGGTGCTTCAGAAAAGCCTACAATAGGTACGATGTTAGGGTGTTGGGCTAATGACAATGACCTAATCATAGATTGGAACCCAACACCAGCTTTACTTAAAACTAACCATGGGTGAATTCTCTTGACCACCACCAAGTCACCCTTATCTAACACCGCAGCATACGTCGTTCCGAGGCGGCCCTTTCCTATGATCTTCCCTGTGTTGAATCTATCGGTGGCAATGTCAATATCTGATAAAGGGAAGTTTTGAGCACTAACTTTGGTTGTAGAGATAGATTCATCACTTTTCTTTGTAGATTTTCTTATGCAAAGGAAGAAAAGGGTAATGGAGAGAAGAATGAGTGAGATTGAGAGAAGAGCGAGAGAAAAGGCGTAGACAATGTGATCTCCATGAGTACCCATTGCTGAATGATTTCATGTACTTAAAAAGTGCAAAAAGATTTATATATGTAGAAACTAAGTCAAGGGAAAGATATAGTGAGTTGCGAAAGATTTTAAAGAGAAATAAAGTGGAAGATTTGACGGTGTATCTATAGTTTGAAATAAGATTGTCTACACTTTGAAAATTTTGGATTTTGTTGATTTAATTATGAGAAATAGTTGGAATTTTAATTTTCCGCGTACTAATTTTCTGTTGTTTTGGTAAATGGTTGGTCGCCTTCCTTCATATACAAACAAAAACCAATTGGTTCCAACTCCTTTTGGTAGGGAACATTTATAATGCATAACCACCATTTAATCATGTTTATACAAGTATATATTAAACTGATATTTTACCCATGTTTTGGTGCATAAGAGCATGAAGGTGGGCTGATAATCAGCTCTGGAATCGAAAGATATGATCTAACCAATTGAGTTATTCTTCACTCTCATATAACTCATAAATAGTTAATTATTTTGAGATTGTTGGACTCTTCCATGTAATTGATTTCAGCTAATAATAGATGTTTTCTTGTTGCATTAGAATAAACTAGTTTTAGATTTGTGTAATGCATGACCAATAAATGTAAGTGCCTTAATTGGTGATGCATGACCAAAAATAAAACGTGGAAGCATTAAAAGGAGGTTCTCTCATTTCAGAACTGGTCGGTCATATGTGGGTTAAGGAGGCAAACGTCCTCAAGGACAATGAGGATTCTGTGGAAATTAACAACACCAAAGCCAACCTTGTTGAAGTTGTTGCTGGTTCATCAGGTTTTGATAAGTTTTAGGGTAAGGGCAAGAAGGGAACTACCAATGGTAAAAAAAAGTAACAGGGGAAGCACAACAGACTTGATGGTAGGATTCTGAAACGGGATGTCCATTCTTATGTTTGTGGCAATCCTGATCATAAGTCTTACCAATGCCCTCAACGCCAAGGCCCTAACCAAAAGCAAGGAGGTCAGGCAGCCAACCTTGCTGAAACTGATTACATTGTTGTTGATGTGGTCGTTGAAGCAAATTTGATTGAAAACAACTTTGATTCTAAGATTCTAGACATTGGGGATTCGAGGCGTTTTGTGCAAACAAGGAGTTGCTCCATGACTTCCAGGATGTTTCTGAAGGCGAGTGTGTCTGCATGCGCACCGCTACTACTACAGGAGTTGTTGGTCGAGGAAAGATTACTCTAAAACTTACCTTTGGAAAAACCCTATCCTTCAAATGTATTGTATGTTCCTACAACGTGTTGCAATCTAGTGACTAGTGCCTTGTTAAAAATGCTGATTTGAAAATTGTTTTTGAGGCTAATAAGGTTGTAATGACTTGTGGTGGGGAGTTTGTGTGAAGGGGTATCTTTGTGGGGGTTTATTTATTCTGAATGTTGATTCAACTGATTCATCTATTAGTAAGAATATTTCTAGTTCTACTTATATTACGTAGTCTTTAAATTTATGGCATGGTAGACTAGGATATGTGAATGCCACTTCCATTAAGCGTCTAAGGATCTTAGCTTTAATCCCAAATCTGTATACAATAGAGTATTCTGAGTGTCTCGTCTCTGTAGAAGCAAAATTTTCCAAGAAATCTTGCGAAACCGTGACTCAAAGTAACACCCAACTTCTAGAGTAATTAATTCATATCGAGTTAGCAGAACACTAGAAGTAGAGCAGAAAAAGTCTAGTACATGTTATTTGTTGATGAGTTTTCGAGGTACACTAAGGTATACCAACTCAAAACAAAAAGTCAAGTAGGAGAAGCTTTTATAAAATATAAGGTTGAAGTAGAAAACTATAACCTGATAGGAAGATCATGAGAGTTAGGCTTCATAAGAGTAGAGAGTATGTTAACAACTCCTTGAATGACCACTGAGAAATTTAGTATTATTCATGAACTTAGTGGCCCTTATGTATCCCCCAACAAAATGGCATTGATGAATGAAAAAATAGGTCTTTGAAAAATAAGATGAATGATATGCTAGCTTCTGAGTTCAGGTTTGCCTGATGAAATGTTGGAGGAAGCAGCCCTTTCAGCCTGCCATGTTCTTAACCGAGTGCCTCATAAAAAGTAATTAGATAAGCCTCCTTATGAACTATGGAAGGGCTATCCTCCTAAGTTGACCTTTCTTAGAGTATGGGGGTGTTTACCTAAAGTTGGGTTATCTGACTATAAGAAGTCAAACATTAGACCAAAAACCTTTGATGTTGTGTTTATAGGTTACGCTCATTATGCTTATAGATCCATGACTTTGAGTGAGAGGTCTATTTGTGAGTACAGAGACAGTGAGTTTCTTAACCCATTTTTTCCTTTAGAAAAGGGTGATGTTGGATCCTTGCCTTCTTATCCTTCTCCGGTTGTTGATTTACCTACTTAGTCTACTCTAGCTAGTTGTTGATTTACCTACTAGTGATATTCCTATTGATTTACCTTTAAGTAGTATTTCAGTTGATTTGCGTGCTAGTCGTTCTTCTAGTGTAGATATGTAAGTCTAGGAGAAGTAAAAGATCTATAATAGAAAAATACTTTATCACTGATTTTCTGTGTCAGAGTGTGTTGACCTATTGAGTGATGAACTAGTCTATGCCTTCATGATAGAAGAGGACCTAAAGACGATAGAAGAGGCAATGATATTTTTGGATGCTAGTTTCTGGAAAGAGGCTATTAAGAGAAACTTAGATTCCATAGTGTCTAACTCTATTTGGGAGTTATCTGACTAACCTAAAGGGTCAAAGACCATACATAGTAATAGATCTTTATAAAACAATTGAGACCTAATTGGACAATAGAGAGATATGTAGCCAGACATCTCACTAGGGTATTTAGCCAAAAGAAAGGACTAGAATACTTTGACATATATTCTCGTGTAACTAAGATAGCCACCATTAGGACCCTCCTAACTTGCTGTTGTTCATGACTTAGTTATACGTTAGATGAATGCTAAGACGACTTTCCTAAATTGTGACTAAGAGGAGGAGATTTATATGTCTGAACCTGGGGGTTTCATGGTTCGAGGTTAAGAAGACAAAATGTGTAAGTTGAGGAAGTCCTTGTATGGTCTCAAACAAGCACCGAAACAATGGTAAGAAAATGTTGGCAGCACTTTTGTATCAAATGACTTCATTGTCAACAACTCTGACTCCTCTGTCTATTCCGAATTGAGAGGATCAAATTGTGTTTTTATATGCCTTTATGTGTATGGCATGCTGATTTTTTTGTAACAATTTAAAGGTTGTCAATGATACTAAACTTTTCTTGCCCTCCGAGTTTGAGATGAAGGGTTTGTGAGAAGCTGATGTGATTTTGGAATAAGACTCATGAAAATTGTAACATCTCGGGGTTCCCAAGGAGAAATCTAAAGTGTTACTAAAGACGAAGAACAGAAAATCAAATATATATATATAAATCTCTTTGAAATATCCGGACACCCGTTTATCAAAACTTAAAACTTTAAAAAATAGGATTGTGGTCTTCATTGAAACCAAACTTTCTCAAATTCAAACTTGAGGATGTCAAACATTTAATGTAAAGTCAAACTTATTCAAACTTAGTCAAATAAAGTCAACATAGTCATACAAAATAAATTAATTTTATCTTAGTCAACCCCAGTGGGAATAAAATATAATCAAGCTTGAAAACCAATTAAAATACTCAACTGAATGAGAACCAACCACATGGTCTCTTAATAACAAAATACAAAACAAATATGCAAAATAAAATATTGTAAGATCATTGTAGGAAAGTTTTATTGCGCTCTTCTCGAGTTCTCAATAATGACGGACAACTCATAACGGTCACCTAAGATGCAAACATCAATGATGACTTGACTGTTCAGCAATATGGATGGATTTCAAATGCGTCATCACAGGACCAACTTAGAGAGAAGCAGTGGTCAAAAATAAAAGACAAAAGAAAAGGAATATGTATCAGCTTTGTCGAGTACATAACATAATACTTGACATACAAGTAACATACCAAAACATTTTTCATGAATCAAAACCTCTCATCATAACTTGACCATAAACCAAATATACCAGACAGCCATAACAATAACAATATTAACAACAACCCCTATTAAGCATTTTTACGGTACTGCCGAGATAGGTTGGATTGGCCGACTCAGATCTCATCACCTTGAAATACATGGATTATATATAGAGCTAGCTTCGAGCTAGTTGTAACCAAAATTAACGTGTACACACCCTCAAACTGTGTGACATAGGAAAAATTAGGTCGTTACTAATCCCCCTAAAGTCAAACTAATACCTAACTAGACCACTAAAATAGGTTAGTGGTAAGCAAGGTCATTCTTCCACAAGGACTAAGGAACACCAATATGTGTCAATTTAACAATAAGATAGGCCGAAAAATAGTCGAAATGTATCAACTAGACAACTACCAACTAAGTACCAAAGATCAAATAGGATTAGGGAAAGGGATCCAACACCAACCAATTATGATTTAGGAATTAGAAGAGTGAAATATGGAGGAAAGAAAATCAAGCGAATAAATGAGGTTATTGACTCTTAACTAGCTCTAAACCCTCTCTCAATGGTGCATAAAACTACCTAAGACACATAATTAAGCCACTCTCATGGTCTCAATCATGCAACCAAGGGATAATCACAATGTCGATGCACAAAACCCTCCTCACTTAAATCTCACTCTTATGAGTAATTAAGCAAGATAATAACATAAATGTCAACCTTAATCTCCTCTCTCGATTTGATTAAGGCATTAATAAGTGGTCAACTATAATGAAAGCAAATAGTAATCATGCCATTAATCAATGAATAAGCCTAATTAAACTCCTAATCTCATATTCAAAAACCCAAAATCAACCATAGTTGGGTTTACACCCAAATCCTAACCAACAAACTACTCCATAAATACAAAAATGAGAAACTTAGAGAAACTAACAACTAATATCATGATACTAAACATTAGTCTAATATTGAATTGAACAAAATACATCACAAATAATTAAGCTAAGCATGAACAATTCATCTAAGAAAAACAATTTAAATAAAGCAATAAAGGAAGATAGAGAGAGTAAGAAATGCTCATTGTGAAACTTGTTGAATCTTTAAATACAAGTTGTCACCTTTGAATCTCCAAATCTTCAATCTCTCTTTGAGTTATCTCATTTTTCTCTCTAAACTAAGTTATGGATGCTAATTCTCCCTAAAACTAGGATCTATCCTCTCCGATGGTGGCCAAAAGGGTTCTTATACAACCTCAAAGTAAGGACAAAAAAGGGAAAAGAAATAGATAAAAGATTTACGAAAACCCGCAGTGATCGGGTGATAAAGTAGCGATCGCTAAATCAAGACAATCAGGAGCTTCCGGGAAATAGAGATCGACCAAATAGTGCTGATCGGGCAATCTACAGCTGGATCGCCCAGTGATCAGCTGACCCGTCAGCACTGGACAACTGAACTTGTAAAGGTCATAAACTCATAACTCCTTCGTTTCTTGTCGGAATCAAGCGTGTCACTTCTTGTTGGAAAGATATCGAGATGAAATTCAATCTCCAACTTGAATCACTACCAAATCATGTTTATTTTGTGATATATAAGCTTTTAAAATCAACCCTTGTGCAAAAACATGATGGAAACTTGGTGGATTTTGCTTCCTTAACCTCTTTTTGCCTTTCTTTCTTCATTACTCATACTCTACACCTTTTATATGCATTCTTGGGATTTTTCAGGTAAATCAAAAGCTTACTTTGATGGTACCTACATACAACACTAAGGAAATGCCATAAAAAGGTTATAGAAAACGAGCTAAAAGACAAAAAAATCTACAAAAGAACTACAATCACTAACAAAATGTGAATCGAGCAAATTGAAACTATAAATTGCAAGATAATGGAGAAAAATGATTCAAATCAAAGGAAAATAAGAGGTTTATCACTGGGAAACCATAAAGATTCACCTACGTGCACCAAATTCAAGTAGGTGATCCATCCTACAGGGTCAATGTTGTTCCGATTCATTCCAAAAGACCTCATGGTTCCCAATATCCTAATTCCAATACCCAATTCCTCTCATAATAGACATCTTTAGACAAATGGTGCTGGAGTCGGCATAATGAATAGATTTTAAGCCTATTTTGTGGAGTGGATTATAATAGATAACCTTCCTAGGAATTCTTAAGTTCAAAGGGTCAAAATAAATCACATAAATAACTTATGTTTTATATACTACTTCCTTTGTTACCATTTAATGTTCTCATTTGGAATCTGGGGGGAAACCAATACAAAATGAGATTGGTGGGAATCTTTTGAATTTCATATTATATAAAGTGTACCTTGGTACCTTTTTACTTTTGAAAAAGTAAGAGAGAGAAAGAAAAGTGGGTAATTGAGATATAAATGATTCTAAAATGGATTATGTGTAAGACTAAAAGTAAAAATATATAGTAAATATTTAGTTATTGAAAGGTAAGATAGGAAAATAAATATTATTAAAATGAAAAATATTTAAAGTGACAAGAAATTTTAGAAACATCACAAAAGAAAAATGAAAACATTAGAAAGGAACGCATGGAGTAATTAATACCAATCCTATTAATAAAAGGAAAAATTGATAAGAATAATCCGACCTTTGGCCGGTCTTCTATCAATGGTACCACCTTCAATTAATCCAGGTATAATCCGACCTTTGACACTCATATTCTCTCATTGGTATGGAATGATGGCAACCTGTTTGACCCTCCTAAATTACCGTTGACTTTCTTTAAAAAAAAAACTTAAAAAAATTAATAAAAACACTTCCCCCAGCCAACCCCACCCCCTCCCCTCCGTTGCTGCCCACCCCTCCCCTCCCCTGCTGCCACCTCCTCCCCTCCCTTGCTGCCACCCCCTCCCCTCCTCTTCCCCTGCGCTGCCATAAACAGTATATGTTTGACGTAGCTATTGAAGCATAAGGAATATAAGTCTGTTAAGATTGTGGCTCAATAATTGGGAAAAACAATATAAATCACAATCATGGACTTTTTACACATGCAAACAGAATTGTGTGAGTAAATATTTCACCATTTTTAGTGGTCATGTAAATGATCTATTAACGGAATGAGGAAGGAGCTAATCAAACTTATATTTAGAAGGGAACAGAACAAATCCCAAAAGATTTGCACCATACCTTTGGGTGCTAAGACTGTTATCTCTTTGCTCCCTATCTCTCACAGTCACAGGAGCTCTTCTTTTCTTCTTTCTCTCTCCTCACCATCTCATTCTGAACAATTTTCATTGTTCCCTCTTAGCTTATCTCTCAAATATGCAATCTCAAGGCTCGTTGTCCTTGAGCTGTAAAAATCAACAAGAGTCAAACTTTTGCCTTCTTTTTCCCTCTCTTTTCCTTATTAGAATGAGTCATGTAAGTGTGCTTACTTGCGCTTGACACTCGGCGAAAACAGTGCATAGAGTTGGTTATCTCTTTCTATATCTTTGTTCCCTATCTCTCCTAGGAGCTCTCCTTTTTTCTTTCTCTGTCTTTCATCATCTCATTCTCTCGCTCAATCTCCCTTCCCCCACTGCTGTTGTATATCTCCGACCACCATTGTCGGTTTTCTCGTCACCGTTCGTTCCCCTGCCACCCTCCCCCTTCCCCGCCTCGTCCCCTTCCCCGCCGTTTTCTGAAAATGTTGTTGCTCTGTTGTTGTTGTTCGTTGTTGATGTGCAATGACGGCGTGGTGCTGCCCGTGTTGGTGTTCGCTGTTGTGGTGTTGCTGTATACCGGCGGCGGCGGCTGTTGAACGGTGGGGAGGGGCAGCGCTGCAGCTTTGGGGGAAGGGGTGGGGGTGGCTGGGTTTTTCTTTTTTAAAAAAAAAAAAAATTTCTTAATAAATTTCATTTCAAATTTTAATTAAAATTTTATGTTTAAAACATACTTAATTAGCTATTAATCACCTAATTAGGACGATTACCTATGATTGTAGGTCACCAACAGGTGAGGGACCAATGAGAGAATATGGGTGTCAAAGGTCGGATTATACCTGAATTTATTGAAGGTGGTACCATTGATGGAAGACCGGCCAAAGGTGGGATTATTCTTATCAATTTTTCCTTAATAAAATTGATGTAATATTCTTTTATTATTAGATGTCTGAGGATGAGCTTAAAGTTCTAATAATTTCATAGCCTTAGTTAAGGTAGTTTGTGATTGTACACACTTAATGAACTTATCTATTTGTGAACGTGGGATTTACATCCAGTCCCTTATGAGCCTAGAGCATTCATGAAAATATAAAGCAAATTGTGGGACACTTATATTACGAATTGTGATAACGCTTCTTGATTTGAAAAAGGTTAAGTGCGCAACTATGCTCTACTAACTTCGTAAAAGGTTCAAAGTGAAATCTACCTAATACGATGGTAAGACATATATGTATGCACTGATGCTCTATTGCCCACATCTCATCGCTTAGTCGGTTTTATTCTTATTTTGAATCATGTGGGGGATTGTTGGAGTTTGTAATTCTCACATGGGTTTTTGTTAGAGCTTTCCCTTTACTTATAAACTCCAAAATATTTTTGTTTTAAAAGAATAAAAGAGCTTATTTAATCTTACGTAGGTAGTTTATGAGCAATTCCTTCTTTATTTATCCTCCTATGCTTGTGAGTTATGTTTGAAGACTAGTGGGTATAATCTAGTAACCACTACAACCGAATAGTTCCATTCATGGTGGCGTTAACGCGACTCGTTCACAGTTGGGGTGTGTTCTTTTTACAGCCTGAACCAATCCTACACTCGGCATAATTAGTAGTTAGATTCTCGCTAACTTATTGTGTTACTTCTTTATTTCATGAATCATGTCGTCATTTTTCAGTTTCTCTTGCCGCTTTTATATATGTTTGTCATTTCGTACTGCTCAGATCTCCATAGAAACCTAGTTATTCCACTATTTTTTTTTCTCTTCTATCTTTTCTGGACAATATTCAAGAGTATTCTTAATCCATTATTATGTCGACAACGAAAAAATAAAAGTTGTGTAACCCTTGGAGTTGATTGCTAAAAAGTTGGATGTTACGGCGGGGCAAATTTAACTTTAGATCGCCACGAGGCCCACGACTATCAAATATAGTAAGTATGTGCATATTTTCGTGGTTTATATATGCCCTCCTACTTTCAAGAAGGCCCAGAGCATGGGACGGGACACATTGTTCAATTCATGTATCTTTTTGAAGAAGAAAACTTCGTTGACTCAGTGGGTAAATGACCCACTACTATTAGAGAAGGAAGATAGCGAATTCCACCTTATCTATAAAAATTATTTATTTTAATTGTCTATTAATAATAGGTAGACCTATCAAATCCCTTTTTGAAAGAGCCAATGCTTCAACAATAATCACTTGTGAGTTGGATGTTGGATATTGGATCATCTCTTACAGCAGGCTGACGAATCGTTGACCATGACCCTCAATGTGGTTTTGTTTTTTTTTTTTTTTGGGGGGGGGAATGGGTTAAAGGCGTTTATTTCAATTTCCAACAGAGGTTACATGGCCCTGTTATTAGTAAAATAAAATATGAAAGGCATACATTGAAAGAATTTTTAAACCGTAAACCCTGTGAGAAGCCCATGATTACTGGAACTACTCAAAATTAGCTCGAGTTACATAAGAGCATCTACAATGGTTGTGCATAAGGACTAGCTTGTAAATATAAAAATACTCCAAGCTAGTAGCTGACCATTGGACATTGTAGCTTATTTGAGCTAGGTAGCCAAAACAAGCTACTAGCTCAATTGAGATCAAAGAGGAAAGAGCAATAAATGCTCATGATTTAAAGAATAAAAATTGATGTTGGTAGGGAACATTTAGCTACATACATTGTTGGTTACCAATGGAGGAAATGGTAATATAGCTAGAACTTGTGAGGTGGCATTGCTAGCAACATAGAAAGTAGTTAGACCATTGTAGATGCTCTAATAGCCACAGTCGGCAAGGTGTCAATCCAAAAACCAAGATAATAATTCATAAATAATAAATCATCAAAGGCATAACAGTAGAATATAATTTTTTTCCATGTCCAGCTTTGAGTCTATTTTTTGCCCCATTAAGTTAAGCTTAATAGAAATAAATCTTCAAATTACTTTTAGGTAGACGTATAGCTAACACATTATTGGTGAACCACTGAAATTAATTTGAAAATTCATAGCTCTACTAAAAAGAAAAATAGAATTTCTATAATTTCTAAGTCTAATTGTATTGACCCCAAAAAAGAAACGGTAGGTACAGCCAGCCCGTAAACAGCCAGCCATCGCACTGTAAAAATTGGATAGGTTCGGTCTATGGTCATTGGGCCTCCTACCCCCTTTGTGAGGGGGCACCCCTTCTCCCGAAGTTACGGACTATTTTGCCTAGTTCCTTAGAAAGACTTGTCTCGCGCCCCTAGGTATTCTCTACCTACCTTTTAATTATTGTTCCTTTTTCGTTGTTATTTCTTTGTCTGTTGATTGTTTTCGTTATAACAAAATCGACTAATTTCGAAATGGGATTTTGAAACACTGTTATCCATAAAATCCAATTATTTGGAAGTACTAGTACCTATCAATGAATCAAAATCCATGTTAGACATTGATGTGGAATAAGGCAGTGTATGTGTTTGATTAGTATTGAACGATAGTCAATAATATAATAATAGAGAGCAAAGCAATAAATAAGAAGAAACAATAGCACAAGGATTTACGTGGTTTGGACAATGTGACCTAGTGCACCGGTAGAAGATTCAGGAGCTTTTCTAATCTTCAATGGACGGAAAAACAAGAGGATTACAATGAGTCAATCTAATGGCTTAATATAATTGAGGCGCTAATGGTTCAATCTATGACATAAGGAAGCCCTAAGGAAACCACCCCAATGACTATCATAAACAACTATAAGAAGTTAGGAAAAGATAGAAACCAGATCGAGTAAAAATTAAGTGGAATAAATCCGATAAAAATTGGACAAAGCCGGCTCGGGCTAGCCGTTAAAACATGTGAGGAACTTCTCTTTGACATAGGTATGCCTAAGTTAGCCTTTCTCTTCTTCTCTTCATTTACACGACATGTCCAACAGATACATATTTTTGAGCTCTTAAATTGTAATATTTCTTCTACCAATATTTCCATTACAAATTTGCCAAATAAAAAAAATTCAATACAAAAACATAAGCTTCACATTTATAGGTTTTACCTACTTAATAATATTCTACTCACACCAAAACTTGTCAAAACTATTCTAGCAAAACTAAGAAATTTGATTATGGGCCGACGCTCACATTGATGATGGATGAAAAATAATTGGATAGTGGACCATTTTGCTGCAGGTATAATACTGTTCATCATCAGAAAAATCCCCACCAAGGCAAACATCATTAAATTGAGAGATTCAGATGTTAGGCTATCAAATGGGCTAATAATGCCAAAGTTATTGCAAGCTTCCGTACTCGAACAATTTCTTACAATTTGGTATATAACTTTTTAAACTCCATTAAAGGGATTTTATTAGAACGTGGAAAACAGCCATTTCATCACAAAACGTACTCCCAAAGTCCCAACATTTAAAATTTTGGTTTCCTTGTATTTTACTTCATCTTTTGGTATGAATTTATTAAGTATTATATTATCCTGATTATTGCTAAGGATAAATATTCATTTGTGATCACACATCTAAAAAAAGAAGGATGATTCGCATATAAGTCAAATGGGCTACTCCACTTATCACCAATTGATTTTAGGATGGAACCCCATATATGTGTGGTCAGACTCTCCTCCACTACAGCAGGCCTTGGTGTATAGGCCCAATGAAGTTTATCAATTATTAGAATCGGAATTCTACTTTAAATTATTTGATGCTCTGTTAATCGAACTGTAGAATTGTACAAACATGCATATTTTCGATATTATACCCCAACTTCCTTAGCATGTGTTCACAATATAAGTTTAAAAGTTAATAATTAAAAAAAATAGTTGTTTAACCATTAAGGGTCCGTTCTTTTGAACTTATTTTTAGTCCTTATAAGTTCAGATAAGGTCAGATGAGGTCGAATAAGGTCTAATAAAGTCGAATAAGGTCGAATAGGGTCTAATAAGTCGGTGATAGTTGACCATATAAATGTATGAGTAGCTTTGTCGCGATGATTTAATTTGATTCAAATTTGTAAAGTCTTCTCTAATTAAGAGCAACTTCTAGAATCGTACATAATTATATACCGAAACTTATGACCATATTTGAATCGTAAAATCTTTCGATTCAACGATTTAAATCAATTTTTTAACAACTATGACTATGCAATATAATGTTCGATGAAAAAATCTTGAAGTATTCTCAAATATTAGCAATTAGCATATCTATTATCGTGAAGTAAATTGGGTGCACATATTCCAGAGAGTTTATTCATTCTACAATCACTGTCATCTTTTACTTATTTGAATCTCTCTCTATTTTGTGAATTTTGCTTATTTATAGGTTTTAAAATAAGCATTGAGCAAGAAAATTGTTTTAGATGTAGGTATTTTTATCATACATCCGTTGTAGGACAAAGGTGTATATGTCAGGCATCAAATTTTGGTACCAATTATCATTTGGTATCCTTGCAAATATTTTTAACCAATGAGATTTTTAGTGGAAATTATCTTTATATGGTATAAGAAAATTTTCATGAACCCTCGCTTCTATGGTGAATCCTAAATTTCAAAGTTAGTTTAACTAAGAAGACTACTAATTAATCAATGAATTTATTTCCTTTGTACTTTTTTATGATATTAGAGGAGATATTACAGATACTCAACTACTAAGTTTTAAGAGTATGTTTAGTATCAATACTACATTTACCAATTCCGAGCTTGTAGTTTTCAAATTTTCAAAAATACTACTCCCTATTGAATAAAATGTTCCATATTTAATTGTACGTTTTGCTCAAAATAACTTGAAAAAGAATTATATGAAAATTGACATGTCCTTATTGTATTTAACTAAAATTTATTTATGTCCTGATAGAAGCTGAAAACTCTAAAATCATAACGAAATCAAACAAATCAAGGAAACATAAAACATAAAAATTGTAACAACAACAAACAAGAAGCCTAAAATATAATTAATATCAACCTATTGTACTAATCTTCCCATAATATAATTAGAGGATCAAATAACCAACCAACTCTAATGATGCCAATTCTAATCCTACCAAAAGTAGGACCACACACACTAATGAAGTTCCATCTTAATTTCTAGAAATACTAATTTTATTCAACAAGGCAATAGAGTATAGAGTACCACATCAACGCACCCATAATTTTTCTTAAAGAAGGTAGGAGGATCAGGGTCCCCTACAAAACTACTGGCATCACCATAACTACCCTTTCATTTACTAGTTAGGAGTATATAAAATGACATAACTGTACTATGCATGGAGTATATGTTAAGAGCTATTGGCCTAAATTGAAGGCCAAATCAGCTGTTGCAGATGATTTAACAGTAACCCATCTAACCATTTTTACCAGATTCATAAAACACCAACAGAGTATTTTCCAGTGACAAAAAGAACCCTATTTACCCCCTACTTCTTTTAGGCATCTTGTTATGATTTTTCTAACTATCCAATCTCCCAATTTTAGGGTGGTTGTTAAATTTATTACCATTGCGGTAAATATAGAACATAAGCTTTCATATGGGTCACCTGAGATATATCAGGAAATAAATCAAGCAAAATAAAAATCCTACAATATTGCTCAGTAAACAATTCCAACTCTACCACCTTTTTAAAAAGTAATTTTTATTCTATGTAATACAATTAAAATCATTATTAGTTGATTGAATTAGCAAAGTTACTACGTTAAAAAAAATTACCCGAAATGATGATTAGATGAATAATAAGGGTCCGTTCTTTTCAACTTATTTACAGTCCTTATAAATTCAGATCAGTTCAGATAAGTTCAGATAAGGTCGAATAAGGTCTAATAAGGTCAAATAAGGTCGAATAAGGTCAAAAAAGGTCTAGTAAGGTTCTTATACATTTTTTATATTATACCATTATATATTTTTATTTTTTATATATATATAATAACATTATTATTATTATTATTATAACAATAAAAAGGACAAAAATCATACAACCTACAAGAAATTAGTGGGCAACCGAGATACAATCTGGGCACCCACTCCTCTAGTTATAACAAACCCTATCCTAGTGAAAATATGGGCAGCAACACGTGCCCCTATATCATGTGTCTTCTAGAAGTTCTAAACCCGCTTCAGCAACGCAATAGCCACCTTATCCAGTTCCCCCAGAGAAGAAAAGGAAAAGGGAAGGAAGCCATACCCAATAGCTCGACAACGAGCTTCATACTTGACCCGCTTTCGATGAGCCGCATCAGCAACAACACGTCCAGGAACAAAGTCAGACAACGCAAAATAGGTCAAGGGAGAAGACCCTATCAAGTCGACACACACATCACGAGCACCATCTCAAGAATAAAGAAGCACATCTGCTGGCCTGAGGGCCCCCTCGTTCCCCCTAGACAATCCAATGTCAACCTTCTTTCTTGCCGAAATCCCAGACCGATAGCAAATATCAACAAGAGTATCCCGAACGACATTATGTCGATGTTTAATACCCACAATAACAGCACACGACACCGCATGATCACCAAAAACATCCCCAGCAAAAACCCTGGAGCAAGCAGAGCACGGCATCAAAGTAGAGAACAAAGGAACACCCAACCGGTAACACAACACACTTCGATAAGTCTTAGGGTTCATCGTCTGACCCAACCCTGAAAGAGGAACTGCCCGAAGCCAATCTGAGGTGTGATAAAGAAAAGGTAGATTCTGCAGATGCAGTAACCTTTGTGAAGTATATATCTGCAAATTTCTTCATAAGTTTAGAGGCAGTGATTACACTAGGATTACTCAAAATGTCAGACTTTGCAGTTCTATTCAAAAACTCAACGCATCCTCAAAGGCACGTCCACAACCAACAAGACCTGCAGGACGTAGAAGCTTATCCTGTAAACCAGCAGACTGCAAACGAGACGCGAGATAAGCATAATGCCGAACATCACTTGCGCAATAAACACCAAGTCTTCCAAGGGCAAAAGGTAGGGTAGCAAGAAGCCACTGCCAATCGCCAAAACCAGGCCCCGAAGCAGTAACAATACGCTCCAAAGAAGACCGAAGAGCCCCATCGAAAGAACGATAAGCCATATCAAAGCCTCCGGAGGACAAGTACGCAGGGAAAAATATAGTTTGAAATGCCCGTACACGCCCTAAGAAGCAGCAACTCACACTGCAGATCATCAAGCTTAGCACCCTTATCCATTAGCGTAATGGTCTTGGACACTCTCTACATCACAAGCTCCCCACTGAAAACAGAGTCGGAACTGGCGGGACCACCAAGCAATTTTACACCACGCAAAGGCCGTGCAATATCAGGGGGAAAGACACCAACAAGACTACTACGAGGGTCTTCGACAGGCCAAAAAACCTCAGTCTTTCCTACATTGAGATGTAGCCTGAAATTAGGTACATCCTCCATAATCAACTCCAAAACCTTCCCCACGACCAAGGTATCACCAATAATGGTGCCATCATCCAAATACCATGCCTGAAGACTGACATCAAAAGAGTCTCTGATTTTACACACCAAGGGATGTAAAACCAAAGCAAAAAGCAAAGGACCAAGGGGATCACCCTGTTGCACCCTCTGAGATGACCATAAGGTGTGCTCTCCATAATACAATCTGGTTGGATGAGAGTAGCAAAATTCAACCCAACGCGAAATGCCCGGACACCGAAGACGAACTTCATGTAACATGATCTCACGATCAACTAAGTTGAAAGCATTTTGAAAATCCACCAACAACATAGAAAGACCGAAATCATTTCCACGATCCTCAATCAACCTGTTAACAACATGAAGTACTGCATCTCCACCTGAAGGAACCCCAACAGCAAACTGAAGACCACCAAAGTAACCTCCCAAAGAAGGCCCCACGAAACAGCTCCAACCTTTGAAACCAGACGCCGCCATATAGTACTAACAGCTATCGGACGAATACCACCACCTTGCTTGACAAGAGGAGTGAGAGGAGCACTAGCAATGTACTCACCCAAAACCGCAGGACATTTCCCAGCTAGAGTCAACTAACTCATCCGAAATAACCACCGCTGCCCCACTCAAAAAATCCATAAGGTGTTGAGCTCGAAAACCGTTCCTACCACAAGATGTACCACGCGGAAAACTCGAAATCCGATCCAAAACAACAGCAGAAGAAGCAATGAGATGATTGTGGTCAATAGGTATATCCGGCAAGGAAGGAGCCGGTGAAGAAGGGTGTTTGGACTGTAAATCCGCAGGAGTGGTAGTAGAGTATGGAGCAATGCCGGAAGAGGAAAGAACATGGACCGCAACTGTATAATGACCATCACAAATCTTCCTCTTACAGTGCTTGATATTGCTCTCATCCAAATCAAGGACCTCCTCATCAGCGTATGAAAAAGTAGGATAATCCTCTGCCAAAATTTCTCTGACAAGGTGCAAAGTACCACCCTGCGTACCCCAAGAACAAATAGCACGGGAAATACTCTGTTCCTAACGCTGACGTTTAATAGCAGACTTACACTCAAGATTACTCCGAGGACGAAAAGATTTAAGAGTGTGCAAAGAGGTAACACTAACAAAGAGACCCAACAAGAAATGTCATCAGGTTTAGAAATAACCTTATCGAGAGCACCTTTCAGAACTCGAGAGAACCCCAAACGACACTTGGGAGGGATAGGCTTCACAGTGCGAAACCCTTTGGAGAACAAACGATCAAGAAGAGCAAAACATAGTTACTCTTATTTTTATTTTGAGAACATTATTATTATTATTATCATTATTATCATTCTTATTATTATTATTATTATTATTATTATTATTATTATTATTATTATTATTATTATTATTATTATTTTTTATTTTTTTATTTATTATTATCTAATATTTATTATTATTATTTTCGTTTGGCCATCATCGTTGCTTGTTGTATGCTTGAGAATTTCATTCGTCTACATGAATAAGAGATATCAATTTCTATGGATTGTCGTTGGTAACGTATACCTTTGAACATTAACTATTGTAGTTGGTGGTTGTTCTTGGATCAATTGTTATACATCTTTTAAGTTGCCTCCATAGAATTTATAAATAATAATAACAAGAACAACAAATTATGACTTATACACAAATAATAATTGATAATTATAGTAATGTAATAGTAACAATATAATAAATTGAATAATAATAATAGTACTAGTATTAATATTAATAAAAATTAAAAAGATAATAAGAATGATAATAATTATAATGGTTATAGTATAAATAATAATAATAATAGTAGTAGTAGTAGTAGTAATAATAATAATACTACCTCCGTTTTTTTTAATATCTATGTTTGCCTTTGCGCTCGGACCAAGGAAAAAGTGCAAAAGTAAGAGAGAATGTTGGTAAAAGTAAGGAAAAAGTGAAAAAGATAGATAGAAGGAAAGAGAAAGTAGGAGAGAAGTGTAATAATTAGGTGGGCCAACCTTCCATTTATGGGAAAAGGTAGAAAGGTACATATTAAAAAAAATCCTAAAATGGTAAAATGTGCATATTAAAAAAACGGAGGGAGAAATAATTATAGCTAGAGGAGTGGGTGCCCAACTTGTATCTCGGTTGTCCACTAATTTCTTGTAGGTTGTATGATTTTTGTCATTTCTATAATAATAGTAGTAGTAATAATAATAATAATACTAAAGTCAAATAAGGTCGAATAAAGTCGAATAAGGTCTAATAATGTTGAATAAGGTCTAATAAGGTCGAATAAGGTCTAATAAGGTCTAATAAGTTCAAATAAGTTCAGATACGCAAAAAATAAGTTGAAAAGAACGGACCTTTAACCAAATTCGTGATATTGGTGTTAAGTTATCCTTGAGTCTCTCTTTAGTAGAGATAAGTTTTATTCAATAAAAATAAGTTCAGTTCAGCAAAAACCAGCTTACTTTAGTAAAAGTAAGTTCAGCTCGGCAAATTTGAGGTGGAGTGAATAGGGAGGTAGGGATGGCAGTAGATCTTGGATCCAAATCCGTTAAACAGGATCTGAACTTTCATATTTTGGATCCTGGTCCTTATTTTAAAAACGGATTTCGGGTCCGAATCTTACACTTGAGATCCAGATCCGACCAGCAGATCCCTTTTTAAAATTAAACCATCAAACAATAAATAAGTAACAATTATAATAAAGTCGTTACTCCCAAACATTCAAATAACGATTAAAAAATGGGAGATTTTTTATTTTACCCACGCTAAAATAATGAATATTTATTTTTTGTGTAAAAAGTACAAATAATTTTCAAAAATAGTGGATCCGTTCAAAATCGAATCCGCGGATCTTGATCTGGGTCCTTAATTTTTAGAACCGATGGATCCGAGGTCAGATCTAGATCTGCCTCTGTAAAACAGATCTGGATCAAGTTCCGGTCCAGATCCACCCCTATTGCCATCGCCTAATTGAATTGGCGGTTTTGTCCACTACCATATATGGACGTTAGAATGTACTTCTTTCGTTTCTAAATAAGTGACACACTTTCCTAATATGAAAATGTCACAATAAGTGACACCAAGCTCAAAAAAGGACATTTTAAATAATAAAATTACATGATTACCCTTACTCAAGCAATATATATCCAATTGTTTATTTAGTTAAAGTACTCTTTCTCTTTTTAATTGTGGTCCCCAACTTTCTCTCTCTAACCTCCTTGGTTTTCCCCCACTTTCTCTATGTTCCACTTATTTAGAAACGAAGGAAGTAGATGATTTTGAAACTACGGTGAAGTTGGAATTATTTATAGATTGAACATTTATCAGAATTTATCTTAATTTCTCATAGTTTAGCTGAATTTATTCGATTTTAGTTTTGTTCTTTTAAAATTATTTTTGCTCATTGGAATTTATATAACCTTATTTTAAATTATCTGAACTTAATTTTTGTTATTCGACCTTTTTATACCTTATTCGACCTTACTGGACCTTATTTGACCATCTTTCAACCTTATTAGATGAAACTTTATTCAACTTTTTTTGACCTTATTCGATCTTCTTAGACTTTATTTGATCGTATTAAACCTTAACTTATCTAAACTTCAGGATTGAAAACAAGTTGAAAAGAATGCACACTTATTCGAACCTTATTGAGATATAGGCAAATTTTCTTTTTTGTTATTTTTGCTGAAAACTGAAAAAATGTTTAAAAAATAGGTCCTTAATGTTGAAAAAAAAATTACCCACCAAAAAAACAAAATGTTTAATTGCATCACTGCAACAGAGTTATTGGGTGCAGGCTGCATATCAATTTTGGATAAGAAAGCTCATTTGGTCAAACAGATTTACAGTGTACAATAGCAACTCATAAATACTTGCTAATATTACTACTACTTCTACCCCTACTTATGACTTCTCTCTGTCTGTCTTTCAGACTTTTAAATTTTGTTTTTTTAGGATCTCACTTCCCTCCTCACTCAATACAAACCAAATAACACTAAAATTCCATTCCTTTCTTGCAGAGTTGTACTATATGGTATATAAATTCCTCCCGTCTAAGCTACACTTCCTTGATCGGAAGCGTCTTCGTAGTAATACGGTGTCAATTTACCGTCTCTCTTCCCTGATTTCGACATGCTTTCACCGCTCACTTCTTGCAACATTTTCACGACTCTTCTCATCGATGGACGGTTGATAGGAAGAGGACTAGTGCAAAGTAATCCAATGTTAAGTAACTTGCATGTCTCTTCCTTGAAGCAAGAATCCAGCTTTGGGTCAATGACATGGTCCACACCCTTTTGGTCCATAGTGGTGCACACCCACTTGACCAGGTCTTTCTCGCCGTACTCTGGGTCCACGGGTCGTTTTCCAGTCACCAATTCCAAAATTACAACGCCAAAGCTATATGTGTCACTCCGCTCATTGACTCGAAGCGTATAAGCATACTCTGTATACATCCCACAAAAAATTAGTTAAGCAGTCAGATATTATAAATTGATACTAATACTTAGAAGCATAGAGTGAATTAGAAAAGGAAATTAGGCGTCATATAATAGAGTGCTAGATAGAAAAGGAAAGCAATCAATACTCAATCACAACATGGGGAAAGGAAATTAGGCGTAATATAATAGAGTACTAGAAATCATAAATTGGCCAACATGGGAATTTCTTCCAACTAAAGCATAATTAATGGCATTATTGTTGATAGGAACACTGCATTTGAATTTTCAAACTAGGCAACTCAAAAGGATCTTCTTCTACTCAATAAAATCAGACAGAACCCATTAGTTAAAGAACAGAAACCCCATTAATATTCCTTATTACTACTTTGATTTGACTTCTAACAACTAGTAAAATTCTGAATCTAGTCCCTTAATTCCAAATATATTATACACATCTAACAATAATTGGAAACATACAGCTATTCCTTCTGGCTTCTGTCAAATTCCCAGATTTTCTTTCTAATCTATTTCCTGTTACTTTCTATAATTATCAAACAACAATTATGCTAATGGCAGAACATACTATAATGGTAGCAAAGAATTAACACAATTACTGACATAAATAAAACAGAATAATTAGTAATAATTTAAGCGTAATCGATAGTTTAATAGGCACTAACCAGGAGCAATGTAGCCACAAGATCCAGCGATTACCGACATCGATTTAGTCCCTTTCCCGATAGCATCCACCACTTTCGCAACCCCGAAATCCGCTACTTTGGCCCCGTAATCGCCATCTAATAGAATGTTATTCGATTTCACATCTCTATGAACAATGGCTGGAACACAATCATGGTGCAAATAAGAGAGACCTTCAGCAGCATCGAGGGCGATTTTGTACCTAGTTGGCCAATCTAACAATCCTCCTTTAGGACTATGCAACAAATCACCCAGACTCCCATTTGGCATGTACTCATAAACAAGCAGCTTACAATCCTTAGTTTTGCAACAACACCACAACCTCACTATATTCTTGTGTCTAATTTTCCCCAATGTTTCGACCTCGGCCTCGAATCCATTGTCCTGTATACCATGACCATGACCATTCTCGATATCGCCTCCATCGACGAGCTTATCCGATTGGCTCCACAGTTTCTTCACTGCTACTGCTTCTCCATTGCTAAGAACAGCTTTGTAAACTTTACCAGAAGCTCCTGTTCCAATCACATTATCTTCATCTAAACAATCCAAAATCTCATATTCACTAAAACCCAGTTTGTGAAATGACATTAAAGTCCATTTAGATTTGTCGATAGTGTGCTTCACTTGGTTGAAATTCTTGTACTTGTAATAAAACCATACTACACCTACTAAGAAAACAATAGCAGCAAGAACAAAAATTGTTCTTAACAACCAAAGATACCTCTGTCTTTTCACCTCAATTCTGCTATCACAAAGACCTGATATGTCACCACATAAACCAGGATTACCCAAAAATGAATTCTTGTACATCTCCTTGGCGAAAAAGGGAGGAAGTTCACCCGAAAGCCGGTTATTCGACAAATTTAGCTGGTTGAGTTTCAAGTTCTGCAGCTCATCCGGGACCGGCCCGGATAGCTGATTATTCGACAAATCGAGATAATTAAGCGTCGATAACGTCCCCATTTCCGATGGTATCCGCCCGGAAAAACCATTGTTTCCTAAATTAAGATCATTAAGCTTCTTCAATGACTTAATCCCAGATGGAATCTCCCCAGATAAGTGATTATTATCCAAATTTAATCTCCCTAAATGCTCCAATTTCAGCATTGAATCCGGCAATGACCCAGATAACTGATTATCATTAGCAACAAAGCTCAATAAATTGCTTAAATACCCAATTTCCTCCGGTATTTTACCCTCAAACTTGTTATTAGCAATCAAGAGCTGAGACAGATTCGAAGCCGAAGCAATCGACTTCGAAATCTCGCCGGAAAACGAGTTAGAACTGAGTTCAAGTAATGACATATGAGGAAGTCCCCAAAAACTCGGTGGCACATTGCCGGAGAATCGGTTATTACTCAATCTTATCCGAGTTAAACTGTCACACTCGCCCAAACTCGCCGGGATTTCGCCCGAAAACGAGTTATAGATCAACAACAGCTGGGACAACCCCCCTCTCGAGCACAAACCCGGAGGAAGCTCTCCAGTAAGATTATTATTCGAAACGTCGATCAAAATTAACTTCGAGTTTTCACCGAGTTTCGTAGGCAGCCCGCCACTAAGACGGTTACTGAACAGCTTCAGCTCGTACAGATTCGGCGAGTCCGCTATGCTCTCAGGGATCACCCCCTCAAGCTCGTTCTCGTACAGATTAATGGAAGCGAGTGGAAGCCGAGTCAACTCATCAGGAATCGTCCCGTTTAGCTTATTCATCGCGGCATCAAACAGCTTCAAAGAACTCATCTTTCCCCACCCAGAAGGCAACGGGCCTGTAAACTCGTTGCTGTAAAGCTCAATCTGAACCGCACTGGTCAACTCAGTGAGCGTACTCGGTATCCTCCCGGTTAACCCGTTACTCGACACGTCGAAATTAACCAACTTCTTCAACCCACCGAGCGAGTCAGGCAACTCACCGACCAAACTACAGTTCGCAAGCCAGAGATACTCTAAACTCGGTAGGTTACCAAACTCAGGAGCGAGTTGACTCGGTCGAAACGGGTTGTAACTCAAATTAAGCGTTTTCAAGGTGGAAACATTGCTTAGCACAGATGGAAACACCCCATCAAGAAGGTTATCCACCAAGGAGATAACTTCAAGCTTCTGGAACATTCCAAAACTCGACGGAACTTCGCCGGAAAAGTTATTCCCGCTCAAATCCAAGTACTCGAGGGTTGTTATTGAGGGAAGAGATTCGGGTAAGTTTCCGACGAGGAGATTTAAGGAGAGATCGAGATGGCGGAGACTCTGACACGTGGAGATGTTAAGGGGTAAAGTAGAGTTGATGAAGTTGTTGGAGAAAGAGAGGGAAGAGAGAGAACGGAGACGGCAGAGAATGAGAGGGAATGGGCCGGAGAGATTAGCACCGGTGAAGTTGAGAGAAGTGACGGAAGAGGTGGTGGGGTCGCAGGAAACACCGAGCCAGTTGCATGGGGTGTCATCGCGGGTGTTCCAAGTGGAGAAGAATTGGTCTGGGTCGGAGAGTGATTGTTTTACATGTTGGAGGTAGAGACCTTCTTGGTTGAGGGAGAGAGATGGTGGTAGAAGAGTGAAAAGGAGGAAGAAGATGAAGAAGATGGAGATGATGTGCATTTTGATGGTGGAGGGTGAGAGTGAGCATGGAATGGAAGAGGGGGAATGTGAGAGAAGAAGAAGAGTGGGTGGTTTTTTTTTGGGTGAATTT
The DNA here is from genome assembly GCA_947645195.1 of Patellifolia procumbens. NCBI lineage: Eukaryota > Viridiplantae > Streptophyta > Magnoliopsida > Caryophyllales > Amaranthaceae > Patellifolia > Patellifolia procumbens. The sequence continues at coordinate 370,684 of CANSGD010001433.1, read as the reverse complement.
TGAACGTGGTGATATAGGGAGTAGTAAGTTTAAAGTATAGATTAGTTTTTTTTTCTTGTCTTGGACTAAAAAAACATAATTATAGCTTATGTAAGTTATAATTAAATTATCTAGAGATTAATCCAACTTTCAACTAACTTAGCAAGTTGCAATAGTTCCATTACAAATTCGAAAACAAAAAGATTTCTATATGTGGTGAGATGCATTACATTAAGAATTCCCTTATTTTTGATATAATTTGACCTCTATTGTTGTTAATTTTGAATCCGTCATCGTCAGTATCCTCTACCGCTATGATCACTTGTAAAATGTATATATTTTTGGTGCTCTTACCATATTAACAACTGTTAATTAATAATGTTTGTATTATTGTTAGCTTATTTGATTTTGTAAAAAACTTGTAAGTAAGTCACTCCATCATCAGTTTATAACATTTGCTTTGTTATTTGCCAGATATTAATGCCCTATTCTTTTGGATCGTACAACTTCAAACAGAACTAAACTTTTCCCCACAAATTATGATTGAACACAAACAAATAACTAAATTCAATTAGATATTCATTCATTTGGTCCGAAAGAACAAATCTAACTTTATTCATTACTAATACCCCTCTATATATAATTTTAGTTTATCATATTGCACCATCAAATAATAATATAACATGTTACATTCTAAATTAAAGTTTACATTATCATTCTTTCTATCTTTATTTACTTGTTATATTTGCTTTTGAAAAGGTTCTTAATAAATGTATGATTGGTGTGTTAGAAAGTGTCAAAAAAGTACCACTGACCATTACTTTATTATAATGATAAAACGATATAGAATATATAGATTTATAACAAAAATATAGCGTGTCACTATTTGATTATAAATATGTAAATATATCTGATCTTCTAGTGTAACTTTAGTGTATGTACATATATATTGTTATGGAATACGATAATCCTGCTCGGAGAGATTATCCACATCTTTCATGGTAATCAGAGCCAAATCGAGCTAACAATTTTTCCCTCTCTCTCTCTTCCCCTCACAAGACCTCATGCGCGGCTGCGCCTCTTCATGTCCGCCGAGAGCAAGCCTTCTCCTCCTCCCTCCTCTTATTCCTACCACCCTGTTATTCATCTCAACTACAAAAATGCTTTACCCCTCATCTCAAGAGTTTGGATTAATATTCTCTTTAGCTCTATCTATTTGCTATATACTACCTCTGTTCCAAGTTTATTGCAACATAGGGGGTTGATACATTTATTAAGATGAGCAAAAAAGTGGGTCATCTTCTCCACTTGCATCATGTGAATAATAAGTAATGAAGCGAGAGAAATGTTGCACATGTGATCTTTTTGGTGATTAAAATAGAAAGTTTGGAATTAATATGAAATTGTCAAATAAGATACAAGTTGAAATATACTTGGAACGTAGGAAATATCTTTTTGAAAAGGTTTTTAAAGTGATGCATGATTGGCATGTTGAAAAATGTCAAAAACAATAATAGTGACCACTATTTTATTGTTAATTAGAAAAAAAGATAAAAAGTATAGGTAAATAACAAGACGACTGAAAAGGTAAAAATCATATTGAGAGCACATGTCAATTAACGAAAATATAGCAAATAAATTAAGACACAGGAAAAATTAGAAATACTCTTAAAAATACAATCAACAACATTCAAAATCATTCAAAACCTTAATATTCTGAATAATTTACTTCATACGTATATTATTTTTTGATGGGTGAACTGAATTAGCAAGTTAAAAAAATGTGGGGAGTTATTTTGGGGGGAGTAGTGGGTCAAAAGAAGAAAGAACAAAGAAGGAAGACGAGGTGGACTTGATAGAAGTGTGTAATATTTTTGATGAGACGATTCACGAGGTTGTGGGGGTTGATGCGATCAAAGGGTTGATGTTTCTTGTCTCTTTTTGGTTTCCAATTCTTGGAGGCTCGTAATTAGCAAGGTTCTTTTTGGAAACATGGAAACTCTCATAAAGGATCAGAGATATTCATTTGATATGCTTTTTCTTTTTGGCCTAGTTTTTACTCCCTTCAGTATTATTTTATATTCCCTATGTTTTTTTGGTCAATCTCTTTTTTTCCTTTCACATCTATATCAATATTTTTATGTACAAACTAGTTAGTATTTTTTTAAATAGAATACGGATCTATTTGCTCGAATGAATTCATTTTAGTTTTAACTTCTTCAATTTATTTTAGTTTAACTCAGTTTAGTTTCATTTAATTCAGTTCAACTTCATTTATTATTTGAAAATATTTATTGATAATATTATTATTATTAATTGAAAATTAAATATAAATAAAATAATACTCCCTCCATTCTGTATTACTTTTTATAGTTTGACCGGCACAAAGTTTTAGTAGTGTTATTTGACTTGTTTATTTTATTATGAGTAGTTAGTTGTTGGTATTATTTAAATCCATAAAGTACAATGTGAGACAATGTGCGTCATGAGTGTATTGTAAAAGTAAAACAAAAGGCTAAAGAGAGAGAAATGGGACAAATGTGGAGTCATCCCATAATAAAAAAATATATTTTTTTAGTGTAGGATCATGCTATTTTCAAAAGTGTATCAAGTAATATGGGACACACGAATATGGAAAGTGTATTAAGTAATATGGGACGGAGTAAGTATTGATTATAATATTATATTAATATAATACTCTATCTACTCCCATTTAATGTTCTCGTTTGAAATTTGGTTCAAAACAAATGCAAATTGAGGTTGGTGTAGGACCAAAATTTTATTTTATAATTGAAAAGTAATAACTGTTTATTTATTATAATTTTTTTCTTTTGCACAGTCTCCAAGACGTGCTTTTAACATTCTATATCTTCAATTTCGTATTAGTAAAAAATATAAAAAATGATATTATAAAAATACATATTAAATCGATTCTGATCCCACGTGAATATGTTTTCTTGAGTATATTAATAAGAATATTAGTCAAACATTTTAAAGTTTGACTCCCACAAAGGATTAGGGTACTTATATAATGGGATAGAGGGATATTTATAATTTGATGTCATATTCAAATAAGGAAATGAGAAAAGTAATTAGGACAAAGAAAAATGAAAAATATTTTGGAAAACAAAGAGGGTAAATGACTCTAAAGCGAGCTTAAGCCTTTTAGCTCGTGTATCAGTCCTTTTGGTACAAAATTTGGTAAACAAACCTCCTTCTGAGGTTCTGATGAAAAAAGGTATAAGCCGAAGGATCAATGGCATGTTCCTAATGGGAGGGGAATAGGAATTTATTATTCATGGTCTCATGAGTTGGGTTGTGCAAAACTCAGTCCAAACCTGATTTTAGACTGGTCCGAACCCGAATTTGAACCGGACTGAACCAAAATTTCAGGTCTGGTCTTCGGTGTGTAAATATATTGAGATTCAAGTTTTCAGGTCTGGTCCAATCTAAGACCTGAAAAAAAATAGGGTCGGATCTGAAGACCTAAAATAACCTTTTTTTCTTAATTTTTTTAACTTTATATGATGAATTTAATAGTTGCAATGCTATATTGCATTAATAAATTTAAGATAGGTTTTTGTTGAGAGGTATTATGCATATATATCGAAAAAATCATACAAGAATCCTTTAAATATAAAAAGTATATTACAAATTTTCAAGATGTCTACATTGGAATCTATGATATTAGATAAATATGGATAATATGCTCATATTCATGAAACATGTCGAAAACTTCCGGTCCAGACTTGGACTGGACCTGATTTTTCCGGTCCAGTCTTCGGTCCACCAAAATTGACATGTCCATTCGGTTCCTTTCTGGCCGGGTCCGGTTCTGGACTTGTGCACAACCCTACTCATCAGTGCTCTCTTAAGAGGGCTATTTGGTGTGAGAGTGGTCAAATGCATTGAAGGAATCAACGTGCAGCATTGGTGGTTGATTGATGGGAATGATAGTTAAAGTAATTGGATGATGCATAGGCAAATCATAGCATACATAATCGAACTTATTGCAGGAGCATAGGGATCATTACTCATTCTCTTGACACTCATCAGGTATCGAAGGACACTGAGTCTTGCTAAGTGATATGACATGTTGCATGGGAATCAAAACTCACTTAGCCGTGTTCCAGTTTGAACCTAGCAAGAACCTTATCAATATAAGTCTCTTGATTAAGTCCATTTAGCCTTTTAGATTTATCTATATATAATCTTTATTCCTACAATGTACACTGCCTCCCCTAGGCCTTTTCATAGAAAAACAATTTTTAAGCCACCCCTTAATTGACTCAAGCATGAGTTTATCATTTCCTGTGAGAAAGTATGTCATCCACATACAACACTAGAAAAGTTATACTACTCCCACTCACCTTCTTATATACACAAGATTCCTTTTCATTTTTGAGAAGTCAAACTTTTTGATTGCCTCGTCTGATATGAGGTTCCACCTCCTTAATGCGTGCTTTAGTCCATGAATGGACTTCTTAAGCTTGCATACCCAACTTGGATTTTCTGGATCTTCAAAACCCTGAGGTTTTGTCTTTTACACATCGTCTTTTGAGAACTTATTCAAGAAAGCGTTTTGACATCCATTTGCCATAATTCAAAGTCATGAAAGACAACATTCACAAGGATTATCCCAATGGATTTCAACATGGCTACAGGGCGAAGGTTTCTTCATAATCTATACTATGAATTTGCCTGTGACTTTTGCCACTAACCTAGCTTTGCAAAGACTCTATGTTTCTCTCTTTGTCTGTTTTCAATGTGAAACCCCTTGCATCCAATGTGTCTCAATCCGTTAGGAGAATCAACCAAGTCTCATACTTCATTTTCAGACATAGATTTTATTTTGTATCTAATGGCTTCAAGCCATTTCTTAAAATTTTGACTCTTCAATGCATCTTTATATCTAGTAGGTTCACCACTTTTTGAAATTGTGATTGCAGAGCTTCCCATCAAAAGGAAATCAACAAACTTCCTTGATGGAACGATGATCATACTCATTTACATTGGGGAACAACAAGAGAAGAATCTCGATCGTTATACTCAGAAACTTCACATGGATTAGATGATCCAAGTGGGGTATTATTAGCAGGTTCTCATAAATTTCCTATGGATTACATCCAAGTGGACAACAGAAGGTTTGTTGATAGAATTCACTACATCATAAGAATTCACGCCGCCTCTAAAGAGGTTTTAACCTCATAAATTTGTTGCTCATCTAGAATTTCTTCGAGAATATATTTCTCCCACTTGTCTTCTTGAAAACAAACTATTTTTCTAGATTGACGCCACCGTGAGCAACAAACACTTTGTTTTCGTTGCGGTTGTAGAAATAATGCTTGTCTATTTAGGATACCTCAAACGCTTGTCAGATTCCGGCGATAGTGTATCAGAATGTAAATGTTTTACATAAGTTCACACCCGCAAACCCTTAGAAAAGACATTTTAGGAGTCGTTCCAAACTATATCACCTATAGAGTCTTATCTACTACTTTGTATGGAATCCTGTTGAGCGTAAACGCGACTATTTCTAGAGAAAATCGCTAGAATGACATAAGGAAATCAACAAAACTTAGTATGGATCTTACTATATCTAATAGGGTGCAATTCTATTCTTTCAGAAACACCATTTAATTGTGGAGTTCTTGGTGGAGTCCATATTTTCCACAAGCTTTCAAATGATCACCATATTCTTGGGTCAGATATTCGCCTCCATGAACGGATCTAGAGCTTTAATCATCTTCCCAAGTTCATTTTATATTTCGTTGATGCAAATAGCGGGATTCAGGAAATTAATTTCCTAACATCCATATCAAGATCGCATGCATAGATTAATATGTATCAATAAATAGGTCGTTTAGATAAACAACCTTTGATGTGTGACTCCAATAGGTTAGTGGGAATGAATACTCCAAAGTATTATCAATGATCTGTAAACCTTCAGAGATCAAGGATTTCAATTATAGTCCCTCTATTTGGCCCATGAACACTGCTTAAAATTTCCTCGTCTGCTAGAACGGAAGAGGATAACCGAATTTCACTCTCTTACTTTTGAGGATATGGCGCCTAACCCTAGTAAAGAAGAGAGGTTTCTTTTCTCTCAATTTGTAAAATAAAAGTTACTCTTAACTTTTTTTTACTTTATTAAAATATCCATATATATAGAGGAAGGAATAACCACTCCTAGGGCTTGTTTAGATTTACTGAAAACAACTGAACTGAACTGAACTGAACTGAACTGATTGGAGCTGAACTGAACTGAACTGAACTAAACTGATTGGAGCTGAACTAAACTGAACTGAATTGAATTGGATTGAAGTGAATTGAATTAAATTAAACTTAATAAATATATAAATAATATTAAAACAATAATAGTAATATGAATATTAAATAATAATTATAATGATAATTAATAATAATGAATAATTATTAATGAATAATAATAATTGTATTTTGGATATTTTTAAATGATAATTATAGATAAATAATATTAATAATCATAAATTAATAATAATAATGATTAATGATTACAAGGATAATTAATAATAATTATTTTATAGTCTTTGTATTAATATATTAATATCTGATGATGATTATTTAATAACAATAATATCTAAGAATTAAATTAATATTACTATTTTAATTATTAGATTTAATTATATATTAATATTTAGTAATAAAATAATGATAGGGTCGGACCGCGCAAAATTACATCATACACCATTTTCACGTGATTTGGTTGGATTATGGGTTGAAAACGCGGGTTTATTTGTGCTTTTAACCTAAACCATATTCCTCCCTAATGATAATAGTAATAATAATGAATAAATCTATAATAAAAAAAATAATATACAGATAATAATAGTAATACTTAATAATAAGAATATAAAAATAAATAATAATAATATAATAATAATAATAAGAGCAATTAGTAAAATAAATTAGACCAACATAATAATATTTAACAAAATGGATATAAAAGAACGGAGCTGAACTGAACTGAATTGAACTGAACTAAACTGAATTGAAATTAAGCTGAAATGAACAGGCCCCTAATCCATATCGAAGTAGATAATCCCCTTAATAGACGCTAGTTGACCGGCCACGATAAGGCCCATAATGAGCTTTTAATTCTCTTTTAACCAATGTTACAAAGTGTGATGACCTCCTATTATTAATTATTTTAGTTGTATATTTAGTCTCTAACAAGTAAATTTGATTACTAAAATAATTAACTTATAATCTATATGATTTTATTCGTATTAATATTTAGTAATTGCGAAAATATTCAAGTATATATTTTTTCACAAATGGACTGATTATATATCATACTCCATATTCTTTCTTTTAGCTGTGCATTGCACAAATTTGAAAAGTAGTACTATTATGACGGAACCTTTTCCCTTCTATTTATTGCCACAAACACCCCGGCCATGAAAAATGGACAAATTTTGTAAGGAACAATTATAAATTTCTTTGGATTGAAGTTTATAACCATTATTGCATGTTATTAACAGAATTTGCACGCCTTGCAAGCCATGCATTATACTCAAATACTCGATTTTGCATGTAGTAGACACGGAAGCAATGTTGAAATTTACTAGACCACCAGTCTACGGGTCTGCTCTTTTCAACTTATTTTCAGTTCAGATAAGTTCAGATAAGGTCGAATAAGGTCGAATAAGGTCGAATAAGGTCTAATAAGGTCGAATAAGGTCTATAAGGTCTAATAGGTCGAATAAGGTCTAATAAGGTCTAATAAGTTCTAATAAGTTCTAATAAGGTCTAATAAGTTCAAATAAGGTCTAATAAGGTTTTTATATATTTTTTATATAACAACATTATTATTATTATTATTATTATTATTATTATTTATTTTAAATTTATTATTATTATACTCATTGGGCTATCATCGTTGCTTGTTGTACGCTTGAGAATTTTATTCGTCTACATGAATAAGGGATATCGACTTTTATGGATTGTCGTTTATAAATGAACATTAAACTATTGTAGTTGGTAGTTGTTCTTGAAGCTATTGATATGCATCTTTTAAGTTTATCTCCGTAGAAATTTATAATTAAAAATAACAATAACAATAGATAATGACTTATAGACCAATAATAATAGATAATTATAGTAATATAATAATAATAATATAATAATAATAATATAATAATGGTAGTAGTATTAATGATAATATAAAGGAAAATTTGTCAGAAAGGACCTTTTAAAAGAGTTCTTTTGTGAGAAAGGACCTTTTAAATTTTTTTTGGCTTTTAACAACCTTAAACAAAAAAAAATTTGCGAGAAGAGACCTTGAGCTTGTTTTCCGACGTTGACCACCGGAAACCGGCGTTGACTAATGTTTTATTCCTATTTGCAATCCTAATCTGGTCTTCTTCCTCACTTCTTCCATAAACAACCACAACAACAAACTCACCATGTTCTTTTAATCTTCTTTTTCACCTCTTCCACAAGACCACCACCACAACAACTTATCAATGACCAATAAAGTACAAATAAAGCACATTTTCATGAAAATCCATCAATGACTACCTTAATCTCACCAACAACAAAACCCTAACTTCATCTTCTTCATCATCTCAATCATAATCTTACTCTTCAACTTCAAATCTGGGTCAACAATAGTTATATATAGAAATAGGAGCAACGACCACAACAACAACGATGTAAACGGCGGCAGGGGCCGTGGTTTTGACGAATGAAGCAACCCAATTATCAATTTGTAAGTTTCAGGTGAGTTTTAGGGTTCTTTTTTTTGTAGGTATGTGTGTGGAGAAATTAGTTTGCAAGACTATTAATTTAGAAAGTAGATAACAATGTTGTTTACAATCAATAATATCCATGTGAAGAAAGAACAATGAAGGATGTCAAGTGGTTGAATACAAGTAAAGGACACCCTAAAGGGGTATGATTTACTAATTATTGGTAATTAGACATGAAAATGTAGTTTGAGTTTTGGGTTTGTTGATTTTGAAAATGGATGAAATTTTGAGAGAAAGTGAGTGAGGAAGAAGATGAATAGAGGATAGTTGGAGGGAAAGGGTAAAAGGAGTATGTTTATAATAAAATTAGATTGGAAATAGTAAAAAGCAGTGGTCAATGCCGGTTTTCGGTGGTCAACGTCGGAAAACAAGCTCAAGGTCTCTTCTTGCATTTTTTTTGTTTAAGGTTGTTAAAAGCCAAAAAAAATTTAAAAGGTCTTTTGTCACAAAAAAACTCTTTTAAAAGGTCCTTTCTGACAAATTTTCCTAAAAATTAACATAATAAGAAAAATAGTAATAACAGAGTAATTATTATTATATTAGAGATAAGAATGATAATAATTATAATGGTAATAGTATAAATAATGATAATAATAATAAATAATGATAATAATAATAAATAATAAATAATGATAATAATAATAAATAATAATAACAATAATAAAAAATAATAATAATAACAATAATAAAAAAATAAAAAAATAATAATATTAAATAATAATAATAATAATAATAAGGTCAAATAAGGTCAAATAAAGTGTAATAAGGTCGAATAAGGTCGAATAAGGTCTAATAAGTTCAGATAAGTTCAGATAAGCAAAAATAAGTTGAAAAGAACGGAGCCTACAACTTGTAGTGTAGATATTGATTGTTACCCAACTCATGAATAAAAGCAATTTGAACTTTTACTAATTTATTCTTTTGTAAAATGAATTTCATAATTGTGTTGGCTAGCAGCAGTTTCAGTGACAACAGCAAGGAAACGTAGATGGATAGACATGATTGTATGGCTAGTGGGTCAGAGGAGAGGGAGAGAGAGAGAGAGAGAGAGTAGAGAGCGTAGTACAAGCAGGCCTGAAATGAATCTACTACTACAACTAAAGCGTGATGGCCTGTGAAACAGGCAAACAGCAAACAGGGTGACTAGTGTATGAGCAGTGGCAGTTACAGAAAACATTTGAAGCGAATGGGCTCCAGGCACCTGCCAACGCATACTAGCTTCACTTTTTTGTTTTTGCCAACTCGGTAATGTCTGCTACGAATATGTTTTCTAGAGAAAAATAAGTTGAATATATATAAATTCTTCAATAAGCTTTAGTATATTACTTATATAAAAAAAAGCTTTAATATATTCTAATATCTTTCAAATGTCCTTAAATAAGACTAGTTACGTCCTTTAAATTTATGTTTGCTCGTCATTTAAACTTATTTTAACTTATTCGAACTCATTAAATGAAACCTTATTATATTAGATATTATTTGACCTTATTCGACATGGTTTGACTTTTTCTGAAATTATCTTAATTGTCAAAAAATACCAAGGTTTTAGCACTTTTTCAAAATAAATACCAAGGAAATGCGAAATTTATGGAAGCTTGCTCTAGTGGCACTTGCTATCTGATCATTTTCTTATTAACAAGCTTTAAGCTACCAATAAGTTATGTTTTTCTTAGAAATCCATAAACTAAAAGATATCCATTTATTTTTCCGTTTTAGAATTTCATACCAATTAACTGAAATTCATTCAACTTTATCTTTGAACAACGGATAATCTAAGGTGAGTTAAATTTGGGTGAGAAAGTGACGAAAAATAGACGGATAGTTATTAGTTGGTATGAATTTCTAAGAAAAACATAACTTGTTGGTATTTATTCTACATTTCGCAACTCCTTGATATTTATTTTGAAAAAGTGTTAAAACCTTGGTATTTTTTTGACAATTTTTCCTAACTTTTCTGAACCTATAAGAAATGAAAATAAGTTTAAAAGAACGGACCATAAGTTCTTAAAACTTTTAATAGATTCTACTCCTTTTGTCCTCCCAATGGTTTCTCATTTCTTTTGGGCACAAAGTTTTATGAAGGGGTTGATGTAGGCTTAAATTTCCTTTTTATAATTGTAAAGTAAGGTATTAAATATTTTTTAGAATTGTTTTTTAAGAGAAAGTGTGTGTGGGGTCAAGTGCTTTTTATACGGATATAGTATTATAATAAGCGGACACATCTAAATAAGGAAATGAGAAATGTAATTGAGACAAACAAAAATCAAAAACCTTTGAAGGACAGATGGAGTAATAAGTTTCAGTAATGTTTTAATAAGTTATTGTAAGTTCAAATAGTTTGCGATGCAACCTTTGTCATTTCCTGATTTTCAATGGGTTGGCAGAATGTTATTAAAGGGTTTATCTAACATCTTTCTATGACGTAATTATCCTAAAATAACCTACCTTTTTCCGCCCAATCCTCTAATTGCTTCTACTAATTTGTTTATTTTCTAAACACTCATTAACTGTAAAAAGAAAATATAATATTTGAGCCAATTTATTCTGATTCTAAAAGATTATATGACACTTTATTTTATTAATATCCAGTAATGTTGAGATAATTGAAATGAAAGAGACATTTTTTCTTAGGAAAAATTATTTTAAATAAGCCAACCTTTATCCCATCTTCTTATATTAAGTCAACCTATGCATAATTCTAGAATAAGTAAACCTTGTATGTCAATTAATTTTAAACAGGTCAAATTACCACCTGTTTGACCGGTAAATAAAAAATTTGACCCACCCTCTTTACCTTTAACCACCACCACAAAACCACTCACCTTATATTTAATCCACACTACCGCCCAAAAAAACCACCACCATTGATCCTACCCCATACACCTCACCTCACCACCGTCCCTAACCAACCATCCCACTTCACCCCGCCATCCCTACCCCCGTCGACCTACCACCCAATACCACCGGCACCACTGGCTCGACACCACCCACTCAACCTTGATACACTTAGAGATGAGAGGAGGAGAGGGAGACAACAACCGGGCAAAAATTTGAGTTATTCAAGGAATTGAAGGACGTTTGCTACAGTCAACTCGGATCATAAATTGAGGGACGTTTGCTACAACCACCACCACTGAAGGACGTTTGCTACAATCTGAGTTATCCGGAATGAGAAACACTTCTTGAGTTTTGGGCCTTCTAAACATGACTTCACAGTTATGCTAATGGACATAGATGACAATTTTCCTTCAAAATTTCAGCGCATAAATAAACCCTTGAAGAACAGCTACAAGTAAAAAAATTCCATGATTTAATTTTCACACATAAAATAGAACTTGAAAATCAGATTCACAGTTTATCATGTTGTGTTGTAGAGCAGAAATCAGAAATTAACTTTCAGCAGTCAATGATCAAATATCAATTATTGAATTTGCTACAATCAACTCGGATTAAATCCGTTATTCAGATCAACCAAAATCGTTCATTTAATATCTTCAAAAAATTCAATCTGAACGAATTTTTTGCCAGATTTGAAGATTTCTATGAGAGGAATTGTAGCTAAGATAATATTTTCATTGAATCTAGAAATTCTAAGAAATTGAGATGAATTTCAAGAACCAATCAAAACCTACCTATCACAGAAAATAAAGGAAATCCTAAAGAAATTGAGATGAATTTTTGAAAACTATCAAAACCTATGCCAAGAAATCTACAAAGATCAAAACCCAAAAAGAACTCTGAAGAAACAAAAGGAAAAGCGAATAGATTTTACATCAGAGATGAGAAAAAGAAGGAAAATTTGGCTTTTTTGGTGGCCCTCATGCGAGTACGGGGGGGTCAGTTTGATAAAGACTGACCTCACTCCGGAATCCGATAGCCCTAACCCCTTATTTTTGGAAAGCTGGTGGCCGCGTGTGAATTCGACGACGAATACCATAAAGATAGAGAACCAATTGGACTGAGTGAGGGGATGGTTCTTATTAGAAATAAAGCTTCTACCCTTTATCCCTATCTTCGCCCAGGGATCCCTAGAAGGGAAAGAAATGAAGAAGAAGTTGCCCTTTTTTGATTGAAGTAGCCACGACTTAATGAACTGATCGCTTGCTCTTGCTCCGTTCTCCTTTCGCTCTAGATGTTCCTTATTTTGAGTTCAAAAACTAATGTGCCTGGCCATCTCAAAATGCTATCCTGCTCTATTGTTGCGTAGCAAAAGAAGCGCTTTCTTTTATTATTCAATTTAAATTGAATGAATGGATCGGTCTCCTTACCAAATAATTGGCAACCTAACTGCGATAGTCGGGAAGACTGACTTTCTCTCTTTCTACAATGGCACTCAGTTTATATCTTTAAGTTCGATCATTGACAACAAGGCTGACAATGAAATGAGAAAAACAGTGAGTTTGGGTTCTTTCAATGGTTTTAGTGGGTGTGGAGGTGGGTTACTGTTTGTGGGGGGTGGTTGAAGAAGAGACACAGTGGCGGAGATTTGAAGGTTAAAAAAATTGAAAGATAACCGGCTACTACCTGCTATTGTAGGTTAAAAAAAAATTCGGCTTGTTTAAAATCAATTGACATACAAAGTTTACTTATTCTAGGATTATGCATAGGTTGACTTAATATAAGAAGATGGCATAAAGATTGGCTTATATAAAACAATTTTTCCTTTTTCTTATTCTCAAAAAAACGTCAAACGTTACTCCTATTTGGATACCTAAAAAAATCAGCAGTGGTCATTGGACTATGAAGAAAAATTTATATTTTAAGATATCAGAGTGAGCATAAATTAATAAAATCTAATGAAATAATTAGATATATTAATAACATATTAAAATCATTCATAGAAAATAAATAACGATATCTGATAAAGTTCTCAAAATAACTTAGACACGATATTAAAACTAGTCCTTCTATAACCTAAACATAAAAGGCTAAAATTGGGCTGAATATTGAAAACTGCATAATAATTCAAAGCGCTATATAATATATTTAAGGCATTCTAATAAACCTTACCAGTTACCACTAGAACTAGATTATACACTACTTGCACACTAGTTACTATAGGATTGAAAAGGATCATAATGGAGTGGAAATAATTACCCTCAAGAAATAGAAACCATTACCAACTTTACTTACTTTCTCTCTCCCCTCTGCCAAATCATGCATGTTTTGGACGCCAATACACACTAGAGGTTTACAGCTGCTGCATTATGATGCATCATGCATGTAGTTCATGCCTTTCATGGGCATTTTTTGTTGTTGTTGATTAACCGTTCAATCGCTGAAGAACGTGTATATCATTTTGCCTAGTTTGGCTCTTTTCTCATGACCATACGTCCATACATTTTAATTATGTCATGTCTCTTTTAGTTTTACTACCGCAGCAAATAACAAGAAAGTAGTAGGAGTAATTCTCATACTTATATTGTTACATTATTACACACATGACTTGTCATGTATAATTTCACCCTTTTCTTAAAATTCAAGCAATATGTAATCAAGTAACAGAGAAAACAAGAGCAAAATATGACGATGAATTCATGAAATAAGACTCCGTTTTTTCAACTAATTTTCAATTTTTATTAGAAAAAAATTAGTATAGACAAATTCGAATAAGTTCAATCCGACAAAAATAAACAATAATAAGGTTTTGACCCTCTCGCAAATAAGGTTAAATAAGTTCTAATAAGTTCAGATAAATTGAAAATTAAGAACGGACCCTGGCCTGAATGTGGACTTTTACTGAGTACAGATAAGCAACAACAAAATAAACTCTTATCTAGTTGCATTTGCTCGATTTTGAGACTCTTGAAACAACACCCTTGGAAAATCAAGGACATCACAATAAGGACTTTTGGAATCAAGGCTTGAAAAGTCTCCTTTGATTTTTTGCGAAAGGTCCCATATCACTTGTCTTGTGGGAGGGAAAACTCCCTTGTTTATTTATTCTCTCCATCTCCTTGTTCATTGAGTTGGTTACTTGAGATGTTTTTGTGGTTGGACATCCTACTTGAGTTAGGCTTGCTACCACACTCGCGCGAGCGCCGCCCTGGTCGGGTCGGGCCTCGATATGGGATCTAGGTTCTGGGTTGGAGCTTATCTTTTTGGACCTGAGCCTGGGCCGTGTGTAACGGTATTGTTGGACTGTAACGTTTTGAACGTTACAATCTTGATTGATATTGATTGCGTCCCTTGATTCACTCCGCCCATTGATCACATTCCTTATTTGGGCCTGATTGTTTTATAATCAGACCACTACTGCTTCTATTTTGGCATCCAAAAACACACTTCTCTTCTGCCCCTATTCTTTTCTTCTTCTTGGGTACGTGCTACCATAATAATAATAATAATAATAATAATAATAATAATAATAATAATAATAATAATAATAATAATAATAATAATAATAACTTATGAAGAAACTGGCAGATATATGTTTCACACGGGTTACCAAAACTGCAGAATCCACATTCTCTTTATCTCCATGACAGATGGCTTTGTGAAAGTCTCAACAGGGAGAACGAAATTCTGATTGGCTAAGGGCGGTCCCGATTTCAGGTTTGGGTCAGACTATGAATGGCAAACTTATCGATGTGTGCTATGCTACCGGTTGGGTGTTCCCTTGTTTTCTACTTCGAGGCCGTGCTCTGCTTGCTCCAGGGTTTTTATGGAGATATTTATGGTGACCATACTGTGTCATGTACGGGCATTTTGGTATTAAACATCGATATAATGTTGTTCGTGACACCTTAGTCGATGTATATTATCGGTCTGGGATTTCAGCTGGTAAGCCAGTTGATATTAGGTTGTGTGGGGAGAACGAAAACCCCTCCGTCCTACGGATATGTTACTTTACTCTTGGGATGAGGGGCTTGATGTGTGTGTTGATCTAACTGGGTCATCACTCTTGGCACAATCTGGGATGTCTGACTTCGTGCCTGGCCGAGTGGTGAGTGATGCAACACAACGCAAACGTGTCAAATATAAGGCTAAATGTGCGACTATTGGATATGGTATCTTACCTTTCTCCTTCTCTTCTTTAGGAGAATTAGAGAAGGATGTTGTTACTTTGTTGAAGCGGATACAGAGGTTCTCCATGGCTCAAGATATTAGGGCACGGGCTGCTGCCCACATCTTCACTAGGGTCTGTTTTGCTATTGCTAAAGGAATGGGGGCCAATATAGTATCTCGGCTTCCCACTAACTTTTTGTAAATATTCTGAACTTGTTTAATAATAATAATAATAATAATAATAATAACTTCCCACCTCAGATTGGCTTCGGGCAGTTCCTATTTCAAGGTTGGGTCAGACGATGAACCTCAAGACTTATCGGAGTGTGTTGTGTTACCGGTTGGGTGTTCCTTTGTTCTCTACTTCGATGCCGTGCTCTGCTTGCTCCAGGGTTTTTGTTGGGGATGTTTTTGGTGATCATGCGGTGTCGTGTGCTGGTATTGTGGGTATTAAACATCGGCATAATGTCGTTCGGGATACTCTTGTTGATATTTGCTATCGTTCTGGGATTTCGGCAAGAAAGGAGGTTGACATTGGATTGTCTAGGGGGAACGACGGGGCCCTCAGGCCGGCAGATGTACTTCTTTATTCTTGGGATGGTGGTCTTGATGTGTGTGTCGACTTGACAGGGTCTTCTCCCTTGACCCAGTCTGGGTTGTCTGACTTTGTTCCTGGACGTGTTGTTGCTGATGCGGCTCATCGGAAGCGGGTCAAGTATGAAGCTCGTTGTCGAGCAATTGGGTATGGCTTCCTTCCCTTTTCCTTTTCTTCTCTTGGGGAATTGGATAAGGTGGCTATTGCGTTGCTGAAGCGGGTTCAGAACTTCTCGAAGACACAGGACATAGGGGCACGTGCTGCTGCCCATATTTTCACTAGGATGGGTTTTTCTATAGCTAGAGGAGTGGGTGTCCAGATTGTATCTCGGTTGCCCACTAATTTCTTGTAGGTTGTATGATTTTTGTCCATTATAATAATAATAATAATAATAATAATAATAATAATAATAATAATAATAATAATAGTAATAAATAATAATAATAATAATAATAATAATAATAATAATAATAATAATAATAATAATAATAACAACAACAACAACACTAATAATAATACTTAAAATCAATATGATGTTGATAATAGTTTAATATTTTTAAGAACAATATAATAATAATACTCCCTCCATTTCATAATGATCTTCTCACTTACTATTACTACAAAAACCAAGATAAAATGGAGAAATAGTGTGAAAGTGAGTTTGTTCTGTCTATTTTAATAGGAGAAATAATGTGGTTGTGAGTGTGAAAAATTATATGGGCCCAATAAGTTGGTTAAGTAGTGTGAAAAGGAAATAAACCTTTTCCATTTTAGGAATAAAGTAGAAGTGAATAGAACTCTGAAAAACGGATAAAACGGAAAGTGGGTAGATCATTATAAACGGAGGGGGTAATATAACATTTATAATAAAAACAACAATAATATAGTAAAAATAATAATAATAGATAGCAAGAATAGTAAACAATGATAATAATATTAATAGGAATAACAATTATAACAATAAGAATAACAATACTAACAATAAAAATAACAATAACTACAACAACAACGATAATAATGATTAATAATAAAAATAGTAATAACAATATTAATAGTAGATGATAATAATAAAAATAATAATGATGATGATGAAGATGATGATGCAAAAGACAATAATATCAATAATAATAATAATGATAATAACAACAACAATAATGATGATAATATAAGTTCTAATAAGTTCAAATAGTTCATATAAATCAAGATAAGTGAAAATAAGTTGGAAAGCAGGGACTCATAGTCCACTTTCTTAATAAGGCAACAGAAAAAGATAACCTCAATGCGAAACACAACCCAATATCATCAATACATTAGTGGAAAAAACACCTGTTGCTGAGGGCCCTAAAGGGGCTTGTAGCTGCGTACAAGGGTCGTAACTATTGAAGGCGCAACTATTGTGGAAAAACAGTAGCTGCGTACAAAGACGCGGCTAAATTTGAAGTTTAGCTGCGGGCCTCAAGCTCAAGCCCGCAGCAACAAGTAGCATTAGCTGCGGGCTACAAGGTGAGGCCCGCAACAACAAGTAGCATTAGCTGCGGGTTATTAGGTGAGGCCCGCAGCTAATGTATTTTATTTTATATAAAAAAAACTGGCAGCAGCCACTGCCAGCAACACTATGGTGCTCTTCCTGCCTGCTGTCATCCTCCTTGACCAACAAATTTTTCTCACTTTCATACGATTATTCAATATAACATCAAGCTCTTCTTAAACAACAACAATGCATTAATAAGACGAACGTATAGGAAAACTCCACTCATTGCATGTACAATCACATGGCATAGTTAATAACATATGCAGTTAAGCCTTAAAACTTGACCTTCAAAGTAAGCCAATAATTGGTTTGAAGCATTACAAAAAGCACGAGATTATCAAGAACAAAGACCAAGGGATGTATTTAAAACTTGCTGTAAAGGAACAGTAAGAAAAGTTGCCGACGATTTTATTGTAAGCCTTTAGCTCTGCTTCTTTAAGACTCATCTGCGCAAGCTTCCTTTGTATCTGGAGGTACTGGTTAATCGTGTTTCTCTTTTCAGCAAGAAGATCTACAAAGAAAATTGGAAAATAGATTTAGATATGACAAGTATAAGTTACTAATTCCCAAACTCTAAACAGATTATGGAATTAGTCAAGTAGTTTTCAGAGAAGTACTACCTCTCTTTCTCACATCTGTGCTTGCTTTAACATTTGTCTGAACATTGGGAGGAAGACTTTTTAACACGTGACTCCTTATTGCAACTTGGAATCTGAACTAGCTGATGATAGATTCAAGGTTTAGCTGAGAGGATTTTGTTGAGGACAGGCCAGTAGTAGTCATCAGCCTGTAGCATTCTGTGTGCGCAAAAAAATTCAACAGATGGTTCATAATTATATGGCTTTAAAGGCACCCATACTGGGGGAGGGGAGCAGCCGCAAATGTGTTATAATGATTATAATGAGTCTTTCACGTCCATGTGAGTGGAGCATAAACATAGATAAAGAATCAGAAGGATTAACTAATATATTTCTGGAACTTACGTGACACTCGTGAAACCATGGGTCTGGCAGGTTCAATTTTTGTTGTAGGCTTTTTGATCCTAATACCTTGTTAGAACTATATTATACTTCGGGTATGGTCATAGATAACTCACAGCACAAGATTTGGGAACATCAGATCTTACATATTCAATTAATAAAAGATACTATGATGTGAGGTGGAAATTGAATCTAGAGCAATGTTCTACCATCTCCCTAACATGACACTTCAAATACCGTCATCAACAGTATCTAAAGACTCTGAAAAGTGCAAAGAGGCAAAATCGTACCTCAGGAGATCCAGGGGCGATTCCAATCAGAACCAACCATTTCTCTGAAGGATCACAACGGTAGTTGATAATTTGATTGTTTGCTAGATTTGCAGTGCGCTCGAACACTTTCACAGGCTTAGAATCACCTAAACACAGGATGTGGACATTATAAGAATAAAATTGCAGTCAGGGGAAATGAACAAAAGGAAAAAGATAGTATCTGCTTGTTGAGCAAAGAGCCTTACCTTCAATTGACCAGTGGTAAACTGATGTCTGGGTTACAAGGCCTAACATTTTAGGGGTAATCCATTTCCAAAAGACAACCTAAAGAAAGAAAAGAATATTAGACTATTGTAGCATCTCCATATCAGGAAAGTTAACAGCCAACAGCATGACCCAATAATGTTCAATAAGAATCAAATAGATGGCATACCATCTCAGGCATTTGATGGGACTTTATCTTTGCCTTTGCTTCAATCAATATTAATATCTGAAGGTGATCCTGAGTAGTCCCGGAAAGTTGGGCTTCATATTAAAGATCACAAATCAGCCAGCATTCAGAGCCACCACCCCCATACACCAGCAAAATTATTTTATAATACTTGGTGCTAATTCTAAAAGCTCGTAGAAAACATACAAATTTAAGAAATAAATAATCATAAGAATAACAAGAACTTCAGTTGACTAAGCATACTACACCAAGAAAAATTTACATTTTAAGATAGTATGATATGGAATTCATTAGTATTCACCTTATATTTTTTGTTCTGAACACAAAAGATTAGAACACTGTTTTTCCTAGTTTTGATCATTACAAGAGATACTTAGCTACACAAAGCAGCAAAGAACACATAAGCTATGCATATATTAGCACAAATAAGAAACCATTAAGTCAAGAGAATAAGCAGGAGAGTGACTATTGGATCAAGCCAGAAAGAGAGTCGACGTCTAAAATCGGACCAAAGGTAGTGCCGGGGACCAACACTAGAGGAAGAACACCTATAAACCTTAGCCAAACCCAAAAACTAAACTCAAAAATCAAGAGATCCTGAAAGGATAACATATTTAAAAAGATGGAGATAATAAAACTTGGGATTATTGGCATCTGTTTTTTATAGATCCTACAGGCGAGAGTAATGAATAGAGTCGAAATCAAAGTTTTGATTCCAACTCATATATCCAAATGCAATTAAGTTTCAGGTGTCTTTGTCCCCAGTTTTTCTTTAGGATGTAGTTAAGATTTCAAACCAACAAGGTGGACAGTGATAGAATGCCCAAGGTGCAATATTGAATGCAAGACCTCAACACGAACTCACTTATGTCCCAAAAGCCACTTTCCATTTGTGCAACCTTTACATCATCTATGTTAAAAAAACCCTAAATTTTAATGTCTAGGTAGGAGCCCAACACACTTTTAATAAACCAAAAATATGCATACTTAAGTTTAACAAAGGACCCTGCTAGATTGCTCAAGCAGTAACTACTTTCTACTACGTTATGTTGGGGAACGGACACCTGGGGAATGGAATATGTACCCAATTAGGAGTGAGAAAGTGAGAAGAATGGAGTGGAGAGGAGAAAAAATGATAAGTAATTGGTCACCTGAAAGGTTTAAACCAATGGCGACCTTCTCCTCTGATTCTGATGGGGCCTTCCGGGTGTTGTTCACAATCCTCCATACAATTGAAACAGTCAGCTAGATAGGTACCTTGTTGAGCAGCAACCTGTGATACAGTTGCATGAACAATAGAGCATAAATTAGTGATAAATGGGTATCAATAATGCTGTCTGATCCTACGAACGAGATGGCACCTGGGCAGTTGCTGGAAGATTTTTCATTAGAGAGTCCACTTGTGAAAGTGCTGATCTGAATTCCTCAATGTTCAATTCAATGGCTTTGGTTGCATCCCCTTTGGCATTCTTCATCAAATCAACGATACTCTTCATTTGTCTACTCTTGAGGCAAAGTTCAATTTGAGGGTATCTTTCCAAAATGTCATCAACCAGTTCATGCATTTCTTTAATTGTCAGTTCTGAGAGTTATCCTTATCAGCCTTCCTGAAAATCTCCGCAATATCCTCCTGAACGAAAAAAAGAACATTTAAGCCAATTCAATGCAATTAAGTTTGTTAATTCTTGGATTTCTTGATGGAGGACATAAAAGAAAAGAAAGAAAAGAGGGGAAGAAATAAAAAGGAAACATCAACAGAAGTTCATCGAGCGCAAACAGAGAATACGGTGGCAGGTAGGTTGTAAAATTAATGGGAGCGATGGAGTATGGCGGAAAAGGTAAACACGAATAGAAGGATCATGTTGGTAGCAACTTATAAGCAAGCAAGACCAGTTAGTATATTGTATTAACATTAATACAGTACCAACTAAATCATAATAATTCCCTATCAAAATCATTCATGACAAGAAAGTAAAATAAAAATAATAGAACCAAATAATGGAATGCTATAGAATGAAGATGAGTAGATTACCATGGCTTCCCGAATATCTGCAAGCTGACGAATGACAACCCAAAACAGTGACATCAGTTAGAATTCCTTCAAAACGTCATCTAGATTGATACATGGTAAGGAGAATATAATCTTAGTGAAAAAAAGATTCCATATATAAAATATCATCTATATTGATACATTGCAAAATCGTAGTAAACATATCGTTGAATGCCTAAACTCTGCTAAAATTATATGGGAGCAATATTTTACTTCACAATAGCATGAATGTACATTATGTACTCCAAATTCCAGTCTTATAAACTAGCACCAATTTACTAACAACATCATCCACAGTTCTCCACCATCTTCACAAACATATAGCAATAAGTATTACCACCACATATGCCTCAAATTTGCGGTGAGAAACGATAACTACTGCAAAAACCTAAATTACAGCAACCAAACAAGAGAAGCAGATAACATCAAACACCAATAAGGAAATAGATTAGATTTACATATCCATTCAACATTTCGACAGCCTTTTCGGCTTCTTCAACAGTACTCATAGTCACAAACCCAAATCCTCTACTCCTATCAGTTTCCCTATTGTAAATGACCTACACAATACAACCCTCAAAATCAATCCCAACTCAATCAACAAGAACAAACTTAAATACCCAAAAAATAAACAACTTTAGAAACTTCAAAAAAAGAAGAATAATTTGATATACCTCAGCAATCTCAACAACATCAGCACCATCAAACATCTGAGCTAACTTCTCACTATCAACATCATAAGGCAAAATGCCCACAAACAATTTAGCCTCTTCAGGAGGTTCAGGGAACCCTTCACCACCTACATCGGCTTCAACCCGAAATCAGGAAATTTGAGCAGAAGCACCCAATATCTGGATTATACACGGTACGCAGCTTGCAATTGAGATTGGAACTGAGATTGAAACACGGTGGCGGCGGTTGGTGTTAAATCTGAGAGTGAGCAAAGGGGCGAACTGAGATTGGAACTTCAATGGGACGCAGCTTCAATCGCAGAGAGGGAAAGAGAGGGAAAAAGAGGAAGCTTAGCTTCACGGCCCTTATGCATTATACCTAAAAGCAAATTAAAATTTAAGATTTTTTTTGGCCGTTGTAGCTGCGGGCCTACACGAAGAGCCCGCATCAACTAATTTATAGCTGCAGGCTTTTCTATACGCCCGCAGCTAGGGGTGTTAATGAGCCGAGCCGAGCTCGAATACTGACAAGCTCGGCTCGAGCTCGTAAGGCTTTACCCTCGGCTCGAGCTCGTGGCTCGTCGAGCCTCGATATTTGAGCTCGGCTCGAGCTCGTGGCTCGTCGAGCCTCGATATTTGAGCTCGGCTCGAGCTCGTGAGACTCTACTTGCGGCTCGGCTTGAGCTCGTGGCTCGTCGTGCTCGCGGCTCGGCTCGAGCTCGTGGCTCGTTTCTTACCCACTCACCAATCATTTGATTTTATAACTTGGTTTCCCTCTTAGCACTGCTAAGATTCGATGTGGGATTCCATAGTTCGATGAATAAAAACAAACTCATCATATGATTTTATAATTTGGTTTCCCTTTTAGCATTGCTTAGATTTCGATGTGGGATTCCATAGTTTGATGAATAAAAACAAACTCATCATATGATTTTATAACTTGGTTTCCCTCTTAGCATTGCTAAGATTTCGATGTGGGAGTCCATAGTTTGATGAATAAAAACAAACTCATGCTATGATTTTATAACTTGGTTTCCCTCTTAGCATTGCTAAGATTTTGCTGTGGGACTCCATAGTTTGATGAAGACTATCAAACCCATGTTATAACTTGAATTCCCTCTTAGCATTGCTAAGATTTCGGTGTGGGACTCCATGTTTCTTTTAACTTATCTAACATATGCTTTTATAACTTGGTTTCTCTTTTAGCATTGCTAAAATTTCGATGTGGGACTCAATGTTTTGTTAAAGAAAAATAGTCGTGGGACTTCATGTATTAAATAATACTTCCAACCTTGTAACAAAAAAAAAACTCTAAGTTTATTTAAATGATTAATTATTAAATAATCAAATACTTTAAAATATACTTTATTCCTTTTGTGAAGGAAATTGAGTATAAATTTTGTATACCATCCAAGGAGGTACAAAATCAAGCTCTAAGTTGAGGAAATAAAGGAGTAGTAGCTATTTATAAAGAAAATAAGGTTGGTGCTTCTTTTCTTAGCCAATGTGGGAGTTTAATTCTAAGAGAATAGTGAACACTTTGGTAAATATATGATGTAAAAATAATTCGAGCCGCTCACGAGCTTTTCGAGCCGAGCTTAGTCTGGCTCATGTATCGTCTCATTAAAACTGGAGCCGAGCCCGAGTTCGAGTCGAGCCCCACCGAGCCGAGCTTTGACCGAGCCGAATTCGAATAGTTCGCGAGCAGGCTCGGCTCATTAACACCCCTACCCGCAGCTAATGCAAGTTAGCTGCTGGCTTATTTACAATCCCGTAGCTAGAAGGGAGCAGCAAAAACTATTTTTTTCCACTAGTGATATAGAACGAAGCACAAGTTAAGAATTTTGTAACTAATTCATACATTTGCGTAATTCCTTTGCAGCCCCCTTCTTAAAGATTTCACACAATACCTTAAAATTTACCTTTTTAAATGCACAATTCTTTCACCATATACTAAGCTTTATTAATTTTAATAGAATTATTTTATGTAATTTAATTAGGAAAAACTAATCTAAATTATACTTCCTCCGTCCTAGTTTTAATTGGCTTCTACACTTTGAAGTAGTAGTCTCCAAGTTCCAAGAGTAGTTTCAAAAAGAAGCAAGAGTCTCACATTGATTACATAAAATAGTAAGTCCCCGACCCGATTCAGTAGTTCCCGACCCGACCCGATTCCCGCCCGTTGTCATCCCTAGTAGTAAGTCTTATTAGAAGACTAGAGGGAACATTCTAAGTTGCCTCGCTAATTTGTTAAACATTAAGGATATTCACCATCATTAATATTCTCGTCATGGCTTGAATTCCACATTAATTTAGGGTATCCCCTTATGACCGGTCAATTTCCTTTCCTTTTATAGATTGCAGAGTCTTCGGTTCAATTCAAGCACAAAAAATTCCCAGTCCATCTTTGTGGAATTCTCGAAGTTGTTTCCTCATAACTTAGGTAGTGCTCATTGTATTGTAGCTCTAAATCGGAGTTCTTGTCTTCACCTATAATTTCATGGTCATGAAACCTTAGAGTAAAGCCATTAGATGATCTTGAAGTTAGATCATTAAGAGAGAGAGAGTAAAAAAGGTAATAAAATATTAAGAAAGAGAAAAAAACAGAGAGAGAAAGTGAAAATCTGGTCATTACCCCTTACTTGGTCTGATTCACTGACACTTACAACAAAAGGAAAGTTGTTGTCCACGCGTCAGGAGAAGGAGAGCGATAGCAAGGCTCGCGGGGCCCACACCCCTTTCTTTTCCTTCTTTGCAACTGCTAAATCCTTATGGATATCCAATGTCCAATATTTTTTAACAATTTGTAACGTTTAAAACCCTTCTAATGTTAAAAATTGTGTTTGCATTTTTTCAATTTTTAATTTAAAAAAAGCATTGTATAAATTGACACCAATATTGATTTACTTCTATACCTTTCATTGTTAAGATAATTTTATTAAAACACTTACCCTCTCTCTCAAAACTTTAGTTTCTCATAAAATATTTGGCTTAAATTCAGACAAAACAGAGATTAATATGATCAAATTAAATAATCGCCAATATAATCCAATGTTTAATATGATTAATTTTTAAATTGACATATTGCGTAAATAAATACGATATTATCATTAACAATACTAATGATGTTAAGTTAATATAATAGTCATTAATTGTATAGAATTAATAAAAAACATAGATGAAGATATAATTGAGAAAAGAAAATTTATGGTAGGATATGGTCAAAAGTAGGACATAGAATATGAAGATCCAAGATTGTAAACCATCTATTGGGTAAAGAAATAATGAAATTATCAATAATAGATCTTGAATTAGGTGGAAGAGTGAGAAAATAATAAGCTGAATGATGATCTCAAATTATAGATCAACGAGTGGCTATGCCCTTAAAGGTTTGTTGTATTAAGTCAAAGAGTATAGTTCGGTCCTGTTATTTTGGCCTGCCAAGAGTTTAAATTAAGGGAAATTCCCAACGGTAGGTCTCTAGTTTTGAGTTTTGTCAATGGTAGGTCTTAGTTTTTTTTAATCCCAATGGTAGGGCTGAATTTTAATTTATTTCCTAATTATAGGTTAATCACCCTAATTTAAATATTAAAATTAAAATTAAAATTAAACCTTAATTAACTAATTTAAATTAAAAAAAAAATTGAAAAAAAAGAAAAACAGTAATTAAGGGAGGGGGTGGCGGCTGGGTGGTTACAGGGTGGGGGTGCGGTCTGGGAGGGCGGTGATGGGGTGGGGGTGGTCGGAATGGGGCGGGGATGGGCTGAAGATGGTCGTCGGAGGTGGGGGGTTTCGATTGTGGCTGAGGTAGGGTGGGGGTGTTGGTGGTTAGGGTTTCGGGGGTGGGGGTTTTGGGGGTGAGGGTAGTTACGAGGAGGGGGTTTCGGTGGTGGGGGAGGGTCGGGGATAGGGTGGATGGGGTGGTGGGTGATCGGGGAGGGGGGTTTCGGGGGTGTGTGGGTGTCGGGGATGGGGGTGGGGGGCTAGTTGGGGGTGGCTGGGCTGGTGGGGGAGGGGAGGGTGGCTGGGGAGCTGGGTGGGGCGGCTGGGCTGGTGGGGGAGGGGGTGGCTGGGCGGGCTGGGGTGGCTGGGGAGGTGGGTCGGGAGGCTGGGCTGGTGGGGGAGAGGGAGGGGGTGGCTGGGTGGGCTGGGGGGAGGGTGGTTGTTTTTTTTTTGTTCATGTTTTTCCTTTTTAAAAAAAAAAATTTCCTTTTTAAAACAAATTTTAATTTATTAATTAAGGTTAAATTTTAATTTTATTAAATTGATTAACCTATAATTAAGAAATAAAATAAAACTCAGCCCTACCAATGAGATTAAAAAAAAATTAAGACCTACCATTGACAAAATCTAAAACTAGGGATCTACCATTGAGAATTTCCCTTAAATTAATTTCAGTTCAGTTTAATTAATTTAAATTCAGTCAGTTCAGTTCAGTTGTTGCTAAGTCAGGAGTTACAGTTCAACTTAGTTTAATTAATTTTAGATCATTCAATTCAGTTCAGTTCTTTGTTGGATAAAAGAACAGGACATTGATAGCTTTTCAATTGTAGACGGTGAAAATCATACCACCATCGTTCTCTAATTGTAACTTTAAAAATAGTGTTTGTTTTAGGAAGACAAGAATATAACAAGAAAAAGAAAACAATTTGATAGGAAATTTTTTTTTTTTTTTTTAAACGGGTACAAGGATAAGACTTGAGTCACCCTATCTCAGGGATTGACCAAAATCTGGAAACTAAAAAACATTAAAATTAAAAGAAAAGAAGAAAATAAAAAACTAAGAAAAGCCAAGCTTCTCATGGAAGCTATACAAATCTTCTACTTGAAGAAGGCTGAGGCGGTGGTTAGAGCAGGTGGTGGACCACCGACTGGGCTGGGAAGCACCACTACTTCCATAGCAAGTCCGATTGGGCTGGGCTGGGACCGGAAGAGGCTGAGGAGCCACCACCGCGAACTCCGGTGATCACCTACACACAAGATGGAAGACTGGGTGAAGCACCAGCGACGCAGTAAGAAGCCGAGATCGATGGTTGGACCACCAGACGTTCCTTCAAGACGACTGGAGGTCCCCCAGTCTTGGCGTAGCTCTCATACAGAAGGCGGTGGAGGACGACGACGATGAGTGGTGTCTTGAACGGTGGGCGGTTGTAAGGACAGGCGGTGGGGAGGAAGGAGATGCAGTGGGGTTGGGCTTTGAATGGGGCATAGAGAGTTCTAGAGAGAAGGGCCCCCTTCTCTCTAGAATTCTCATTTCTTGATTACTATTGCTTGGAATATATCAAAGGGACAGGAAAACAATTTGATAGGTAATGTTTAAGAATCTTCTAGCCTTGGGAAGTTCCAATAGGCAATAACCATCCAAGCAATAGCATTCGACCCATATATTACAAAATAATATCGGTTTTAACTTATTTGAGATTGAGAAACGCAAGGCCATTCATTTATTCAGCCCGGAACACGAAACAAATGGCCTTTGGTCGGGTCTGCTTACCAATGCCAGTGGGCTGCCACTGCCAAACGAAGGCTCAAAGAAAGACTAAACAAATCGGCAAAATATGACAAAAGTGAGATCCACGTGCTTTCTAAGTTATCTCAAAATGCTTCACTTTTCTTTTACTATTACTAATCTCTTTTTTGTTTGTTTCTTTTCTGATGGGAGACAATTCATACTCATATTTGATGCCTTGTACAATAAAGATTTCAGGCATGAGTAGATGTCTCATTAGCAGCTGCTTCGAAAATTCCTAGTTTGCATGCGAGTTTAACCCATTCTCCCAAACTAATCGATCTCATGGTTGCTCAACATCTTTATGCTTTTGTTTGCCAATGGTTTTTTTTGGCTAAAGGGGGATTCCGGGTAATTTGGGCTTAGGACAAGGAGGAATGAAAAGTGAGCCCTTTAATAGGAAAACAATGTCTATCGTATAATTATATATATTTTATCCATTTCAAAATAGATGATACATTTGCAAATCTTAACATCACAACTTTGATGTTAGAAGCATACTCTTTAATCGTAATATGTATCCTTGATATTCTTATATGTACCCCTTTTTCCAAGTCAGGACTGTCAATTTTCAGTTTTCAGCATATGTTTTTAACAGAATCGAATTCTCTCTCTCTATATATATAGATATTATATATAGAGTGGTTTCTACTAAAAACCTACACTTTGTTGAAAACTTAAAATTAACAGTCCTGATTGGAAAAAAGGGTACATGTAAGATTTAGAAGGGTACATTTTACGATTTAAGGGTACGCGTGCTTCTAACATGAAAGTTGTGCTGCTAACATCAAAATTGTCATAAATGAATGTACGCGTACCCCCTTTATGTTAACATGTACCCCTTTACTTGGTTTTCACGTGAAAACAATTTTCACTTGATCCTATTCATATATATATATATATTTCCATATATATTTATTTATACATATTTCTAGAGAGAGGTTCTACTTAAAAACTCTAAATTTGTTGAAATGTTAACATAAAGGGGATATATATGACATTTAGAGGGGTACATATTACGATTAAAGGGGGACGTGTACTTTTAACATCAAAGTTGATCGTGTTTACAAAAAATGTCATTAATGAAATGCACATACCACTTTATGCCTCATATGTATTAGATTTACAGGGGTACATGCTCAACCTAACTATTTTTATGCATAGGTACATAATAAGCACACGACTACCATTATCATGGTGTACGAATGAAAACTGGTTACAACTAGAACAAACTCATTTGATAGCCGTGGCGTGAATTAAACGCTACCCTAAAGTAGAATTTGCCCCGCTATAACATACAAACTCTCAATTATAAACCTCCAGGGATACACAACTTCTGCGTTTCCGGGTGTCAACAGAGAAGAAGATTGAGAAAGCTCTTGAATATTGCTCAGAAAAAGAGAGAGAAGAAGTAGATAGCAAAGGAAGAGTTTTTGTGTGTATCGAAAGAGAAAAACCTACCAGGAAATATATAGAGAAAGAAGGAGTAGCTGGCCATAAAATGTGTAGGAGTAACTGACCAAAATGTAGGTCAATTTCTATGGAAATCAAGAAGTAAGGGTTACATAATAACCGCACCGATAACAAATCTACAAAAATCTCGCAATTACCAATTTTAGCCGCGAATAATATTGGACCGGGTTGTAAAAAGAACACACTCACACCCGTATCACACCAACGTTAACACCTCACGCGCATTGCCCGGCCCCTGCGCGTGCGTATGCGTGTGGTGGTTTAAGGATAGTAAATGCTCATGAAATCACCTATGTGGGAATTTGGGGTGATGGTTATGCCTTAGAGTCGGGATATTGTGTTGGTTTGATACTAGCGAGTTTTGGGAATTCTTGTTGGAAGTTTTATTGTGTTGTTTTGGTTCTTATGTCTTGTGACTTTTTCCGACAATTTAAGAACTTAGTTTTTG
The DNA here is from genome assembly GCA_947645195.1 of Patellifolia procumbens. Lineage (NCBI taxonomy): Eukaryota > Viridiplantae > Streptophyta > Magnoliopsida > Caryophyllales > Amaranthaceae > Patellifolia > Patellifolia procumbens. The sequence continues at coordinate 340,925 of CANSGD010001433.1, read as the reverse complement.
TAGCCAAAGCTCCCTAGAGAAGCATGCCTATTGCGCCAAATGAGTGAAGCCAGACCTTGGTCGTGGGTCACGATACAAGTCGCACCTGGCGACCTAGCAAGGTTCCTGACTTGCGACCTATAATAACCGCCCACTTGGTGGCACTTCTTTTTTCACTTGAGGGTGGGTATTAATTACATCACTCTGAACTTTAGGACTAAACGCAGATTCATTTAATTTCCCAAATGATCGCAACATCATATCATGTTGAGATAAGAAAAGCAAACACTTCAAGTTGTGTCTCTTACTCTCTTCAGATAAGTATTTAAATACCAATGTTTTCATAGGTTTTATGCCCGCCTTCAGTTCAGTCCAGTTCAATCTAGTTTAGTTCAGTTCAACTCCATTAATATAATTTAATTATTTATTATTCGATACCCATATTTATTATTATTATTGTTAATATAATTTATTTTACTAATAATTATTATTTTATTATTAGGATTATTATTTTATAAAAAATATTTTTATCATTGCTAATTAATTCTATGATAACAAGTTCATTTCATACTGGACCATATTATTTTTACTAATTATTTAATTTGTTTGTTGTTTTTCGTTATTTTTGCTAATTACATAAAAAATGATAATACTATGGATAACTATTAACTACCATAACAAACTTCATAATTAGTGAATTCTTCTTCTTCTTCTTAATTTTTATTAACTTCTGGCAAATGTGGCATCATTTTGAGATTTCCAATGAATCGAAGAATTCTATTTTTTTTCTTAACCGATATCCCCAAGTTGCGCATCGGTCCGACTGGTAGCCGACTTTGTAGCACATGTCTGTAATTAATAGTAGTCATATCAATTATATATATACATATATTATTTATGTTAATTATTATTTATTATCATATTATTTATGATTTATTTTGATATTTATTAATTTTTATTAGTATAATATCATTGATTTTAATATTTAGTTTTATAAGACAGGAATAATCCCAAGTATGACTGTTCTGTTTAAAATAATCCCAATTATGAGTTATTATAAAATAATCCAAACTATTAAGGGTACCTTTCCAAAATAATCCAAACTTTATTATTTCTTGCCTTTAACGATCCATTTTGGGACTACTATATATAGTTGAATTAAAAGTTTGGATTATTTTGAGGAGGTACCCCCAATAGTTTGGATTATTCTAGAATAATCCGGAATTGGGATTAATTTGATCGAAACTGTCATAGTTGAAATTATTCCAGTCAATTTTACCTTTTTATGAATTATGAACTTTTTATTTATTTATTTATTTATTTATTTATTTATTACTTTCAGTTTAGTTCAGCTTCATTCTTCAAGTGAGTACAAGTCCGTTCAGTTTACATTTCAGCCATGACTAAGAACATGCCCTAAGATCATTACAGAAGAAAAGCACACTAGTACACATCTAAATGAGATGTGCTCACGCTCAACTGATCACAAAATCTGAATGGATATGTATTCAAATTTTAACAACCTCACTTTAATATACAACTATCCTTTTTGTTATTCTAGCTGCTTTTTATAATTTTCAATGGACAGATTGAATATTACAATTTTATTTTCTAAAAAACATTAGAAGTCATATGACATTATCAATAGAAGACAAAACTAACAAATATATATCAAATTATTTTAAACATTCTACTAAAATCATGATCATTGATGAAATCTAATACTTTGGCATTTTTTTTCATATCAATATTTGATACAACCTTTTCTGAGGAGGTGTATTGATTTGTTGTAGTTTTGAAGTAGAATTCTATCTAATTTAATTTTTTGTAAACGAAAAATTGACGTATGTTGGGACATTGCACATATTGCGATCATTAACTTAATCATTTGTCAAAAACTAAAATAAAATCCCCTAACGCTCAAATAAAAATAGTGATAAAACCCAATATATGATTATGTATAAACAAGTATACTGTACGAGTATTGGAATAATTGGCTAACCTGTTTAGGTTGCCTGACACTATTATATATATAAAGAGATAAAAACCGTCTTTACAGACTAATAGTCTAAATAATCAAATTACCCTAATACGCCCCCTCAATCTTTACGCGGAGGAATTACGGATAGATTGGAACGATGTTTACAAAACAAATCAGAAGAAAGACCCTTAGTAAAAATATCAGCAACCTGTAACTATATCGGAACGTGCTTGACCTGAAGTTCACCTTTAGCAACCATCTTACGAACAAAATGATAATCAACATCAATGTGCTTACTACGAGCGTGATGAACAGGTTTGGCAGTAAGTTACATAGCAGAACAATGTCACAATAGAGAATGGTAGGCCATCGATGAAAATGCCCTTATTCAGCCAACATATCCAAATTGTTTCGGCTGTAGTGTAGGCAACAACACGATACTCAGCTTCAGTGGAAGACTTGGAAATAGTAGGTTGCTTCTTGGAGCGCCAGGAGATCAAATTCTTCCCTAGGAAGACAGCATAACCAGTAGTAAAACGCCGAGTGTCAGACCCAATCAACATCAAAGTAGGCAACAGTCACAGTAGGGGAGCCAGTACTGTGAAGAAAAAGCCCATAATCAGAAGTTCCCTGCAGATACTTGGAAATTCTTTTCACAGCATGAAGGTGAGTAGTACGAGGTGCATGCATAAATTGAGAAACCGAATTAATAGCATAGGCAATATCAGGACGAGTCATAGTCAAATATTGTAATTCACCAACCATACTACGATAATATGTGGGATCAGCAAGAAGTTCACCATCTAAGAGAGAGAGTGACACGAGAGACAACAGGAGTACGTACGAGTTTGATAGTATGAAGATGAAATTTGTGAAGAAGAAGATCAACTACATATTTGTTTTAAGACAACATCAAACCCTGAGGAGTAAGTAAAACCTGAATGCCTAAGATAAATGCAAATCACCCAAATCCTTCATATAAAACTGAGCAGAGAGAACACTGATAAATTTCTGAAGCAAAGAGGGACTACTACCTGTAAGAACAATATCATCAACATATAGCAAGAGAATGATAATATGACCACTATTTTTGAGAGTGCACATGGAGGTGTCACAACTGCTGCACTTGAAACCAATAGAGAGTAGAAAGTTGCTGAAACGAGAGAACTAAGCTCGAGGAGCTTGTTTCAAACCATAAATGGATTTTCGTAACCGATAAACATGATGAAGTTTAGAAGGATGTTCAAAACCGGGAGGCTGACGCATATAGACTTCCTCATTGAGGAAACCATGAAGGAAAGCATTTTTAACATCGAGTTGACAAATAGGACATTTAAAGGTAGCAACAATGGTTAGAACTAAGCGAACAGTAGTAGGATTAATAACAGGATTAAAGGTTTCAAAGTAGTCCATACCTGCCTGCATAGGATTACCAAAAAACAACAAGTCTGGCCTTAAACCACTCCACAGTACCGTTAGAATTATATTTAACTTATACAACCACTTACAACCAAGAGCTTTTCTATTATTGTTGCGAGGCACAAGTTCCCATGTATCGTTCTTAAGTAATGCCGTATACTCATCAGGCATGGCTTGTTGCCAGCGAGAATCTTTAGACGCTTGTTTAAAATTAGACGGTTCAGACTCAACAACATCGGTTTTTAAATTCATTAAATTCCCAGTTGAAACTATTCTGTCTTTTAAACGAGTGGTCATGGTATGGAAATTAGTGGTATCGACATACTTAGACGACTTTCTAGGACGACAGAAGGGCGGGGGGAGAGATGATGGGAGACGGGGATGACAAAGTATGGTCATCTTGGGCCATGATCGTAGGAGTGAATGTGGGATAGGAATCATAGGTGGCCGGGGGCGAGGAGAGGCCCTGCGGGCTGGCAGGTCGTGCTGGCTGGGCGAGAGATGTGCTGCGGGCGCAACACAAACCTGCGGGGTGGGCGAGGGCGTTGCTGCGGGCGCGGACATTGCCTGCGGGCAGGCAGAATGTGTTCGCAGAGAGCGGCGTGGGTGTGAGAAGATGAGGCTGCGGGCTGCTGGCCATGGCTGCGGGCGCAGACAAAACGTGCGGCGTGGCAGTTTCTTGGCTGCTGGGCAGCACCTTGTCTGTGGACGCGGGTGGACGCAAGGACGACTCAACACTAGACCCACTAGGAGAACTACATGAAGGACCAAACAACTCACGAGAAGACACGGTAGACGGAGTGAAACTCGGAAGCAAAGCTAAGGCGCCAAGAAACTCGTTGGGGGACGATGCAAAGGACTTGCGAGACACAAGAGTACGATAAGGAAATTTCCGTTCACTAAACAAGACATGACGACTCGTGTAAACTTTGCCAGAAACAAGATCAAGACATCAATATCCCTTATAATGGGCCGCATAACCAATGAAAACGCATTGAACCGAATTAGCCTTTATTTATTGATTTTAGGATCTAAAAACAGAGGAAAACAGGCACAACAAAACATTTCAAAAACTCATAGGAAGGAGGATAATGAAAATTTTTGGCAAACGGGGATGATCCCTGCAATGCCGAACTCGGAATACGATTAATCGTACAAACGACCGTATGACACGCATCGACCCAATATCGAGTTGGTAATTCCGATTGAATAAGCATAGTACGGTCCATCTTGATAATGGTGCGATGTTTCCTTTCCGCAACACCGTTCTGTGCTTGAGTTCTAGCACAAAATTTTCGAAAATAAATTCCCGAGTAACAGAAGTGTTGCAATAAAGGCGTGTTATCAAACTCACGTCCACCATCACTTTGGAAAAACTTAATTTTTGAATTAAACAAATTCTCAACAAGTTTTTGAAAAGCGAAGAAAGTCGAATAAACATCTGATTTCATTTTAAGTGGATAAAGCCAAGTAAAACGAGAAGAATCATCAACAAACACCACATAATACTGAAAAACCTGATTTGATTTAACATGCGATTGCCAAAGATCACTATGTATCAAATATAAGGGATAGGGAGCACGATGAGTCACAAACTCAAAAGGTAAACAATATATCGTTCCTACTTTGCAATGAACACAATCATCATGAAACTTAGAAGTACATGAAATCAAATGTTGTGAATGTAAATTTCCTAAAACTCTAGCAGAAGTATGACCAAGGCGAGCATGCCAAACATCTTCAGACTCCTTGGTTGCAATGAGAGCAAGGACAGATGACTCTGGGCAGACTCGGGAAGACACTAAACAAACTTGGGAAGACGACTCTAACTGAAGAATGTGAGGCTAAAGAGGATAGACACCATTCCTATTGATTCCCCGCAACAGAACCGCCCCCGTGGTCTTGTCCTTAACACAAACAGAAGACTCGTCAAAACAAACTATGCAAGAATTATCCTGACATAACTTTTGAACAGACATCAAATTATGTTTTAACTGGGGAACATGACACACCTTTGTGAGGCGAACGGGGCGACTAGGGGAAGACAGAGTTAAATTACCAAGTTTATTAATGGGAAGTCTTGTGCCATCACTAACAACAATAGAACTCGAACCAGTATAAGGGAGGGCATTACATAGCTTACCATCCTGTGAGGTCATGTGAGACGCGGCTTCAGAATCTGGATACCAAACGGAGTCATTCGTTTCACCACCAACAGATAGTGCAGCTAGGGCACGTGTGACACCATCAGGAGAAGAAGGCACAAAGTTGTGATTGAAACGCTGAGGACAAAAGGCTGCTTGGTGACCAGGATACCAACAAAGACCAGCAGTATCGGAGGAAGGAGTAGTGGCTAAATTGCTGTTAGAGGGATTGCTTCCTGCTGAAGACAAATCATTAACAATATAGTTGGCACAAGAATAATCAACATATGAAACGTTAGATAAATTACCCATACCATTATTTCGGCCTGCAATGCAAAGTTGATATCACGTATTTATATAGAGTTTTCTCCCTTATTTACAAGCTAATTTGTGCGTCATTGGAGCTATTTTGTTCTAACTATCGTATATAGTTGTGGTTTTGTGTTTTAGTATTGAATTGCAGGTTTTAGGGAGTTTTCTCCTTATTCCCGAGCCATTTGGAAGCAACCACGGCTTTACGAGATGTTACGGGGCACGTAGGATGGCTCACGAGCTTTATGGGTAGTTTAGGAGGTCCCAAGACCCCTAAACGTGAAGATTAGAGAGCCAAAGAGTCAAAAAGGAGGTTTCCGTACTCTGATAGGGCAAAAATGGCCCGATCGGGTGGAAATATATTGATCGGGTAAAGAAGTTGCGGACCCGATCGGGCAAACCGTGCCCGATCAGATCGGGCGAGATGATATGTACCCAGACCCGATCGGGCAACCCCTGCCCGACCCGATCGGGTTGGATGCTGCTAGGTCCCATTTTGATGCTACTTGAGAGGCGAGTGTGCTGGCCCTATTTGTCACCAGGCCCGATCGGGTGGGCCGCAATTCCTGGCTTATGTGCTGTGTTGCTGCGCTGGATCAAGAGAAACGAAATTGGGCTGATTCGTGTGTGGACCCGATCGGGTGGCATTTGGCCCGATCGGGTTCTGGGCATTTTATCGCGTTTTTTCGTCTTTTGTTTCCGAAATTAGTTGGACTTGAGGGGTATTATAAATACTTTTTCCTCATTATTTTAGAGACATCTTTTATTCTAGTTTTACTCTAGTTTATTTCTCATAGTTCTTAGCCTAGTTTAAACACTTTAGATTAGATTAAAGGTGATTGAACCTATTCGATATCAATAAAAGTTCCTGCTTTCTGTTAATTGGTATTCTTCTTCACTCTAATCTCTTTCATTATTCTTGATTGCTTAGTTTATTTATTCAATTATTCATGATGCAATTATTAGGGTTTAATATTAGTTTTGTTGTTGTTCATTTAATTATGAGTGAGTAGTTCCCTTTCTAGGGTGTTAGATAGGAAAGCCATGTTTATACCATGATTGTGATTTAGATTTCTATCATTTTCTAGGGCTTGATTAGGGTGATTGTGATGTGGTTTGTTCTTATTGAGTAATTAATGTCAGTGTACAATTTCATTGATTGCTTTTGGTTAATAGTTGTTTGCACAGATCCGTCTTACGACTAGAGGCCTAGGACATGTCAGTAGTTCTGATTACGTTAGTGAACATGCGGCTTATGTTGAACTACGAGCGTTGAGTCTTAACCATAGCTCAACATATGCACTAATCCCCCGACTCTTGACTTAGGTTTTGATAGTAGTTGACCCTATTTGATTGGTATAAGCATGGTGGACCGACCTAATACTCTAGGTTTTTAGTCCATAGTCAATTCCTCGATTTAATTTGTCTTCTTTAGTTTAATCATTAGTTCAGTTAATTCTTATCTGATTTCATCTGGAGTGGCTGATTGATTGAATAATAATTTTGAAACTCTGTCTCCCTGTGGATTCGACCCTGCTTCCATTGACTACCATAGTTAGAGGACTGTAGGTTTATCTTTGATTGGGTGATACGACTAAAACCTATCAAATTTTGGCGCCGTTGCCGGGGAGACGGCTAGTTTTCTAAGTTTTTATTTGATTATTTGGTCTACTTCTCTGTACCTCGTTGGAACTTCATTGTTTCAATCGAGGTACGTTTTACTGCTGCTTTTTGTTTCTTTTGTATACCCAGGTTTCAAAGAAACGGTTCCCCCATTCTAGCGGACCCCGATCTTACTAGGACAATCAGGCGGATCCGAAAGAAAAATCAGAAAGAAAAGCAGTCCGTTCAGCGGAACACCTCTGGAACAGACACCTTGAGTTCAGTTATGTCAAAATCACTGAAGTTATATGGGTGCCCAACCCAGATGGTCTCTCCACTGGACCTACTATGCCCACCATTCCCGCGGCAAATTTCGAAATTAAGCCTGGACTCATCAGCATGGTCCAGCAAAATCAGTTTGGTGGGCATCCTACTAAAGACCCGGCAAATCATCTACAACGGTTTCAACAGCTTTGTCAAACCGTTAAACATGCCGGTGTCACTCCAGATCAACTCAAAGTCATGTTGGTCGAGTTTTCATTGAGAGATAGAGGCCAGAACTGGTTGAACGACGTGAAGGAAACTGAATGGAGTGAGATTTCTTTTGCATTTCTGAGAGAGTATTACCCACCTACTAAAACAGAAGAAAGCAGAAACAAGCTAGCCACGTTTTCCCAAAAGCCTAATGAAACATTACGGGAAGCGTGGGCTAGGTTTAGGGATTTACAGAGAGAGTGTATACACCACAACATGGACAAATGGTTCTTGACGTAGACATTCTACAATGGTCTGCAGCCCCAGACGAAGAGTATTGTTGATTCGTCCGCAGGGGAAGTTTTTCTGGATAAGGAAATGGATGTAGGCTACGAGTTTCTATCAAACCTCGCAGCCAATGATCATTCCACTTCCCGAAGCCTCACGAGGAAGATACTGGAGGTAGATTCCATCGCATTATTGACTTCGCAGATGGCGAAGCTGAGTCAGCAGATTAACACCTTCAGTTCCTCTTCCTCAGCAGCACCTCCTTTGAGTATCAATGCTATGTCTGCCGTAGCACCCATTACCTCATCTTACTGCGAGATATGTGGTGTTCAGGGTCACTTAGGGCATGACTGTCAGTTCAGTCAACTTCAGATGGAGCAAGCAAATGCCTTCCAACAGAGACCACAAAATTTCCAACCTCCACACAGCTACCAAAACCCACAAAACCACCATCCTCCACCTCCACAAAACCATCCCAAACCCTCTTACTGCCAAACCCCACAAAACTTCCACAACCACAATAATTTCCAAACTCCACAAAATTTTTCCACCCCACCTCCACAAAACAACAACCCACAAGAGCCTCCCATATCTGAAGTGATGAAACTAATATTGTCTATGCAAAAGATAAATGAGGAGGCACAGAGAGCTCAAGAGAGACAATTGTTGGCTATGCAGGCTATGCAGAAAGCCAATGAGGAAGCACGGAGAGCCCAAGAGAAGCACATCAAACTTCTCGAGGCTCAAGTTGCTCAATTGGCAGAAGCTAATGCACAGAGGCAGCAGGGACAATTGCCAGGGCAACCCATTCAGAGAGAACATGTGAATGCCATCACTCTTCGTAGTGGCATTGCATATGATGCCCCTCCGTTGCTCGTTGATGAGGTTACCCCAACTGCGGGGAAGAAGAGGGTGGTAGAGGAAGGAAAAAAGAAGAATTCGACGTCTGAAGTCGATTTGTCTGCAGAAGCTGAACAGACAGGGAAGAAAAAGGAGAAGGTTTCTGAAACGCCTTTTACACCAAGGCTACCTTTTCCTCACAGGATGCAACAATCAAAGGTCGATCAGCAGTTTGATAAGTTCTTGGCTATGGTCAAGAACCTTGAGGTAACGATTCCATTCACAGATTTAATTACCCAAGTGCCTGTTTATGCCAAATTTCTGAAAGACATGATCACTAAGAAAAGAGACTTTGGTGGGGGTAGAACGTGTCGCTCTTACTTAAGAGTGCAGTGCTTTTATCCAAAATAAAACCCCACCAAAGTTAAAAGATCCTGGTAGTTTTTCTATACCCTGCCATCTTGGACCTATTTTTATTGATAAGGCTTTGTGTGATTTAGGTGCTCCTGTTTCTGTTATGCCATTATTTGTTTTTAACAAACTGAACATGGGAGCACTTAAATGCACACAAATCACTTTACAGATGGCGGATCGTTCTATAAAATACCCTCTAGGTGTTTTAGAGGACGTTCCTGTTAGGGTTGGGAAATTCTATATCCCTGTAGATTTTGTGGTGTGAGATATGGATGAGGATGCCTAGATTCTCATTATTTTGTGTAGGCCATTTTTGTGTACTGTTGGTGCTGTCATTGATGTCAAGTCTGGGTCTTTAACTCTGAGTGTTGGTGATGATAAAGTTATTTTTAAACTAACCAATGCTGTTAAGGCACTTATGCTTGAATAATCTTGTTGCAGGGATGAGGTTTTGGATGAAGTAGGTGTGAAGAAGGTTCCAACTACACCTAAGGTTGCCCCACCGTCTGGAGGCATTATCACGAACATTTGGAGAAGAAAGATATTTGATGACGGTGGCACTCATTGCCAAGCCCCTCCTATTTGAGAGAGGGAGGATTAGGGTCGTGCGGGACCTTTATAAACCAGCGCTGTGAGAGAGGCAACTCATATTTTTCCTTCCCTTTTTCCTTTTGTTTTCAATTTTTTTTTTTATTATTTTTCTTCTTTTTGTGAGCGAGAGTGAGGGTACTAACATTGTTTTTCCTCTTAGCATAGTCCTTATCACCTTTTGGCATTGAGGACACTTCCAAGTTCAGCTTGGGGGAGGAGTTCTGTTTGTATGTATTCCCTATCTCTTTTACTGCTTTCTAGAATAGATTTAATGCTTTCGAAAAATTCTGAAAAATCAAAAAAAATATGGTTCCATGACTGGTTTAGTTGCCTCCCTGTGCCCCTTGTTGTGCTCTATTTGAAAATGATTTGACTCTGTTTTCTGGATAGCTAGGCATTTGTGATCTTGAGGCTTTGATTTGATGTTTGATTGCTATGATTTCGAGCATTTTTGGATTATATTAGACCACTTTGTGTTGCATACCTGAATTAGTTAGACTGTGAGGCCTCTTTGTAGCCTTTTGGATTCATATTATTATCCAGTCTGTTTTTGTGTGTTAGTTCATCTTTAGTGGATTGATCTTGACTTTGACTTCGTACTTGTCTGATATTCGATGACTTGTAGCATTTGCTGTGATAGAGGCGTTCTTTTGTCTTATTCTTGAGCTTCAGTGTGAATTTTTGATATATTTTTATCCTCCTTACCCCGCTGAGCCTAATAACTTGTTTCGTGTTACTTAAACCCCTATTATGAGCCCAAGGCCTTCACTTTATATTATTCCAAGCCTAGCTTGGGGGAGCTTTTGTATGGGTTGAGTTTGAAATTGGTCTCTTGGTTTAGTTTGGTTGTTGATGAATTTAAAAGTGTATTTGTTGCGGTTTGAGAGTGAGATAAAGAAAAGAAAAGCAAATTTGGAGTTGCGTGAATGAAGTTCAGAAAAATGAAAGAAAAATGAAATAAAAGTTCAAAAGAACTCAAAGTTCTTTCATTCACGTACGTTCTTAAGGAAATATTCGCTTCATTGCTTGAAAATTGGGTTTGTTATGAGTTTGTCATTGATTTATGAGAGTTGGGTTACTTTACATGGTTTTATGGTGATGTTGGGAGGTGTGTAGGCCATCTTAGGCCTTGTTTGAATGATTCATGCTCCCCCTTTCTTGGTTTTTCCACCACATTGCCCAAAAGTATCCCCTACCTCTTACCTAAGCCCCATTACAACCCTCTAAAGTCCTCTTGAGCTCGTGTCTGCATTGTTTATTGGATTGATTTCGAGTCAGTTTGTCAAAGTTAAAGAGTATTTCTGCTAATTGAGTCGACTTGACTAGGATGAGCGTCATTTAACCTTCTCAAATACATGAGAGTGTGAGTGGGAAGGGTATTTATGTCGGGTTGGTGAGTGTTCGGGCATATTCTTTGCCTTCCACAAAATAGAGAGGAGTGACACCCTTGTGAGAGCCTTTTCAGGACTTGTATGCCTTGTGGATGCTTGAATTTGATAAATTGCTTGGATGATTGGTGGTTGGATGGATTTGATTAGCCAAACTTGAATTATGCCTGCTTGAACCATTCTTAGTCTTGAAAATGTTTGAGCTTTGTTTGTTTTTTTATCTATGGGGTGAGGCAATCTATTCCATGTTCACGTTCTGTTTGCTTGAGGACAAGCAAAGGTTTAGCTTGGGGGAGTTTGATATCACGTATTTATATAGAGTTTTCTCCCTTATTTACAAGCTAATTTGTGCGTCATTGGAGCTCTTGGGAGCTATTTTGTGCTAACTATCGTATATAGTTGTGGTTTTGTGTTTTAGTATTGAATTGCAGGTTTTAGAGAGTTTTCTCCTTATTCCCGAGCCATTTGGAAGCAACCACGGCTTTACGAGATGTTACGGGGCACGTAGGATGGCTCACGAGCTTTATGGGTAGTATAGGAGGTCCCAAGACCCCTAAACGTGAAGATTAGAGAGCCAAAGAGTCAAAAAGGAGGTTTCCGTACTCTGATAGGGCAAAAATGGCCCGATCGGGTGGAAATATATTGATCGGGTAAAGAAGTTGCGGACCCGATCGGGCAAACCGTGCCCGATCAGATCGGGCGAGATGATATGTACCCAGACCCGATCGGGCAACCCCTGCCCGACCCGATCGGGTTGGATGCTGCTAGGTCCCATTTTGATGCTGCTTGAGAGGCGAGTGTGCTGGCCCTATTTGTCACCAGGCCCGATCGGGTGGGCCGCAATTCCTGGCTTATGTGCTGTGTTGCTGCGCTGGATCAAGAGAAACTAAATTGGGCTGATTCGTGTGTGGACCCGATCGGGTGGCATTTGGCCCGATCGGGTTCTGGGCATTTTATCGCGTTTTTTCGTCTTTTGTTTCCGAAATTAGTTGGACTTGAGGGGTATTATAAATACTTTTTCCTCATTATTTTAGAGACATCTTTTATTCTAGTTTTACTCTAGTTTATTTCTCATAGTTCTTAGCCTAGTTTAAACACTTTAGATTAGATTAAAGGTGATTGGACCTATTCGATATCAATAAAAGTTCCTGCTTTCTGTTAATTGGTATTCTTCTTCACTCTAATCTCTTTCATTATTCTTGATTGCTTAGTTTATTTATTCAATTATTCATGATGCAATTATTAGGGTTTAATATTAGTTTTGTTGTTGTTAATTTAATTAGGAGTGAGTAGTTCCCTTTCTAGGGTGTTAGATAGGAAAGCCATGTTTATACCATGATTGTGATTTAGATTTCTATCATTTTCTAGGGCTTGATTAGGGTGATTGTGATGTGGTTTGTTCTTATTGAGTAATTAATGTCAGTGTACAATTTCATTGATTGCTTTTGGTTAATAGTTGTTTGCACAGATCCGTCTTACGACTAGAGGCCTAGGACACGTCAGTAGTTCTGATTAAGTTAGTGAACATGCGGCGTATGTTGAACTATGAGCGTTGAGTCTTAACCATAGCTCAACACATGCTCTAATCCCCCGACTCTTGACTTAGGTTTTGATAGTAGTTGACCCTATTTGATTGGTATAAGCATGGTGGACCGACCTAATACCCTAGGTTTTTAGTCCATAGTTAATTCCTCGATTTAATTTGTCTTCTTTAGTTTAATCATTAGTTCAGTTAATTCTTATCTGATTTCATCTGGAGTAGCTGATTGATTGAATATTAATATAGAAACTCTGTCTCCCTGTGGATTCGACCCTGCTTCCATTGACTACCATAGTTAGAGGACTGTAGGTTTATCTTTGATTGGGTGATACGACTAAAACCTATCACAAGTCCACCATGTCCTCCATTGTTGCCACGACCACCCTTGTTGCGATTGTTGCTATTTTTGTTTTTACCACCCCCTTGACCTTTAGAATTCGAACCACCCAAAGTAGATGATTGTGAACCTGAAGAGCAAGACTGAACAACGACTAAAGCTTGATGAGTAGTGGGTGTCTCATCATAAGCACGCATAGCTTTAATGCGTTGCTCATGCTGAAGTAGCTTAGGGTGAAGATCGTCAAACGTCAAAGACGTTTGAAATTGTAACAAAGTAGTAACAAGGGCATCATAATCACGATCACGATCCAAAGCAGTCAAAGTATACTGAACCAAATCATACTGAGAGATAGGACACTGCATAACAGCTAAGGAATCAACAATAATTTTGATTTCACGTAAAAACACTTCCATAGACTGCTGTTCAGGTTTTTTATATGACTCAATTTACCCTTGAGTTCCATAGACCTAGCCATACTAGCATGTAAGAATCTAGACTTCAAACGATTCCAAATCTCTACACAAGTCCGCAATTCATGCACATCAAGCATTACATCACGTAATAACGTAGCATACAACCACAATTTAATTTGTTGATCTAGCCGTAAATACTCGTAGAATTGAGGATTGGGCAAAGAATGACCAAGAGGATCAATATAAGTAGGGTTAGGTGTAGAAATTGTACCTTCAACGACACCAAGAAGTTGATGCGTTAATAAAAAACAAGTAACCTGAGTTTTCTATACAAGAAAATCTTCAGGCGTGTTTAATTTGATGGTAACAAATCGTGTGATGTCATGATTGATGAATTGCTGTGCTAGAGGAGCGGAGAAAACCGAGTCCTGAACATGAGGAAGTCGAGTAGCAAGCACGTTTGCGGATGAAGGCATGGTAGTACTCGCTAAGTTAGACGTGGTACCACCGAAACCGGGTGGAAAACGACTATAAGGGCTCCGCGAAGGAGAAGGCTGCAACAGCGGGTCACTGAAGGCCATTAGAGGATGCTGAGCGGCCGCCGTTGTGTAGGCGGAGGGCTGCAATGGCTGAGACGACAACCATGATGCAGCGTGCCCCTCCCGCGCACCAAGAGAATTGCTAGGGTACGCTAGGGCAGCGTTCCCTGTCGAAGCGTGGGCGTACGCTGCAGCAGCGTGGGTGCGCGGCTGGTGGAGGGGGGTTGTTGGCTGGGCGACGGCGGTGGTGGTGATTGAATCACCGGCGGCACTGGAGGAAGACATGGTGGCTTGAGATAAAAACCACCGAGTGTAGGCTAGGGCTAAAAACCGAAAGGGAAAAAAATTATGTGCGGAAGATTTTTTTTAACCTAGGCTCTCGATACCATGTACGAGTATTGGAATAATTGGCTAACCTGTTTAGGTTGCCTGACACTATTATATATATAAAGAGATAAAAACTGTCTTTACAGATAAAAAGTCTAAATAACTAAATTACCCTAATATATACAAATAGAATAAGAAATTCCATTTGAGAAAAACGAAGATTTATTGTAATAAGAATTTAAAGCTAGTAATTTTAGAGAAAAAGAAGCTTACGATAGAACCATTAATATATATGTACATAATAGTGAAAATCATTTTTGTGACATAGGCAAATTTGAGAAGAGTTTTGCGCCTTTGTTGCGTTGCTGATAGGTTGGTATAGTTCATCTTCCTTCTCGGTATATAATTCATGGAGATCTTGGAGGTTCTTGCTTTTGAGTCAAAAGCAAAAGAAATAGGAGTAACATTCGTTAGTGTTAACGTAGGATAATTAAGAGATTCAGTTATATCACTAGGTTTTTATCCTCTTCGATTGTGAAAATTGGATCCTTAGTTTCCTTCGGGCTGTTGAAGAGAATTCAACCACACTGGAATGGATGGTACAAAGTCCTCCTATGATCATAGCATCTTCAGTAATGGGTTCAGAAATTTTTGGTCTTGTTGTTCTATGGATCATTAGCTTAGTTCTTATCTTTGGAGAAGTAATATGTACTGACATCAAGGTATAATCATGAAGGTGATGAACCAAGATTTCCTATTCTTGTAGCACATAACATATGTCCTATGAGATAGTTGTAATGAGGATTGTTTCTTGTTCATGTTGGTGAAAAAAGCCTAAACTTTGTTCGAGTACATGATGTAGAGTTTCTTGATGCTTCCGAATCGGGTATTTCATAGCTGATTCCCGGGACTTTAGCAGTTGAAAGGTTTTGTCTAGTGTTGTATAAACACTAGTAGTTGTCATCCATCCCGTTTGCTGTATAGGTAAATATAGATAGACCAGTTAAACTAATTAACTTACTATTTCCGTCCTTAGCTATTTTATGCATTAATAACAATTAATATTTCAAAAATACATATTGAAATAAATTTAACTGGTTTTCACTTCATTTTTCATTTTCATATATATTGATGAAAGTTTGTAGTCGAGCTTTTTGTTTTAAATATATAAGGAAAAATGAAATATATATGACTATTTGAACAATCTAATTCTTGCACCAAATACATAGTAAAAAGGTCCATTTGATATTAACACCAAGAATATTCCATAATGATTTCCCACATCTTGGTGATTGCTTAAAGATTTAAGCATCAATTGATAAAGGGCCAAAGGCATGAAAAAGCTATAAGCACCAACTCATCTGAATCATAATCTACTCCTAAATTAACATTATTTAAATTTGAGAAAAGACATTAATATAAAATCACTCATTTTAATATTTTATTTGGGGCTGCGGTTGACCACATACTTTACAAGATTAGGAGCTACTTAATTGGACCTACAAAGAAGATTTTTGGGGTCCATTACAATGCTTTTTGCAAGCTTTGAGGTAATAAAAGATGAAGATCTAGATACTAATGTAAGTCTTATTTTGAAAAGATGTAAAATTTTGGTTGGGTGACTCCAACCCATTTGAGCTTGTCTCCCTACCCCAATCATAATTACTATCTTATGGTCATCTACAAGTCCATTAGACACGTACTTTCACCAACATCTTTTAGAAATCCTTTTGTATTGGTCTTTTTATTTGTTCCTTTTTTGATTAGTGTATGGTATCTTTTTATTAAATTTGAAAAAGAAAGTTGGGTTGAAGTCTTTCCATACAATTTTTTAGGAAGGAAATTTTCAGCTTACACACTGCCTTTTCTATTTTCATGCTCTCTTTGAATGATTGCTTTGAGTAGACTTGGGAAGACCTCAAAAGGGTTTTCTTTTATGGACGAATGCAGATAAGTGTTTTTGCTAATTATATGCCCAAATCTTAATTTTAATGTCATAATTCAAACTTTGGCGTTGATTACTATATAAGTATCCAACACAACTAGTTAATAATAAATGTTTAATGCAACACTTTATTCAAAATTCTTATTAGTTTTTATATAGGCACTAGGTTTTGTATTTTACAGTTCAGTTGCTCATCCATTCATCACATTTCTATTAAAAAGAAGTTAACAAAAAGAAGACAAGGAGCCATCTGAGTCACATTATTAATTCAAGATATTGTAACTTAATTCTTGAGCTCCATTAAAAATCCATATAATATCATTAATCTTGATAAAAGAAGCAATATTACTATAGTGAAATGATGGTTAGATCTTTTTTTTCCATACTAATTATAAGAGTAAGCTCTGATAATTAACTCATAATCTAGTAAAGTAGTAATTAAGTAAACCTACTCTATGATTTTGTTAGATAGTCATGATAAGATTGGCAGGTAATTTATTCCATCAAACAAGAGGAATTAAACAACACCGTCTCTCTCTATCTTTATTTGTTTTCTGAAGTAGCTCACCAAATGATGATCATATACATGAATACATGATCATGCAAATCTAATATTTATTTCTCAATATGAGATCGATGCTTTTTTATGGACCATACCTTGGAGGGGAACTTAATATAAAATACTCAAAAGTTATTTATCGATTAAAAGTCATACATTATCTATAATAGAAATTAAAATTTACTAACAAAATTCAATTTGGATCATAGAAAAATTCCCTTAAATAACCATCAATATATATCATATCTGACAATTTTACATGTCTCTAGTTATTAATAAAAAATACTCAAAAGTTATTAATATCTCATATTGCTTTTCACGATGAATAATTGTAAATATGAAGTTAATTTTAATTTGATTTATGGACGAGAAACCAAATCTGCATTGACATCATGAAATATCCCATCAATATATATTTCATACATGGCATGTGTTAAGAAGTACTCTTTGTCAATCATATATTTGTAAATTCAATATCTCTTTGTCAATCAGAGATGCTCCTCTAAGGACCATACTTTTGGAGGTTGGACCATGCTAAGTTGGACCCTTATTGCACTTAATGTTAAGGAAGCTTCTCAATATGCGTGTTATATTATTAGTTAAAATTAAAGGGGCTTTCATTGAAGTCACTAGCTAGATTGTTTAGCAGATTGATTTGATAGGGTTATTAGTTGTATGAAAATTACGTGTGATTAAATCCAAAATAGTGTTCAAAGCTCACCTTTGTCTCTAAATCGAAAGCAATTATTAAAGGCTGAGGAGGATGTCCAAATCTCTGGTTAGCCAAGGCCCACTCGCAAACAAATGTTAGTGTGTTTTTCTTATATTCCCTCCGTTTTTTTATTTATTCCATTTATTATATCTTCAGATGTCAAGAAAGATAATGCCATAAGCATGTGGGTGAGGATAACAATTAAGGAGTCCACTTATTTTATAGTAAATGTGGTGATTACAGTAGATGAGAGAAAATTATAAGGTACATGTGGGACCAGAAACTGATAAAATAGGGTAAACGGGGTAATATAATTTCCTCATATTGAAAAAGATGAAAAAGTAGGACAATAAAAAACGGACAAAAACGGCATGTAGGACAAAAAAACGGAAAGAGTAGAAGACAGTTACTCAGAAACAATTCTCTTTTTACCGTACCAGCCAAGCTTGCTGTAGTAATAACGACATAGTGTGTTCCAACTTTGAATTTAAGGGTTCAATTCTTATTTGGGGAATTTGAAGAGCATGAATTTCCCTTATCCTCCTCCTCAATCTCAAGTGCCTAAACCACTTATATGGATCGGGTAGACCCAAGTAAAATTCCGTTCTAATAGAACAAAACTCTTTTTTACATACCATCCTTAAAAAATACTACTCCCTCCGTAACACAAAACTTGCAACAAATGGAATAGGGGGAATTCCTAGGCAAAAATTGTTAATGATGGATAAAGGTATAGTTGGTAAAAGTAGGAGAGAGAAATTGCATGTGATTAGGAAAAAAAGGAGGGAAAAAGTACACATGAGGTAGGGATCATAGGTAATTTAATGTTAAAAATTTTACCATATGAAGAAAGTAGAGAAATTGTTGCAAGTATTATTTTACACCTATTTTTGAAAAATGTTACAAATATTGTGTTATGCAGGGAGTATCTTTTATGGAAGAACAATTGAAACTTCCCCAAAAGAACCAATGAAAATGTACTGATTGTAAATTTGATCATATAAATGATACTAGGTGACATGGTATCGTTGATGGTGTGATGGTAATCATAGGTCTTTCTATATTGATAGTATTGTTAATGCTTCATTGGGATTAGGAAAAATTGTCAAGAAAAAGTCAACCTTTGCGTTGACCGCTTTAACAAGTTTACCTTTGTTCATTCCAGTAACAAGTAAAATTTGTACATGATTTTGCTTTTAACAAAATTTTTTATTGGTTACCTAGTTTATACTTGTTAGTTTAAGTCACCTGTCCACGTGTCTTGTTCTCATTAATTTAAAATAATTAATTATTTTTAATTTCATATCTCTCACTCCTCTCCCTTTTCTCTTTCTCTCTCCTCGTCCTTCCCCTCTACAACGATTCAATACACGCTCTGTTCACCGGTCTCATCATTATTCCATATTCTTGTTAAGAAAGCTCCAATTTTGGAGCCATAGAGTGCAACTTCCTCAAAATTCGATAAATTTTCTCAACATCGGCCTCAAATTCATCAAATTTGTGATCATGGGTAATGCTATTTTGAGTCTCAGTATCTAAACGAACCAATCTAAACCCAGTTTTCTGCTGAACAAGATCAGGGTTGAAATGGGAAGAGGGATATTTAGGAGGTGGGATGTTTGAGAAATTAGCAACAGTGTTATTCCAGCATAGGATTCTGAAGGTACCAACAAACTAGGGTGACAATTCTTGCTGAGGTAATATGATCTTAATCACCACCACCCTCTTCCCGTTTTCTTGGCACAACCACCAGTAACACCACCCAACTCAACCACGCTCTTCCCTATCCTTTTCCATTTTAGTGAATCAAATTATCTTATAATCAAATTATCTTATAACATTATCTTATAATTGACCCCATTGTAGTAAAGCTTCCATCTTTCTTCTGCTCCTTCTTTTTACACTTTCTTCGTTCAATACATTAACCCCTTCATTCAACTCTGACCAAGGTTCACCCTTCATTCTTTTTTTCTTCTTCTTTATTCCTCCTTTTTGGAAGATAATATTAATGGATCTTGCCCAATTTTGCCATTGATGAAGTGAGCCTCTTCATATTGTTCTAGCTTGTTGTTTCCTTGGTTTTTCCATCTTTGTCATCACTTGATCCCAGCACAACCGCTTTAATCACATCGACCTCGCTAAGTGTCGCTGCTGTGGTATTGTTGTTACCTCCGCTGGTATCGGGGTGGGCGAAGGAGTAAGGAGAGGGAATTGGTGTTGGTGGTTTTTGAGAGACAGAAGGAGTTGGTGGTGGGTTTGGTGGTTTCTGAGAGGAGGAGGGACTAGCGAGTGTGGAGAGACGGTGACTGGTAGGCTAACGGCTTCAGGGTGTGGGAGGGAGTGAGAGGATGCTGCCATGGAGAATGTTGAGAGAGATTTTTTTTATATTTGAGATGTAAATTTTAAAATGTGCAATGAAATAGTGACATGTGTCACTTTAACCTGTTAAAAAGGTTAATAAGAGGTGATAGCCGGTTTTGACTTGTTAAAAGCGAAGAGATATACAAGGTTTACTTGTTCCTGGAATATCTTAAGGTTAACGATGACTTGTTAAAAGCGGTCAACTCAAAGGTTGACTTTGTTGAAAATTTTTCCTTATTAATATGGTTTATGAGAGATTAGCATTAGACATGGCAAACAAACATGTCACTCGGTTTTGGCTCAGATCGTATATAGAGAAGTTATAGATGATATACAAACTTGTGGAGCATGATTTGATTTTGCTAGCGGTTTGGTATTGTCTACCCCCCCGAGAGGACAAAGAAAGATCTCTCAAAGACTTCATTCTAGATTTGGGAGTCAACTTTCCCATATGAGCATTTTCTACATGTTTAAGCCCCTGAAGAGTGAAAGGATCACCAAGCTACAACTTTATAGACTAGATAAGTCTGACACTCCTATAGGTGCACTACTTACCCATTCGCCACCAATATGGAAAATTTCAAATTGCGAGTATGCTTCGATCATCCAATTAGTTTATGATAAAAAATGAAAAGTTATCATAGATCAACGAACTCTTGCTAGGAAGTCCCATAAACACTTGGAAGTAAAAACACCAGGAGGAACTAATTGATCGGGTCATTAACGGGTTTATATTGCGATCAAGTCGGGTAAGTTCACTTTGATTTGGTTATAAGGATTATCGGATTGGTTAAGTTTCAGGTTAGTTATCAGTTCAACGTCCGATCGAATTATTTCCGAGTTGGGTCGATTTTGAATCGTGCAGTTATTGGGTTAATGAGCCATATCTGTAAATTTTATTGTATGTGTTCGACTTGAAATTAATCTAATTTTCTTATGTTTGAGTTTAGCATGTTTGTTTTACATTTGTTCATTTCAACATCTTGATTCTTCTCCAAACAAGAACCACCGGTTTATAACTCTTATTAACCTCGAATTTCGTGAGCAACATCAAAAATAGTTCTCCATCTGTCCCATATTACTTTTTACACTTTTCTTTTTTGTTTGTCCCAGATTACTTGTTACACTTATTTTTTTGGAAAGACCCCATTATTATTTTACTATATCTTTCTTACACAATTTTACACGCTTTGACCACCTTCTCTATCAGGCAATTAAAATAATACCCCACTAACTCATATCACATCTACTTTTTAAATAGAATAATAATTGATAATCAAATTACCAATTATCATCTAAAACTTTGTGTCTAGATAAGTGTAGAAAGTATTTTGGGACGGAGGGAGTATAATATTGGGATTTTATTAGGTCATTTTGAATTTGGTTTTTTCATTCTATTTAAGTGTAACCTTTATTTAATATAAATATAATATTAAAAATTATTATTAACATTGTTGGTATTGCAATAATAATAAAAGCAAAAAATTAGAATAAATTAATAAAACTTCGAGTCAAATTTAGTATGGGTTACTTCAATTTTCGGGTGAGAGTCGTATTGGGTCAATTCATTTTGTTTAATTCGGATTTTTGGTCACATCAGGTCAAACTAATTTATATATCAATGATAATTTCTTAATTGGATATTAATAATATTGCACTATCATTTTGGTCTTTACGTCTTACATGAAACAAGTTGGTATAGAAGATTTTAAGTATCTCCTTCTTGGGTTTATTTACGCTCAATGCATGGATGTTCAAACTTTTTCATTTCACCTCAAAAAATAATCTTAATTTAAAAAAACCTTTTTTTTACACCCCCTAAGTTTTACACTAAGGAGGATTATTGAAAGAAAATAAATCACGTCTACAGAAATTAGCAATGATATGGGCTTGTTGGACCTCCGTGCGATTGACCTTGACGATTGTACACCAATTGAGACCCTTTGCTATAGTTCTGATTTCCCGTATTGTCCATACGATATCCAATCTTATTTGTGCATGTTGTTGAAGAAACTTGACTAGCTGTGAGGAATCTGTTTGGATCTGTTGGTCCGCTACTTGTTGACTCAAGGCAAATTTAATACCATTTAGGCAAGCTAAAGCCTCCGTATGAAGGGCAGAAGACGCGGCCCCATAGGATCCTCCCCCTTCTAGTATATCTTGGTTTTCGGGAGAGAGGTTTTAGGATTGGGCTCGCTTCACCACCTATGCAATCCCAACTGTTTTAGTGGTCTTATTCCAAGAGCCATCTGTTTCAATGATGGTAGTCGGCGATCCGTGCATCGAGCGTCCTATATTTGCCAGGTAGAACCCCAAGGGGTAATCTAAATTCATTCCAGAATGGGCTTGTTCTCGGTGCGAAAGAACTACCTGTTTGTTTAGAAAAACCTATAATTCGTCCCAAGCCCTATTTCTAAGCTCTCTCATTTGAGACAAATCAATGGTTGCATTACGGAAGGCAACATTATTTCTCGTGCTCTAGATAGTCCAAAGAGTTATGACAAATGTTGCAATGTTGCCTTCATCACGTACTATTGAATTGGGGATAATATCAATCGTATGTTGAACTACCTCCCTAAAGTTTGTTGTAGCTGTTAGGTTCACCGGCTGGAGTGTTTGAGTATCCATCCGTAATTAGGCAATCATCGGGCATTGACAGAAGAGATGCATTGCCGTTTCTATATAGACTAGACACAACGGGCAACTTTCCTCATTTACTATTCTCTGGATACTTAATTTATCCTTTGTAGGAAGGATATTCTTCCATAAAAATAGTTTCCACTTTGGCGGGAGCTGAGCATGCCATATTTTCTTTGCTACTCTGGAGATTCCTTCCTCATCCCTGTCTTGATTTTGGTTTGTTGTCGATCCAGGTTCAAAAGGAATGTATATCCTGATTTTGTAGTGAATTGGCCCGATCTAGTATTCTTCCAATAAATGGAGTCTTCGTCATTCTCCTGAGTTATGTCAACACCTAGGATTTGTTGTGCATCTTCCCATGCAAAATTGTTGTGGACCTTTCCACCATCCCAGGAGCGCGGGCTATTGTTCAGAAAATCCGCTACATATGCCAGTCTCGGGTTTCCCTTAACTAATCACTGTTTTTAGGTTTTGGGATTTTGTCGTCAACCCAGGGGTGCTCAAATGCATTAACCGAATCTCCGTTGCCTATCTTCTAAGTATATCCGAACATAGATATTTTCCTCGCTTTTTCCAGGCCCCGAATCGTGAAGGATTTGTTTCCCGCAATTATATTGCCCCTAGCTAATATTTTTGGAGTTGTGGGTGACTCCATTGCTTTCAGTCGCTTTCTAACTACTTGAGACACAAGCAATTGTGGATTATTATGCATCCGCCAGACCTGTTTCATTAGACGGGTTTTGTTGACCACATCAAGCTTCCTCACTCCTAGCCCTCCCATTCCCTTTGGGGTCTGAATAGTTTCTTTATTTATCAAGTGCACACGACCTAAGGTACCTTGTTTGACCAAAAAAACTCGATCATCAGTGAATCAATCTTACTAACCACAAATTTAGGGAGAAGGATACTATTCATAATATGAGTCACCATAGGAATGAGAACGATGTTAATAAGTAGAATCTTGACTGGTTGGGAGAAGTGAATATTATTCCAAGACAAGATTTACCCCGATACTCGGTGAATCAGAAATTGATAATGTTGATTTTTCTTCCCCATCAGGTCAATGGGAGAGCCCAGGTGGTGATCCATGGTAGTAACCGTAAGTATTCTAAGCATATTATTGCATGCTTGACGATCATCCGCATTCATAGCCGGGCTATATTTGAAAAAAAGATTTATTTAGGTTCAACTGTTGTCTTGAAGCTTTGGCAAAACGGTTAAGGATAGTAGCTATGACCCCACAAGAATCTTCATTTGCACGCAAGAACATCATAACACCATCCGTAAAGAAAAGGTGTGAGATAGAAGGGAAATTTCTACCAGTTTTGAGCCCCTTAAAAAGTTTAATATCCTCGGAGATGCTTAGAGTACGCGAAAAGATGTCCATACAGAATAGGAATAAGTATGGGATAGAGGATCGCCTTGCCGTAGACCACATTCCGGGGAGAACTTCTCAGAGAGGTTTCTATTAACCTGGATTCTAAAGGTAACAATAGTAAGACATTGTTGTATCAATTGGATCCAAAGGGGAGGAAACCCTAGGCTCAGGGAACTTTGAGCATAAAGTGCCATTCTACTCTGTCGTAGGCTTTACTCATGTCAAGCTTGATTGCTGATTTTGGTTTCATAGGGTCTTTAGTGGTGTTGATTAGATGAAGTAATGCGTGAGTGAGTAAAACATTATCTGTCATATGTAGTCCTGGGACGAAAGCCTGCTGAAAGTTGGAGATTAACAAAGGTAGAGCCGTTTTCTATCTGTTAATCAGGCATTTCGAGAGACATTTGTAGATGGTGTGACCTAGGCTTATTGGTCGTAAATGACCTACCTCTTTCGGTGAAGCAATTTTGGGGATAAGAATGATTATTGTTTGGTTCCATTCCTTTAAAATATGACATGTAGAAAAGGCATGTTGTATCACCTGAATAACGGATTCACCTACAATGTTCCAATGAAGTTGAAAAAACTCTACTGACATGCCATCCGAACCCGAAGATTTTAACCCTTTCATAGAGAACATAGCCTTTTTGATTTCGGAGCAGGTGAGGGGTTGATTTAATTCATATTTATGATAATCTGTTAGGCATGGCAGGTCTAGTTCTCTCAGAAGTAGGTTAGCTTCACTTTCCGGGTTTAAAGTAGGATTAGTCTTGGTAGTAAAAATATCTTGCTAGAAGTCGGTAATAAGTTTAGTAATCCCATCTTTCCCTTCCACCCACTCCCCTCATTGTTTTTCACCATTAAGATCTCGTGCTTTTTTTTTGTTTTTGTTTTTCTTTGTGATAGAGGAGTTTAGTAGGGAGTTCACCATTTTGTATCCATCGTACTTTAGCTCTTTGTTTCCAATAGAGGTTCCCTAGTTCATAATTAGTTATTTGTTGGTGGGCGTAAAGGCTATACTCTCTTGCTTGATCAAGAGATTGGATCATTGCCCCCCTTTTGTTTAACTCACGAGTTATCATTCTCCAGTTAATACCTATAAATTTCCTATAGTCCAAGGACCATCTTTGATTTTGGTTCCGAGATAAACCACATTTACGGCTTAGCGAGAACATGGAAGACCCTTGATGAGTTCTCTCTCAAATTTCTTGAATCATATTTATCACCTCTTGAGTTTTTAGACACCAATTTTCTAGTTGGTAGGGACGGGTGTTGTGATTTTGTTGACTTTTTGACATGAAAAGAATAGCTGCATGGTCTGAGGTTGTAAAAGGTTGTTAATAATATGGCTCTTGGGAAATTCCTCAAACCATTCCTTAGTCATATAGCCCCTATCTAACGTTTCCATTATTAATCCCGATTTAAACCGTTTGTTACACCAAATAAATTTAGGACCCGAAAATGGAATGTCAATTAAGTTAGAGTTTAACTTCCAATCGACAAATTCATCCCATTCACGTATGAAATTTAAACCCCCAACTTATCATCTAGGGTTTCTAATTGATTAAAATCTCCTACTACAAGACATTTAGGATAAAGTAATAGAATATTCTTTAATTGCCTCCATATGTGAGGTCTTTCTTCTAACATCGGGGAACCATAAACAAAGCATACAAATAATTCATTACCATTTAGATACAAGACCTTACAAACTACATAGTTAGGATTACAGAAAAGGCATTAGTCCATGCAAGAACCAAGAGACCACCCTTAGTACCTATGGCATCACTGCCATGCACAAAATTAGGGTTAGTACTACTAAAAAGAAGAGAAGCCTTGTCAACTAGGCACTTAGTTGCAGCTAAAAACAAAAACATAGGGTATTTTACATTGATCATCCAATGCAAATAAGGAATTGTAGGGGAGTTAAGGTCATTCAAACCCTTACAATTCAAAGCCAATATTTTCATGATGAAGTTGGGGGCTGTGAAAGGCCAGCCACCCCACCTCCACCAGCTTCATCATCAGAATCATCCTTCTTCCTTTTACCTGAGCAAGTACCAAGTTTCAGTTCCCAGGTGCAGTTAATATCCATGTCACTACCTTCTGTTTCATTAGCATCATCTCCTGCT
This sequence comes from Patellifolia procumbens, assembly GCA_947645195.1. Taxonomy (NCBI): domain Eukaryota; kingdom Viridiplantae; phylum Streptophyta; class Magnoliopsida; order Caryophyllales; family Amaranthaceae; genus Patellifolia; species Patellifolia procumbens. Next base: position 314,607 of record CANSGD010001433.1, on the reverse strand, counting down.
TAATTTTCTTCTTGTTCTGATCCTGTTTCATCTCCAGATGACCTTTACTCGCCTCTCTTTTGCTTTTTTTTTCTGAGGAATGAACCTCATCACAAGCTTCCACCAGTAAGTCCAAAGACATTTGTATGTCATTAATGGCCTTAGGCTTAAGGATGCTAATTTTCCCCTCTCTATACTACAGATTAAAACCCCCTTTACTTTCCCATCTTTCAAGTCTTTGCCTTCTCCTTTTTAAGTACCAATCCCCCTCCACCTCGTCCAACTCTAGTAAATTTCCTACTGAGTTAGCTTTTTTCATTAGTCCACTTCTAGGTTTCTTGTTAGACCAAGATGTTATCCACTAATGTAGTGTTATATTTGAAAGTGGAGAAGCAGGTGAATTAGGAGGGTTTCTTTCTTGATCAAGATCCATAAAAAGCTTGTTGAAATTCTAATAAATTATTATATGTACAAGTATGTTCTAGTAAGGGTCATCTATACCCTCCATAAGCTATAATAAGTATTATCGTAGTTTGCAGAATTGCAATGCATTGTAGTAAATTAAGTTTGCTCCGTTTCTATTTGATGTTCATATTTGTTAATTTGGAGGGTGAGGATAAAACAATGCAAATAGTAGAGAATAATAATCTTGCTGAATGAATAATATTTTAAGTGTACTTTATAATTTTTATTTTAAAAAAATCAAGAGAGAGAAAGGGAAATAAGTGTTTCGAAATAAATATTTTTAATGTGACCATGTGTAAGACAAAAAATAAAAAATATAGTTTAATTCTTGGAGTGTAAGATGGGGAAAAGTATTTCCAAGGTAGAAAAAATTCAAAGTAGGAAGAATTTTCAGGAACAAGATAAAAGCAAAAGGAACAAAGAGAATATTACAAGTTAGGATAAAATTAGATAAGTTTTAATAGGTTTTAGATTGATAAATTTCGGGTAAAAGAGCACACTATGTTTTTTGTGCTAGTATAGTTCTCATAATTACTACATCCTTGCAATAATCCCGTTTTTCACTTTCTCCCGTCCAAACCGTGATAAGTCTACTCCTCATCAATACATGCAAAGGTTCTAAACATCAATCCACCATCTGTGGGTAGTAACTAACAATTCTCCTATCCCAATAGAAATTCATATAGAAGTCACAAAAGTTTAAAAATTAAGTCAAATAATACTATCACATGACAACATGCTTATCATAGAAGAGCCTTAATAACATGAATCAAAATAAAAAACAAATGTAAACAGATTTATAATTTGAGTGAGAATGAAAGCTAGTGAATACGCAACCCACTTCCTATAAAAATGTTAGATTTGCAACCTCTAGCATGATCTACTAGTTACGATCCCTACCACATGTGTCTAAGAATGAACAAAATCTTGATGTATAGTAATCAACTCAGTAGTTCCCGACCCCTCAACGATGACATAACCAAGGTAAATCCATTGCTGGATAGTACCCTACTTAGTACTTCCATGCTCTTCACCGTTGGTACACTGTCCCTTTGGCTAACTTATACTAAAAGAAACGCTTCCATAAAATAAATAACCATCAATGAATTCCTTAATAATTTCGCAGATCAAGGCCTTACAAAAATATATTCAGGAAGTTTAGAGTCGACCCAAGATTTCCATGACCAATAAATCCTTCTCAAAATATTTGTACCAAAATTCTTTAATGAAAACATACTTATAAATAAAATGTGCTAATCTTCATATAATTTCAATAACTTTGAAAATCATCAAAACTTCAATCACATTTCAATAACCACATCATCCAATAAAGATGCCAAAACATGCAATAGATAAAAGAAAAACAACAATCGTCACACTTGTTATCTGAGTACGGTTACAGGTAAATTATAACGTGAAATATAATACCTATGATACTCAACTCTTGGCCAAGCAGTGCTATTTTCTCTAGAGCCAGCATCTGCTGAAAAACACAAGTTTGTTGAAAATCGTGAAAACTTGAAAAAATGGGTACATGTAAGTTTTATAGAGGTACATGTTAAGATAAAGGGGTACGCGTGTTTTCACATCATAGTTGTCAGTATTTACAAAAATGTCATTAACGAAAGCACGTGTACCCTTTTATCTTAACATGTACCCCTTCACTTGGTTTTCACGTTGGAAACAGTTGCCACTAGATTCTCTCCCTATATGTATATCATCAAAACAAATTTATCATCAAATTAAAATAAACAATTCATTACCAAAACTTATAGAAATTCACCCAACATGCTTATAAATCAATATACTACTTTCTCCGTTTCAAAATAAGTGACACACTTCATGTTTTCACACACGTTTGCCAATGATGCATTATTTTAAACGTTAATTTCTATAATTATCAAGAAGTAAAAATTATAAAATGTTGATATTAAAAAAATAAGCATTAGACAAATCTAACAAGATCACACATGACTAAGTTTCTCCTAAAATATAAATTACTATACAAATGTATCACTTATTTAGAAACAGAGGAAATATTTAATAACTCATCGTATGACCATTATATTAGCAACCATAATTCAGAATTTAAGCATATTGTATAGAGTATAAGAAATCTCCACACATGCTTAGAATATAATTTGAACTCTTAAAACGGAAACAAATTATAAGGGAGGTAGAAGTCAATCACGGGGTGTGATCAGTGGCCCTGCTTGGCTGCTTCCATACTTTGAGTATCTCGAGACGCAATTCTGATATTGAGGTGCAACCAGCCAACCACGTTCCGGTCAGTATGTTCGAATATCATAATTCCAATATAAACAGATCGAAAAGGTACTCCAAAATCATTACAAAAACTAAAATGATCATCCGAAGTGATTCAACATAAGAGGATTGCAACTCGACCAACAATCAATAAACTTAATAGTCATGCTTTGAAATCGTATTCGAACGACAATAATAGATTCTTGTAACTAGAAATCCAAAACCAAATCAAACAACATAACTATATATATACTCAAAAAAGTCAAAATCTAAATAATAATCTACTATTAAAAATCCTAACATGAAACTACATCAAGTTAACCATTAAAATGTCTGTAACGACTATTAATTACATCAAACGTCGGGTGGAGAGCATGAAAACAATAATTAAGCCTTTTGTTCTCCTTGAGCGTGATTCCCTTTCTCTCTTATGAATCGTGACAAAGTGCTGTAAAAAATACTCCCAAAGTAGTAGCAATAAGGCTTAAAAGTAATATAGAATTGCTGACATTTGTGAAGTAAAAAGATGGAAATTCTTCTCTGTATTTTTTTTCTTGAAAAAGGGCGTGGAAAATGGCCAACAAAGAGTTGAATTCCATTAATAATTTAACAATTTTACTGGAGTTTTAAAGTGGTTTACTGAATTTTCAATCGAAGAGGATTGGTGAGCAATTAAATGGGGGTGCAATAAGGACTTACAAGAGACACAAAATTATAGTTTAAATTCTTCAAGTCCTTTAACATTACACGAATTTTAGACAAGATAAGAGATTAAGGGGCGGACTAAACATCGTCACGTGCGTCGATCCTAGTAGATTAAATTACCATTATATAATAAAACTCTAACTAAGTAAATATATATAAATAACATAATTCCTAAATACTATAATAACTTTAAATAAGTCATAAAACACAACATCACAATATAATCTAGATATTAATTATTTTACACACCCAAGAATATTTCTTAAAAATTATGTAGTGTTAACGAAAAATATTATTTAAGGGTAATAAGAGCAAAAAAGTTAGAGTGAAATTATGTCGTGTTACCACTCCTCTATTTTTAGATTAGTCTGTTGATTCCCGTGTATTATTAGCCATGATAAACTAAAACATATTAATCAGTTCTATTCCCCAAAAACTAGCATCAATTGAGTTCATGTCCTCCTCATATGTTTTAGCTTCATAAATCAAATGATCGAAGACACACCATGCCTTCATCCAATCCATCAATATCATTCGATTTGTGTTTTCTTTCTCTATGTTTTGACTACCTAAGGTTGATCTGACTCATAATAAAACTCGTTCTAAGGAGCCAAAGACAACAAAGAGGAAGATTCAACTATAAGAACATCATTGCACACCATGACGTTCTTATTCTTAGGATAAATTCGCTAATGAAACCAAGATCTTTAGATTTACACATAGTATGGTCATTCATGTCCATGAATTTATAAGGAACACTATTTTTAACATACCTAACAAAGACAACATCTTTAATGAGGAGTTATCAAAAGGAAGGCTGATTCATCTTAACCATTCACTCCCACACACTCAAGTAACTCATGTTAAGTTCAAAACTTTTCCATAACTCAAAGAATGTCTTCTTGAACTTCTTGTGAGATTGTTTAATAAGTACAAAAGAAAAGGCACTACTTTCCCCTATAGGTAACAAGAACTAATGAGCATATCAATCAACATATCTTTAGTTTTCGGCTTCTCCCTATGTTGAAGTAAATATAGGGTCGAAAGCTGTAATTAATACCACATGAAGAACCTAATTTTGGATTACAAAAGCTCCAACACATATAAGGCCAAATGAAGGTTTATTCCGAAATTAATTTGCCATAGAAGAAGTTGCTACGCGAACTTGTAACGTGTAACGTTTCTCTCAGCATTGGCTGTGGAATTTGTTGTGTGCATATTTAGAGCATGAGCAATGGTAAGACCAGCATCTCATTAGTCTTACTATTTTCCTCATTCGTTCTCTCTCCTTTTCTCCTTGTTACACCTCATATTCCACTAATTCATCCTTTTAGACTCACATTGGGTGGGATGATTTAATTGCTCTTTCTATTTCACTCTCCTATTTCAATATACCCTACCAATCCACCACATACTCTCTTTCCTACCTAATACTTTAAAAAAACTTTATTTTTATATATTTATATTCAGGTTTTTGATAGGAGAAAATGAGTAGAAAGAAAAATTGTGTTAGTCTAGTATGAACACTAGATCAACTACAAGAGGGGGGAGGGGGTGAATTGTAATTGTGGAGATTTTAAACACTTTTTGCGGAATATGAAAACTCTTAAATAAACAAAAGAGAAAAAGCTAAAAGTATAGGAATAAAGAGCAGGAACACAAAGAGATACTTTTAACAACTCAGTACAACCTATTATAAATCTATTTTTACTCTGTTCCTCTAGGAACTTGACCTTGTTCCAGGTAACCCTGAACACGTGACGTTCTCACTCGAAGTCTTCTCACTTGACTTCAGTCGAAGTCTTGTCTTTCTCTTTCTCTCTTGATTACACAAGTTTGTAACTTGTAATTTCTCTCACCCAACACTAAAAAACGAATACTAATAATCTAGGAAGGGAGACAACTAACGCATACTAAAATTATGGAGGAAGTGCTAACTAAACGTGTAACAACCTAGCAACAATATGCTAATTATAAGGGCATGTAAGAACCCACGCATACTCGACAACAAACTGATTCAGCTGCAGTCCCTAAAAATCAGGAGGATCTGACTGGCATAAGAGGTGTGGTCATGCAAGCTTGACACTACTTCATAAACTAAGTGGTAAGAACTTGGTGGTTGGTCTTCCAACAATCAAAATCTCAAACCATGAAGTTTGTGGAGCTTGTTTTAAAGGAAAAAAAGTCAGATCCTCATTCAAATCTAAGAAAATGATAAGCACAAAGAGTCCACTTGTATTGATCCACATGGATCTTTATGGCCCTCTACGAGTCCAAAGCAGATCAGGTAAGCGATATGTTTTGGTTATTGTTGATGATTTTTCTAGATACACTTGGGTAATCTTTCTTCATAGCAAAGATGAAACATTTGATGAATTTGTAACATTTGCTAAGAAAGTTCAAAGGATTAGTGGCTTTAAATTAAAACATCTAAGATTTGACCATGTATGGAGTTTGAAAACTCCAAGTTTGATGATTTTTGCAGCAATGAAGGATTATATCACAACTTCTCAGCTCCCAGGACACCACAACAGAATGGTGTTGTAGAAAGAAAGAACCGAACTCTAGAGGATATGGCTAGAACAATGCTCTTAGCAAGTAGTCTTCCAAAGAACTTCTGGGCAAAAGCAGTGAACACAGCCTGCTATATCATCAATAGGGTCATGCTAAGACCCATCACCTTGAAAACTCCTTATGAACTCTTCAAAGGAATAAAACCCAACATCTCTTACTTTTGACTCTTTGGATGTAGATGCTTTTTACACAACAATGGTAAAGACAACTTACGAAAGTTTGATGCTAGAAGTGATGAATTTGTTTATATAGGATATGCTTTAAATAGTAAAGCATATAGAGTATATAACAAGAGAAAAACGTGTATTGAGGAAAGTGTCCATATTATCTTTGATGAAACTAACTCTATGCAGGAATCATGTTATGATAATGATTTTGAAATTGGATTGACTCGTTTTGAAGAGTCAATCAACCTTGATAAGGAACTAACACCTGCAGGTACTGACAAGAAGCATATTCTTGAAAAGGAGATGATTGTTCCTGATCCTGATCCTTAGGGGGAACAAGCAGATGAAGGAACTCCTGAATGCATCCAGAGAATGAATCAACTGAAGAACCTCAAGTTGAAGGAACAGGAACAAGAAGAACCTCGAGATCATAATGAAGCCTTGCTAGAGTTTGACTGGACAAATTCCATGCAAGAGGAACTGAATAAAGTCAAGAGGAACAAGGTTTGACATCTTGGGACCAAGCCTAAAAACCAAAAGGTAATTGGGCTGAAATGGGTCTTTAGAAACAAGCTTAGTTTCTTTGCGCTCAAAGAAACAGATTACTGTAGCTCTCTCCACGGTAGAAGGATCAACCAAAAGGTACGTGATTTTGGTATCAAAAACAAGTATGTTCCTATTTTTAGTGATGATATAAGTGCTATATGTATTTCCAAGTACCCATGCATCATTTTAGGGTTAATCATATTCATATTAAGCTTTATTTCTTAGAGACTATGTTGATAATGGTTTAATTAAAGTTGTATTGTGTCCTACTTGAAATCAAATTGCTATTATCTTAACCAATCCTCTCTTTAGAGAAAGATTTGAAAAGATTCGCTTGGAACTAGGGATAATCAGAATAATATGAAAGTACCTGTATTTATTGACTGCCTATTTAATATTCATTTCTAAGTGTGTCCTGCAACCTTCATGAATTTTTATTCATACACCTTTAGTCAAGGATAAGGACTCACATTAGTTTCTATAACATTCTCCTTATTGTCCTCACTAGTACATTGAATAAATAAAAATGGCGCATATGTATTTTAGTTTGAAGTGTATCATTTACAAGAGTTCAAATTTTCTTTCATACATTTTCTTTCCTTTTATTTTCTTCTTTCCTTTTCAACCATTTTTGTTTTCTTTATTTTTTCGAATTCTTCTTCTTCCATTACCACTTTATTTATTGCAATGGTTAAACTAAAGATTAAGTTCAAAACCTTAATTCGAAAATTTAATGTCTTAAGAGAAAGGGAAAAACCATGAAATTATCTGCTTCATAAAACCTCCAAAATATCCCATCATCAAACCCCTCACTCCATCATTTCACTTTATTGCAATTTACTATTTTCTCAAAACCATCAAATCCAAAGAAAACCATCCATCTTCTTCTCTAAGCTACCAAATCCTTCACCAATGGCACCCAAAGAAAAAAAAACGAAACCTTCCATGTTTCTAATAGGATTTTGTGTTGATATGACATAGTGCGTTGATGAGGGTTTGTATGAGGAAGAGATGAATGCTTTTTTGTTCTAAGTTTGAAAATGATGATGGTTGGTGTCTTAGTATTGTTGTTGGAAATTCGATTTTAAAAAAAACAAAAAAAATATAAAGGAGTGACATGTTTGGTGTTCCTGCTGCAAAGTACAAAGAGAATGTTAAGGGAAAAACCAAATTGAATAGGAAAAATTGCTTCTAATAATGCAACCTTTTGGCGATTCGCAAATAATGATGCAATCTTTCGATTATTCTGGAATAATGCAACCTTTATACCCTATTTATTTTAAATAGGCAAGTTGGCCGGTGACTTGAATAAGTGGTAAATGTTTAACTAAAACTCTTAATTCTAATTAAAACTCTTAATTAAACTCTAAAAAAACTAATTAAAGCCTCCCCTTCTCCCACCCATTGCCACCCATTACCCGTTCAAATAACCCCACCACAACAACCCACCCGCACAACCACCTTAGACCCATCCTAAAAACCACCCCCACCCACTGTCACATTCTCCTCTCTCTGTCTTCATTACTTGGCACAGTAGACACCCATTTACTCTCATAGTCTCATATTCTCTCTCTAAAATGGCAAAGAAGGTAACAAATTTCTCTGACCTGATCTAAAGAGTAACAGCAAATTGCTTACTCCACACTTTAGGAAGCAACAAGTTTCACCAAGTTGACATGACCCCAGATTGATTCTTCCACCAAAACAACAAAACCCACCAACTCAAATCCAAACTCTCAAACCCAGATAACAATGATGATTTAATTCAAACTCCATTGGATTCATAAGGAAGATAGAGAAAATGAAGTGTGTATGATAATGGGGCAAGCATTTGATTCAATTTTAGCAATGAAGAAAGCGGCGATACAAATACAGGTGGTGGTGGGTGAGAAGAATGGGGTTGTGGTTGTGGTTGTGGTTGTGGTGGGTGGGGAAATAAGAAGGAGAGAGGAGGGAGCGGCACACCCGAAACAGAATAGGTGGTGGTGAATGAAGGTTGATGGCTGCCGGCGTTCATCGACGGGGAATTGGGTAAAGGGGAGGGGAGGGGTAGTTGGGGATTCCGGGGACGTGGGTGGGGGGTTATTTTTGGTATTTTGTTTTTTATCTTTTTTTTATATATAAATTTGTAAAGGATAACCAATTATTATGTGACACGTGTCCAATTTAACCTATTCTTCAGGTTATATCCGGTTTTGACCTATTTAAAATAAATGGGGTATAAAGGTTGCATTATTCCAAAATAATCGGAAGATTGCATTATTATTTGCGAATCGCCAAAAGGTTGCATTATTAGAATCAATTTTTCCAATTGAATATACATGGAGAAAATAATGAAGAAATTTCTTGATGTGCACCACTCTGATCTCTCAACGAAACAAAAAGCCCTTATCCCCTTTCATAATTTATATTTCAATTGGTTTGGCAGTTCCTTGTTCTCAGTACCTCCAAAAAAAACAAAACTAATTTATTATATATCTTCTCTCATGTATTGTCTTGCAAACCACATAAAAATCAAGTCTCCTGCCTTGATTAACCACTGCATTTTGTTCAAAAATCTGGCATAGCCTATGAAAATTTTATTTTCTTTCTTCTAAAAATGCAATGTCAAACTTCCCTCCAAAACTCTCCTTTGAACTTGAACTAGAAAAATATCTTACCAAAGACATCCTCTAAAGATTGAGGTTGGGAGTGAGATAAGTAAAATTGGAGTATGAGGTGGAAGAGACTAGGGTCGAGGTGGAGAAAGTTGAATCGGTAGTGAAGAGACAGAGATATGAGGAACAAAGTACTAGGGTCATACAAATAGATTAGGTTGAGTCAGAGATTGGCAGTGCCTAATTTCCCAAGGAACCTAGGAAGAGTGACATTTGCGAGAAGATTTATTGTTACATCTTTTACTATCTGCAAACACCCCTGATCCCAGTCCCTTCCCTCTATCTAAGGATATTAATGATTTGAATTTTGGGACGTACTTAATTAACTATGGAGCAATTGCACTATTTTCTTTTCTTCTCTTTTCTTTCTTGTGTCCTCCTTAGACACAGGACCGCTTGAACAATCTTCATTTCTTCTATTTCTTTATCCATATCCTGCATCTCTTTTGGCTATTTGAACTCTTATATTTGTTCCTCCTTTAAACACTCTTGGAATGTTTGGATGGATAATATTATGAGATAACAATGTTAGAGCTACTGACTTGACTTTACACTGTTGACTCTACTAGTGCTGCAAGTTTACTACTTAGTTTTGATGATGACAAAAGGGGGAAGAGTTATTGGCATGATTAAAATTTTTTATGCTACTTAGTTCCTACTACTTATCTTGATTATCTTCTTCTCTTTCCTATAGTCATGAAATTGAAGTTATAGATATTCTTTTATTATTTTAGTCTTTCTTTCTTTTATTAATTTTACTATCTTTTGCCAATTATTTGCCATCATCAAATAGGGGGAATATTGATGTATTCATTGTTTTAATGATGACAAATGATGTTTTTGGACTTTATAATAAAATGTATATAAATCGTTTTTTATCATTTCATGTGTTTGATTAATAATTAGTTTAAGTATAACTTATGGGGAAATGGTTAAGAGTTTAACCTAATAAAGTTGTTTGAATTAATTATTATATTCACTCAAATAAATAATGTATTAGAATTTAGGTTTTTATTTATTTAAGTTAGTTTTATATTTCGTAAACTTAGGATTATTATTATTTACTTAGTATTTAATTTCGTAAATAATATTAGTTTTATATTTACTTTATGAATTTTTGTAATAATTATTTTATTTATAACTTATGGAGAAATGGTTATGACATTAACCTAATTAAATTATTTAAACTAGTTGTTTATGCACTCGATTAATATACATATGATTTTGGCTTTGAATAATCCTAATGTTGTAGAATATTAATTTGAATAAAATTAATTTTATGATATTAGTAGTGTTAGTTTGTTAGTATTGTACAGGATTGAACCATTCAATATAAGTGTGCAACAAACAAGCAACAAACCTTGTGCTATAAAAGAGGAAACAAATTCAAACTGCTCAGCCAGCTTGTTCCTGGAACCTAGGAAATTAGTTTTTATAATCCAGGAAGTCAGTTAGTCAGTTCCTATAATCTAGGAAGTGAGACAACTAACGGATACTACAATTATGAAGGAAGTGCTAACTGAACGTGTAACAACCTAGCAACAATATGCTGATTATAAGGGCGTGTAACAACCCCGCATACTCAGCAACAAACTGATTCAGCTGCAGTCCCTAAAAATCAAAATACATAAAGTAAATATAAAACTAATATTATTTACGAAATTAAATAATAAGAAAATACTAAGTCTAATAATAATCCTAAGTTTACGAAATATAAAACTAACTTAAATAAATAAAAACCTAAATTCTAATACATTATTTATTTGAGTGAATATAATAATTAATTTAAATACCTTGATTAGGTTAAACTCTTAACCATTTCTCCATAAGTTAAACTTAAACTAATTATTAATCAAACACATGAAATGATAAAAACGATTTATATACATTTTATTATAAAGTCCACAGACATTATTTGTCATCATTAAAAGAGTGAATACAACAAATTGGTTTAAAAAAAGTGTGCAAAATTATGTCAAATTTGGACTCAATTTATAGACAAAATAAAAATATAATCGTTGGCGATTTTTTTGATAATCATTGGCACACTTGTTTTTAATATTGGCGTTACAATATCTTTAGCCACAAAAATATTACCTTTAAAACTATAAGGGACAACACTGAAAAGAGAGAAAGCAGGAGAAAAGATGCCCCCCAAATAAGCACGCGTCATCTCAAGGGAGGGAGAGAAAAGAAAAATAGAAAAGAAAAAAATTGAACACTTTTTCTTGTCACGTGTATATCTATTCTATAAGTGAAGAGTAAGGGGATACCAAAAATCAACTTTTATCTTTTTTTAATTCCTAATTAAATGGAATAACTTATCTTTTTTTTTCTTTAAACTCCTAATTGAATGGAACAACAACTTTCTCCATAATTAACTGTTTTCACATTTATAAATTTTGAAAAAAGAAATACAAAACACCCTACACAAAATTACTGTTACATATTCATGCAGAATTTTACATGATTCCGCACGCATCGAGTGTATATATGACTAGTACATCTTATTGGTGGAGGCACGCCATCCGATGCTTGTGTTGGTCTGAAAGTTGGGACCAACTCTATTTTTCTCAAAACTAGACTAATGCTATGTTCTTTTGAATTGGAATGAGCTGAACTGAACTGAAGTGAAATATTTTGAACTGAACTGCACTGAACTGAACTTAACTGAACTGAAATGTTCTGAACCATGAACTGAACTGAAATGTAATTGTGAGAAAAAACAGAGGAGCTGAACTGAATTAAACTGAAATTAATGGAGTTGAACTGAGCTGAACTGTACTAAACTTAAATGGTTTTCAATTAATCCAGTTCAAAAGAATAGAGTCTAAAAGTCCATAATGTGGTAAAACCATTTAAGACTTAATCTTAATATTTTTAGACTAATTAAAACCATCCCATTGAGCATGTACAATGGTAAGACCAACATCCCACTAGTTTTACCATTTTTTTCATTCTCTCTCCTTTCCTCCTTCTTACACCTCATATCCCACTAAGTCTCCACTAACTCACCCATTTAAATTCACAATGGATGGGTTGGTTTTAATTGGCTTTTATATTTCTCTCTCCTACTTTTACTATAATCCATCATATACTCTCTTTCTACTCAATAATATAAAAAATCTTTATTTTCATATAGAATAGATGATTTATATTCAGATTTTTTTAGTGAGAAATTAATAACAATTAAAATTCATTTATTGGCTTAATTAGGTGAATATTACTTATTTTGGGTAGGAGAAAATGAATAGAAAGAAAAATAGATTAGAAAAAAGTATGAGAAATCATATCAAATTTGAGCTCGATTTATAGATAAAAAAAATATAACTGTTGGTAGAAAAAAATAATAATTATTGACCCAAATTATTTTTATTTACCATTAGAATAAAGAAGCCATTGTAAAATAATTGTTGAAAACAAAAAAATTCTTACTCATCACCTTCACCTTCCACGCGTCCCATGTAGCAGACAATGTTTAGGCTTTTTACATGCTATAGCCAAGTGTCATCATATCATTGGCTAGTAATTACATTAAACCAAAAAGAAAAAAAAAACTCTTACCTACTCACAACAGCAACGTGGGCAATTTCGGTTGGCATGGCACACCATCCGAGGCATTAACTGGTCTCGCAGTAGAGACCAACCTCTTTTCTTCCTAAAACTAGACTCATTTCCCATAATGGTAAAACCAATTAAAACTAGTCTTTAGCATTCTAAAACTAATGAAAAACTCCCCATTGTACATGCTCCAAGAGTAGATTAAACAAGCATTAACCTTATACATCTAGGAAAGAGACAAAGGGAGGTGTCAACATTTGCTGTAGAGTTTCGTTGCTAAACTAATTTTGGCTGTTTGCTTTCTCCCATATGTGTCATAGTAATAAGATGAAACTCGTAAGCTAAATAGAATACAAAAATTCTGATAATGGAAGCCTAGAGTTTTTTACCTTCTTATAGGTTTGCCTAAGCTTTTGGCAATCACTGAAAAGCTAGTATTCGACGTAGAAATGAAAGATACAACAGACAATAGATGTTGTATTAGGTTGACAAAGTCCAAAAAGGAAGTGATATGAATAGGCCGTAGTGTCTTCTTCATTGCTTTGGCTTTTCCACTTCACTTGTTGCCCCTATTCCTTCACTGATTCTCACTTTTTTCATTTGAGCATGTGTTTCTATGTTGGGGTTTAAAATAGTAAGATACCTCCTAAAAAAAGGTTTCTACCACTAGTGAATTTTAATTGTTAAGCTATAACCTAGTGAATTTTATCATTGGGATGCTATGATATTATAAGGGTTTTTTTCTCTCTTAAACTTATCTATATCGAACTTATTAGATATGATTGGAGCTAGATCATCTATCATTTCACCTTAAAGCATAACCAATAGATGTTTACAACTCTTATACTACACCTTGGTGTATATATCCGATACTTAAGACTATTTTTTTTCTATCATTGCTCATTTAAGAAACTCCAAATGAGCAGTACTTATTCCATAAGAGAGTTAGATAAGCAAAAAATTATCATAGGCATAGGATTTTTATCCTACATCTAGATGTATTAAGATGAATAAACTCGCATATAATCTTGAATCTGGGATCATTAATTATATTATTATTTTCTTATTTTTCCACCTCATTCGCGATTTACTAATGTCAGTCCCGGCCGTGAGGCGGGGTGGGCGGGGCGGCTGCCCAGGGCCCAAGATTTCTTCCAATATACTCTAATTGCCTAAGTTAGTATTTTAGTAATTTTCATCTCAAATTTGTCATAACTGCATGTTAGCCTACTGGCACAAAGTGCTTTACCACTAAACTCCTTTCAAATATGTCGCGAGAAGTTGGGGTTCGAATCCCACATCAAGATTCTTAATTTTATTTCTCTGCCTTCGAGTTCAATACAATTGGCAACCTCTTTTTACTTTTTGTTTTTTCTCCCATTCTTTATTTCCTTTCCTTGTCTCATGTAAAAAAATTATTAGCTCCTCTCTTTTTCCTTTTTAAATTTTTTTGTACCACTAACTTTTTTTTTTCCTGTTTTTCTTTCTTACTTAAATTATTAACCTTTATTTTTTGCCTATTCCTTTCTAAAAAAACTAACCTAATTATTTATTTTTATCATGTTTCATATCTATCATTACCATTATAATTTTCAAAATATCAAATCAATTTTTTTTTCTCGAAAAATTCTACCATCTAATTTTTCAGATTTATAAAATATCATGAAATTGGATATTTGTTTTACATGATTGTTATATGTGTAGCAAAAGTACAAGTACGACTACTAGGATTATAAATTGTGAATCTAGCACTCAATGAATTGCATAAACAACCCTCACAAAGTGCTATCAAACTCTAAACAACACTCTTAGAACTTAAAATTTAAGGTTAAGTGCTCTTTAATACGTTATCTCGAACTTTGGGGAAACGGGCTCTATTTATACTCCCCCGCATAATATGCGTCGTGGAAATAACGTGACTTGGGACAGGGGGGCGTCGCGACCCGTGACGTACGTCGCACCCCGCGACCAAGCAAGGTCGCACCCCGCGAGGACGGTCGCACCCCGCGAGGACGGTCGCACTTCGCGACTAAGGGCTCCCCCAAGAGTCAGTGGCTCCTCGCACCTCGTGACACAGATCACGACTCGCGAGCTTCTTCGACTATCTCCACACTAGACCCCACAGTAAGAGAGAGAAAGTTGAGGACTATAATTAAAAAAAGAAATGATACTTTAACTAAATAAATAATTGGATATATATTGCTTGAGTAAGGGTAATCATATAATTTTATCATTCAAAATGTCCTACTTTGAGCTTGGTGTCACGTATTGTGACATTTCCATATTAGAAAAGTGTGTCACTTATTTAGAAACGGATGAAGTATATCGTTAAATTTATAGGGCCTTAATTGTTTATCTTGTCCCGGACCTCTAATCTGAAAGATTAGGAAGTAGGAACGGCCGTGGGCAATTATAATAAGTTTGTGCACACTATGACACTAGTCAAAGAAGCTTTACACAAACGAAATCCATTAAGGGAAAGACGAATGTTGTAGGGAAGGACTCTTTAAGCACCCTATGGATCAAACTAAACCACTGGCCACAAAGGCAGCAAAAACAACAACAAAAATCTCTACAAACTCTATCCACACCAAGTATGTGGTACTTATCTTCCTAATATGCTAATTCATACTTAAACTTATCATTTTAATTATATCAAAACTTCTATCGACACTAATAGGAATAAATAGCTGCCAATTAATAAGCTTCATTTTTGCATCTCCAAATGGTGTAAAACCAAGGTTCCCATAGAAGCATACATAACTCTTCTTCTGATCGGCGTTCCTTCATAGCTTCTTCTAAGCCATGCCAGGACCCTAGGCAAGAAACACAACCTTGTTGTAGAGCCTTTTACAGTACACACAGTCAAAGAAGAGGTGGGAGTGATCTTCAACTGCTTAAGCACATATAAGGCAGTTATTATCAGCAATAAATCCATAGGAATATAACTTGCTCCTTGTTTTTATTCTCTTAGAGTGTAACCCACATGATAATTTTATGTTAAAATTTTTACCATACACCCGGATGTACCAGATGAGCATGGTACAGCCAAAACTATTTTGTTGCTCAAATGGTCTTGGGTGTAGCATGTTCATGGTACAACCGGGTGTATGATGCATAATCTCATTTTATGTTCGTGCACAGAAACACCATTACATGAAGGAATCTGCCTATCAACTCTATTTTTCTTGATTTTTAGAGCAGATAACTGAGGGATCCCAAGTATGCACATCCTTGAGTGCTGCAATTCATCTCTTATCTTACAGATGTACTTAACAACTCAGTTTGCTGTAGAAAGGAACTTTGAAGGATCACCTGAATGTAAAGTTATTTAGGCTTTTTTAGAATGTAAAAATCTGTGATACACCCAAAACGTGATTTTCTCGTCAAGTCGTACATATAACGTGCATAGTCTTAGAATAGGTAAACTATAACGGGAACATAATATTTACAAAAATATATCGTTACACATGGAATAGGCTATGTCTGCCCAAGCATAGGTTCATTTGCTGGCTTTCTGCGATGGAAAAATTGGTGTGAGTATTGTTAATAAAAGCTAGATTTGCAACTTGGAGACTAAGATCCATGATCACTTAATGTTCAGATTGCATTGTAACAAATTGTGCATTGCTGAGAATCACAAGTCAAAGACTAGAGCTGCAGAGATTAGTGCAATGGGTGGAAAGAAATAATTTACTCCCTCCGTCCCAATTTAAGTGCCCCATTTTGACCAAAACATACTCTACATTTTGGTCAAAATGGGGCACTTAAATTGGGATGGAGGGAGTATCTGAATTCAAAAAAGCTCTTAGTCAGGCTGCTATTCTGCTGTGTGTTACCGAGGTTGGTGAAGTAAAATTAGATGATACAAAACTATACCTATTGTGCAACTTATTTAAAAGTTTAAAGTCTATCCTAGATGGTTTGTCCCTTTATTGCTATAGATTGTAAATGGCTCTTAGTTTGAGGCAAGCAACTCACTTATTATACACCGAGTGTATGTGTATCATATCTCATTAATATAAATACTATGTCATCACCATTTGAGTGTCGCCGTCATTCATATCAACTAGTTCTTCGTTTTGAGAGTGAAGATAACTCATTAGGTTTCAATACGTATCGGTATCGTTTCTCACAATCTAATCCCGCCTTCTTGACTCTTTATATCCCGAAAAATATGTTCTTTGTTTTAAATACCAAATTTAATGATTTGGGCTAAAGTCTCTAAACACCAATAAATTTGAGATGTTGAAAGATCAATAAATAGTAATTCTGCCAATTATCATTTCTTCTAGAATTCTTCGAAGCTAGCTATTTCATAGAAATTAAACATCACTAAATAGTTGAAGATCAGTCAATTACGATCATGTTCGTTTTCTACCGTCTTGCCTAAGCAAATCAGTCCTAATTAGCGGAAAGTTAGGCAATCAATCATATCAAATTGTAGAAAAGTGTGAAAATGAAAGGGAACAACCACATACAATGTTGGGGACATTTCATAATTATGATGACTAAGAAAAATTAAAAGAAGCATAGAAATTTAACCCTAAGTTGCTTATAGGAACAAAGCCTATCAGCATACAATTTTGTGCAAAAAGAGTTTGGTAGTCACTACTCACTAGCACCACCAATAATGAAATAATGAACAGAGTTTGGTCCATTTATCATTTGTATCATTTTTATTGGATCATGAAATGATGAGATTTTAAAGGCCTTTTATTTTTGTGAAAGCACAACTCTTTATATGCTTTAGATGTTGGACCTACACAATTATTAATTATAGGACTTTTTTTTTGCTCAAATTATTCATGATAGAAATATTGGTAAGGCAAAATGATTTTGCAGTCCCTAATTTCAGGCAGCATGGACATAGGGGACACAATTTAGAAGGAATTTATAAAGTATACTTTTTTCGCTTAACATTTAAATTGCAAATCAAATAGTCAACATTTTATCATAACTTGAGTAAACATTACGGTAAGCTCCAAGAAAAGGTTAAAATTCTACTCGTGAAGACTTTTTTTTAATAGATTTTTTTGTCAGAAACAAGCTTTCATAACCATACTTTTGTCAAGTACAAGCTTATAAAAATTTTCTGGCAAAGTCAAAGCTACTCAACTTTTTTTTTGTCACAAACAATCTTAAAACCCTTTTTCGACATTGACTGCCGGATCCCGGTGTTGACTCATTGAAAGAACCCATGTGATCTGCATGTGACTCGTATTTTTGTTTTTTGGGATATTCCCAATGGTATACCTCTACTTTTGGGAATTCCCAATGGTATACCTCAACTATTTTTTATCTCAATGGTATATCTCAACTTTAATTAAGTGATCAAATGTAGCGTTATTAACCATAAACCGTTAAATTTTAACTCCAACTACCTCACAACCATCAGGACCACCTTACAACCACCATGACCACCTCATAACCACCCAAAACCAACACTAGCAACCCAAACCAGTCCGCCAACCCCAAAAAATCCAATTTTTCTCTCTCCTTAAACCCAAATTTACTCTCAAACCCCCAGCCACTACACCCCTACTACTCAACTTCACAACGCCACCACACCTCACCTCACCACGCCACCACACCACCTCCTCCCACCCCAAATTTGAGCCACCACACCAACACCATCTTCTCTACATTCCTGATTTGAATCCCATGACTGAAAATTCTCCCAGAAAACCACCATCGCCCAGCAAATCATCGAACAGCGAAAAACACCATCACTACCTAGAATATGACCAAACACTAGCCTCAAAAAATGCAATCCACTAAGAAATCACCACTGACCCCTTAATTCGAATCCCAATTCGAAGTCATTGTAGTTTCGAGATTTTCCCAAATTTCGATAATTTTTTTTAGAAAAGGCAAAAAGACAATGGCGGTAGAGAGAGGGGAGGTGGTTTGCTAGGAGAGAGAAAGAGGGAGGGAGGAAGGAGAAAGAGGGAGGTGGTTCGCAGGAAGGAGAAAGTAGGAGGTAGTTTGCTGGAGGGAGAAACTGATGATGGACGTGAGTGAAGGGAGAATTGGATGGTTGAGGTGGCTGGGTAGTGGCTTTTTTTTGTAAATTTGACAATTATTCTGTTAATTAACGGAATATTCCGTTAATAACGCTACATTTGGTCACTTAATTAAAGCTGAGATATACCATTGAGATAAAAAATAGTTGAGGTATACCATTGGGAATTCCCAAAAGTAGAGGTATACCATTGGGAATTTCCCTTGTTTTGTCCTCACCATTTCACTCACTCTTCTCCTCTCTCCTCTCAAATCCTGTCACTCCTCAACGTAGAAGACAAAGCTTCATAGATTTCCTCACCATTAATTGAAGCAACCACCTTGGTTCAGCATTGAAGATTTTTTCAGACACCATTAACTGAAGCAACCACCCTAGTTCAGCAAGTAAGTCTAATATTTTTCAAAAATACCTTGCTTCATCTCTAAAAATCGAATTTTTTGGTAAACTGAATGAACAATTGAACTTGCGCCTGCAATGGTGAACAGTAGAACAACAAATGTTGCTTCGCCAACAATGAAAAGGGAA
This sequence comes from Patellifolia procumbens, assembly GCA_947645195.1. Taxonomy (NCBI): domain Eukaryota; kingdom Viridiplantae; phylum Streptophyta; class Magnoliopsida; order Caryophyllales; family Amaranthaceae; genus Patellifolia; species Patellifolia procumbens. The sequence continues at coordinate 295,138 of CANSGD010001433.1, read as the reverse complement.
AAGGGGCCAAAATTCAGTGTAATTCAAAAGTCTTGGTAACCCTAATTTGTCGATTTTGTAGATTTTAAATACATTTTCAGAATTTTGGCTCAATTTGGTTGTGTTGAATGAGAAACATACTTAGCTTGATTGATATTTGCTTATTAGTAATTTGAACATGTGTTTAACTTTATGTAGCTTCATTGAGTGATTCAAAATGTACTGAATTATAGAATATTTTTTTGTTTGGTTTGTGTTGTGTTTACTATGTGTTGGAATTAAGGCTTTGTAAAGCCTTCTTTGGGTTTTCGCCAAAGATCCCATATCGCCTATGGAAGGGAGTTTTCCTTTGTTTATTAACTCCCTTCCTCTACTTGTCTATTGAGTTGGTTACATGGTTGGAGGTCATGCTTGGGCTTGGACTTGCTACCACACACGCGTGCGCCGCTGCCTGCCCGGCCCGGACCGGGCTCGGGCTGGGCCCGGACTTGGGATCTGGGTTCTGGGAAGAGCTGAGCTGGAGCTTCTTCTCTTCTCAAAATAATGGGTACGTGCTTTGTCTCCCAAACCTTTCTCTGTTAGTAGTGACACAGCCTTGAAATCGTTCTTTAATTCGCCATTGCAAACAGTCAGTTTCTAACAATTTGAAAGCAATTAGTTTATTTGCAATGACTGACTTTTCAAGCAAATCGATGACGCATCTATCCAAACTCGAATCTCTTGATGGAAACAACTACAAACGTTGGTTTTCCAAACTACTGATGTTCTTTGAGCAATTTGACATTGACTACCTCCTCTTCAAGGATTGTCCTAGTACGAAAACAGCTACAGGTGATTCATCTTCTTCTTTTTGTGCTATTGATATTAAGAAGAATGAGGATGATATTGCTAAATATGTAAAAGATAATAAAACTGTTCGTTACCACCTTCTTAATCTGATGACGAATAATTAGTATGATTTATTCATGGTTCATAAGAGTTCAAAATTGATTTGGGAGGTGATAAGTTAAAGTCGTATCAATTATTCAAAGATAATTCCTACAGTCCTCTAAAAATAGTAGTCAAGGGAAGCAGAGTCGAATACACAGGGAGACATAACTTCTATGTTAATATTCAACCAACTAACTATTTCAGATGAAATCAGAGAAGATCAACTGAACTAATAATTAAACTAAAGAAAGCGAGAATTAAACTGAGATTTAACTATGGAATAAAAGTCTAGGGTATTAGTTCAGTCCACCATGCTTATACCAATAAAATAGGGCTAACTACTATCAAAACCTAAATCAAGAGTCGAAGGATTAGAGCATGCGTTGAGCTATGATTAAGTCTCAACGCTCATAATTCAACATACGGCGCTTGTTCAAACGTAATCAAACCAACTGGTGTGTCCTAGGCCTCTAATTGTAAGACGGGTCTGTGCAGACAATTATTAATCACAAGCAATCAATGATATTGGCCACTAACATTAATTACTAATTAAGAACAAACCACACCACAATCGCTCTAATCACGCCCTAGAAATCAATAGAAGTCTAAACAACAATCATAGTATAAACATGGCTTCCCTATCTAACACCCTAGAAAGAAATCTACTCAGACATAATTAAACCAATAAAGACAAAACTAATAAGAAACCTTAATAATTGCATCATGAAGTAATCAACAACTAAACTAGAACAATTAAGAAGTAATAACAAAGCAATAAGAGAAAAGATTACCAATTGACAAAAAACAATAACTTTAATTGAATTGAACTAAGGTTTGATCTCCTCTACAATGATGAAACTAATGAAATAACTCTCAAAAGCTCTCTAAGTGTTTAAGATAATAAAAAGGTAGCTGTAAAAAAATAATCTAATAAGTATTTATAATAACCTAAGAAAGCAATAAGATAGGACAAATAAGATGCAAAAATCGCCCATCCGTCTCTTCTGCCCGATCGGGCAAAGGGCCACCCGATCGGGTCTGGGAACATCCTTTTAGCTGCCAAAATGATACGCCCACCCGATGGGGTCGGGTAAGGTTAACCCGATCGGGGCCGCAATACTGACACCCGATCGGGCTAGGCTGCTCGATACCATCGGGCCCAGGATATCCTTCAATGGCTTTAAAACCAGCAAAAACACCAAGTAAAGTCCCACCCGACGGGATCGGGCAAGGCTGCCCGATCGAGTGGAAAATCTGAACTTTTTGGCTGGGAAGATCGATGCATTTTCTGGGCAACTCTTGTGCTTGGCTTCAGACGCCAACCTTCTCAATAATCCTTCTTCAAAAGGAGCTCGGATACAATCTCGAGACCTCCTGCATGCCTCACAACTTCTCCGCTACAGTGTGGTGGTAAAAAAGACAGGAAATAGAGAGTTTTTCCCTAAAACCTGCAAAACGTTATAACACAGACAAAACCACAACTATATCGAGATAGTTAGCATAAATTGCTCCTAAGAGCGTCAATACCGCACAATTTAGCTTGTAAATGAAGGGAAAAACTCTATATAAAATCATTATATCAAATTCCCCCAGTCTAAACCTTTGCTTGTCCTCAAGCAAAAATAGCATGAACATGGAATAGATTGCCTCACCCCATAGATAAAAACAGTCAAAGCTCAAAAAACGTATTCAAGACTAAGAATCGTTCAAGCAAGCAAAATTCAAGTTCGATTAATTAAATCCATCCAACTACCAATCATCCAAGCAAATCATCAAATTCAAGCATCCACAAGGCATACAAATTCTGAAAAGGTGCTCACAAAGGTGCCACTCCTCTCAATTTTGTGACAGGCAAAGGATGTGCCTGAACACTCACCAACCCGACGATAAATGCCCTTCCCACTCACACTCTCAAGAGGACTTTATAGGGTCATAACGGGGCTTAGGAAAGAGGTAGGGGATTTTTTAGGAAATGTGGTGGAAACACCAAGGATGGGGGAGCAAAGATCACTCAAACAAGGCCGAAACAACTCCCAGCAACACCATATAACCGCAAAATACATCCCAACTCTTATGGATCAATGAAAAACTCACAACAAACCCAACTTTGAAGCAATGTAGCATATAAACATACGTGAATGAAGGAACTTTGAATTCTTTTGAACTTTTATTTCCTTTTTCCATATTATGAACCAACATTCACGCAACTCAAATCTTGCTTTTTCTTTTCTTTTTTTTCTCAAACTCCAACCACTTCAAAAATTCATCCCCAAAACTAAACCATACCAAGAAACAATCTCAAACTCAACCCAACAAACGCTCCCCCAAGCTAGGCTTGGGAATAGTATCGATATAAAGGCCATGGGCTTATAATGAGAGTTTAGTAACACAAAACAGATCATTAGGCTCAGCGGGGCCAAGTAATACTCGGTATTCTGTGCGCAGACCCGATCAGGCGATTGGTGCCCGACCCGATCGGGTTGAAAGTTTTTCTCATTTTTTTCTAGTTTGTTCCGCCACCCGATCGGGCACACCATCGGGCGGTTATTTTCTCATTGGGTGCCAGGGTTGCGCACCCGATCGGGCGGTGATCACCCGATGCCATCGGGTGGAAAATTTTTCTGGTTGTTCAACTTTGTCCCGTCACCCGATCGGGCATACCATCGGGAAGCCATTTTACCATCGGGTGCTGGGGTTGCGCACCCGATCAGGCAAGGTTTGCCCGACTGCATCGGGTGGGCAGCCTTTTGCTATGTTGCTTTGATTTATGTCCACCCGATCTGGAAGCTGTTGCCAGACCTGATCGGGCAAGCTAGTGTTCAGCAAGTAGCTCGCCTGTTCGCAATATTGGGTGCAATTGGGGCTCAAAGTTTTATTCAGTGGGTATATCTGCACATCAAAACACAAGGTCTAGAAGCACATTAGTACCTTCACGCTCTCTCACACTCTAAAACTAAGAATCAAAGAAAAAGAAAAACTAACTAAGATACGAGTTGCCTCCCGCAAAGCGCTGGTTTATGAAAGTCCCGCACGACCATATTGCCTGTCTAATCAGATGAATCAAGTGGAGAGGGGCCGAAGGGAATCTCCTCCACACAACCAACAAAAGCACCCTCATGGTACAGTTTCAGACGCTGTCCATTTGCTTTGAACTTCTCACCTTTTTGATTGACGACCTCGATGGCACCATGTAACTTCACATGAGTTACCTCAAATGGTCTTGACCATCGAGATTTAAGTTTTCCAGGAAACGGTCTCAACCTGGAATTAAACAGCAGAACCTTGTCGCCAACCTTAAACTCTTTATTTCCAATCATTTTGTCATGCAACTTCTTCGTTTGCTCTTTGTAGAGCCTGTGGTTCTCATAAGCATCCAAATGGAGCTCATCCAACTCATTGAGTTGAAGAAGTCTTTCTTCACCTGCAGTTGTTAAATCAAGGTTATTTGACCGCCCACGCAGAAAGATACTCCATTTCCACTGGCAAATGGCAAGCTTTGCCATTAAACAGTCGATAAGGGGTGGTACCCAATGGAGTCTTAAAAGCAGTGCTGAGCGCCCAAAGAGTATCATCAGGTTTTACAGACCAATCTTTCCTAGCCTTGGTGACAACTTTTTCAAGAATCCTCTTAATCTGCCTATTTGAAACTTCTACCTGACCACTAGTCTGGGGATGGTAGGCTAGACCGACCTTGTGGGTGACTCCATGTTTTTTCAATAGGGCCTTGAAGGTGCTCTTATGAAAGTGAGAACCCCATCACTAATTACAACACGAGGGACACCAAAAGGGGGGAAAATTATCTTCTTGAACATTTTCATCACAACCTTAGAATCATTGGTTGATGATGCTATAGCTTATACCCATTTGGTCACATAGTCGACAGCCACTAGAATATACCTATTCCCACAAGAGGTATGAAAGGGTCCCATAAAATCAATCCACCGCACATCAAAAGGTTCGACTTCTAGAATCCCACTCTATGGCATCTCTTGCCTTTTTGAAATATTACCCGTCCTCTGAAAAGCATCACAAGACAAACAAAAGGCACGGACATCTTTGAAAATCGAAGGCCAATAAAAACCACTATGTAGGACTCGAAAACCAGTCGCTTGAGAACCTAGATGGCCACTAGAGGCATACTATGACAATGTAGTAAAACACCTTCCATTTCCCAATCAGGAACACAACGACGAAACATTCCGTTAGTGTATTTCTTATATAGAAAAGGGTCCTCCCAAAAATACATTTTAGCCTCATGATAAAACTTTTTCCGTTGCTGGTATGTAAGATTGGGAGGATGGGTACTACTAACATAATAATTGGCAAAATTAGCATACCAAGGAGATTTAGACGACACAGAAAACAAATGATCATAAGTAAAAGAGTCATCTATAGGAGAGTTAGAAGATGATTCAAACCTCAACCTAGAAAGGTGGTCAGCGACCACATTCTCAGCACCCTTCTTGTCTTTAATTTCCAAGTCGAACTCTTGTAGCAAAAGGATCCACCTGATAAGTTTAGGCTTGGCCTCCTTCTTGGCTATCAAGTACTTCAAAGCAGCACGGTCAGTTTGTACTATAACCTTCGAACCTATCAGATAGATACAAAATTTGTCCAATACATAGACTATTGCCAGCAATTCCTTCTGTGTCGTAGCATAATTAACCTGGGCTGGATCCAAGGTCTTGTTGGCATAGTGAATCACATGGAGCAACTAATCTTTCCTCTGACCAAGTACTGCCCCTATAGCTTAGTCACTAGCATCACACGTGATCTCAAAAGGGAGATTCCAATCAGGGGGTTGTATAATAGGGGCAGTGATCAATGCTGTCTTTATCCTGTCAAAAGACTCCAAACAATCATTAGTAATATCAAACGTGGCACCCTTAAGCAACAATTGAGTGAGGGGTTTTGCAACTTTTGAAAAATCTTTGATAAACCTACGATAAAACCCCTGATGACTAAGAAAACTCAGCACTCCTTTGACATTCATTGGAGGAGGAAGTTTCTCAATCACCTCAATTTTTGCTCTATCCACTTGGATGCCACGCTCAGAAATCAAGTGGCCCAATACAACACCTTCATTCACCATGAAGTGACACTTTTCCCAATTAAGCACAAAGTTTGCCTCTACACATCTTTTAAGCACTTTAGACAAATTTTGCAGGCAGACATCAAAATCAGAAACCATAAACACTGAAATCATCCATAAAAACTTCCATGATATTTTCAATGAAATCAGAGAATATGGCCATCATGCAGCGTTGGAAAGTAGCGGGAGCGTTACACAATCCAAATGGCATCCTACGATATGCGAAGGTGCCATAAGGACATGTAAACGTAGTTTTTTCCTGATCTTCTGGATGGGTGGGGATTTGGAAGAAACTAGAATATCGATCCAAATAACAGAAATAACTATGTTTGGCTAACCTTTCCAACATCTGATCAATAAAGGGAATGGGGAAATGGTCTTTCTGAGTTGCATTGTTAAGTCTACGATAATCAATGCTCATACGCCACCCTGTGACATCCCGGTAGGGATTAGATCACCTTTTTTCATTTTTCACAACAGTGGTCCTCTCCTTCTTAGGAACCACTTGCACAGGATTGACCCACTTGGAATCAGCAATGGGATAAATGATCCCCGCATCTAAAAATTTCATTATTTCTTTCTTCACCACCTCTTGCATATTAGGATTCAAAAATCAGGACTAATGCCCTTCAGATCATCAATACTATACCCAATAGCCTTCTTGTGCATGCGAAGGACTGCAAGAAAATTTTTCAATTGGCTATCTGTGAGTTTAGTACCGACAATCACATGACATTCTTCCTTATCATCTAAAACTGCATACTGACAGGATTTAGTCCTATCACCTAATAAAAGATAAACCTACAATCCTCTAACTATGGTAGTCAATGGAAGCAGGGTCGAATCCACAGGGAGACATAGTTTCTAAAATATTCAATCAATCAGCTACTTCAGATGAAATCAGGGAAGAATTAACTGAACTAAAGATTAAACTAAGGAAGACAAATTAAACAGAGGAATTAACTATGGAATAAAAGCCTAGGATATTAGGTCGGTCCACCACGCTTATACCAATCAAACAAGGTCAACTACTATCAAAACCTAAGTCAAGAGTCAAGGTATTAGAGCATGTGTTGAGCTATGGTTAAGACTCAACGCTCATAGTTCAACATACGCCGCATGTTCACTAACGTAATCAGAACTACGGATGTGTCCTAAGCCTCTAGTCGTAAGACGGATTTGTTCAAACAACTATTAACCACAAGCAATCAATGAAATTGTACACTAACATTAATTACTAATTAAGAACAAACCACATCACAATCACCCTAATCATGCCCTAGAATTTGATAGAAATCTAAACAACAATCATGGTATAAACATGGCTTTCCTATCTAACACCCTAGAAAGAGAACTACTCACTCATAATCGAATCAACAATAAACAATCTAATATGAAACCCTAATTGCATCATGAATGAATAAATAATTAAGCTAAGCAATTAAGAATAATAAAAGAGATTAGAGTAGAGAAAAATACCAATTGACAGAAAGCAGGAACTTTTATTGAAATCGAATAGGTTCAATCACCTTTAATCTAATCTAAAGTGTTTAAACTGAATAAGAACTATGAGAAATAAACTAGAGTCTAAGATGATAAAAAAGATGTCTCTAAAATAATGAGGAAAAGGTATTTATAATACCCCTCAAGTCTAGCTAAAAACGGAAATTAAATGACGAAAATCGCGAGATTAAGCACGGGACCCGATCGGGCACAGGGCCACCAGATCGGGCCCATAGTAAAAATGTTCAACTTTTTCCTCTTGGCTTCTCGCAGCAGCAGCTTCAAAATAGGGGCAACGGGCCTCCTGCCCGATGGGATCGGGCCACAAGCACCCGATCGGGCCGATGATGAAGGTCCAACAGCTTCATTCTTCTTCTTTTGGCGTAACAGCAGCTGCAACTTAAAGTGTGGCCCACCCGATAGGGTCGGGCGGTTAGCACCCGATCGCGCCTGGGGCTTCAAAGCAGCACGTGTATTCGTTTTCTCGCCCGATTGGGTCGGGCAAGCCTTGCCTGATCGGGTCCTAGAGTTGAGCACCCGATGCATTAAATATGGCCCGATCGGGCCATTTTTGCCCGATCCGTGTACGCATCATCATAATTAGCTTGTCTTTGAACGTTTCTTCGCGGTTTGAGCTTGACGGACAAGTCTAAAGTCTCGGGAGTCTCCTAAAACGAGCAAGCATACTCTAAATGACCCAACAGTGCCTCGTAACATCTCGTAAAGTCGTGGTTGCTTCCAATTGGCTCAGAAATAAGGAGAAAACTCCCTAAAACCTGTAATTTAACATTAAAACATAAAACCACAACTATATACGATAATTAGCATAAAATAGCTCCGAAGAGCTCCAATGATGCACAAATTAGCTTGTAAATAAGGGAGAAAACTCTATATAAATACGTGATATCACATACTTCAAATAAGAGGGTAGTGGTTTGAGTTCCACTTTAGTTACCTGAGGAGTAGAGGTAGTGCATACACTTTCAAGTACCACAGTTTCCTATCCCTGTTCAGCTCTAGGGCCCTCTAAATCAGCAAAGCAGGCATCGATGCCTGATGAATCATCATCAGTTAATGCTACCTCTAATGGGTCAGCATCACGTATTTGCTGAAATACAGACATCATAGCTCTATCTATCACATCAATCCTGCAACAAGACTCTTAAAGCATAGGAGACTTCATAGCATTGGTTAGTTTAAAAGTAACGGTATCATCACCACATTCAAAGTCAAAGACCTAGACTTGACATCAATTACCGCACCCGCAGTGCACAAAAATGGTCTACCTAATATAATAGGAATTTGGGCATCTTCCTCCATATCCAACACAACAAAATCCACAAGGATGTAAAACTTTCCCACCCTAACAGGGACGTCTTCTAAAATACCTAGAGTGAATTTTATAGAACGGTCAGCCATCAGCAAATTAATTTGAGTGCACTTAAGTGCCCCCATGTTTAGTTTGTTACAGACAGACAAAGGCATGACAGACACAGATGCACCTAAATCACATAATGCTTTATCAATAAATAGTTTACCTACATGACATGGGATGGAAAAGCTACAAGGATCTTTCAATTTAGGTGGAGATTTATTTTGCAAAACAGCACTACACTCTTCAATGAGTGCGACTCTATCTACCCCACCAAAATCTCTCTTTTTAGTGATCATTTCTTTCAAAAACTTGGCGTAAACAGACACTTATGAAATTAATTCAGTGAAAGGGACAGTTACCTCAAGGTTCTTAACCATAGCCAAGAACTTACCAAGCTGTTGATCCACTTTAGGCTTTTGCATTCGATGAGGAAAAGACAACCATGGTGTAAAAGGTGTATCAGAAACCTTCTCCTTCTTCTTTCCTTTCTGTTCAGCTTCCTCAGAAAGTTCGACATCAGACGTCGTCGAACTCTTCTCCAAATCCTTCTCTACTACCACCTTCTCCTTCTAGGAGCAACATCATCATCAATGGGCATAGAAGGAGCAGCATAAGCAGTGCCACTACGGAGAGTGACGACATTTGCTTGCTCCTTCTGCAAAGGTTCTCCACGCAATTATCCTTGCTCCCTCTGAGCATTATTTCTTGCTAATTAGGCAATTTGAGTTTCGATAAGTTTGATGTGCTTTTCTTGGGCTTTTTGCGCCTCTTCAATAGTCTTTTGCATGGACAATATCAACTTCATCAAATCAGATTTGCTAGGCTCTTGTGAGGCTACATTTTGTGGTGCTGGCTGATATGAATTCTATTGGGCATGTCTTTGAAAACCAGGGGGATTCTGAAAATTCCCTTGGTTTTGGTAGTAATTGGGTTTTGGGTGATTTTGTGTAGGCTGATAGGAATTTTGTGGTTGTTGGTAGTTGTTTTGTGGAGGGTGAGGATTTTGCACATTGTTGTAGCGATATGATTGAAGTGGGTTGTCTTTCTAGCCAGGATTGTTTGTGTTGGAGTACGGGTTATTTGGTTGTCTCTGTTGAAAAGCATTCGCCTGCTCCATCTGATTCTGACTGAACTGACAGTCATGGCCAAAGTGACCCTGAAGACCAGACACCTCGCTGTAAGATGAGGTGATGGGTGCAACTGCTGACATGCCATTAATACTCATGGGCAGAGGTGTCGAACTAGAGGGCTTTAATGTGTCGATCTTCTGATTCAGTTGCGCCACCTGAGAAACAAGTAGTGAAATGACGTTAACATAATGTACCTTCTTAGTCAGACTCCTAGACGAGGAATGATCATTTGTTGCGAGATTTTCTAGGAAGTCAGAGCCTTCATCAACTGCCTTGTCTAAAAAGACTCCTCCTGCACACGAATCAACATAACTCTTCGTCTGGGGCTGCAGACCATTGTAAAAAGTTTGCGTCAGAAACCACTTGTCCATATTATGATGTGGACACTCCCTCTGTAAGTCTCTGAATCTAGTCCACGCTTCCCTCAATGTTTCATCTGGTTTTTGGGAAAATGTGGCCAACTTGTTTCTGATACCCGCTGTCTTTGTGGGAGGGTAATACTCGCGGAGAAACGCAGCAGAAATCCCCGACCATAATGTCTCAGCGATGTCACTGAACCACCTCTAAGCATTATCTCTGAGTGACTCAAATAACATGACTTTAAGCTGCTCAGGTGTGACTTCTTGATGTTTAACAATTTTGCAGAGTTGTTGGAATCTCTGCAGATGATTAGTCGGATCTTTAGAAGGATGCCCACCAAACTGATTTTGCTGCACCATATTGATTAGTGCAGGCTTGATCTCAAAACTATTTGCATTAATAGTGGGCATCTGTGAACCTGTGGGTATGCCTTCAGGATTAGGCACCTCATAAGATTTCAGCGACTTCGCCATTGGTGGTGAAGAAATCTCTGAATTAGGTTTATCTTGTTCGAACTTTGCTCTAAGGTCCCGAAGTATCGCTTCTATATTGGGACCTCCAGGGAATATATGAGTTTTCTTTTTGTACCTGGACATAAAAGAGAAACAACTATAAAACCGTAAGAACGGCCTCAATTGGAATGGGAGGTTCCAATGAGGCAAAATAAAGTATGCTAATTAAATCGAATAAAAACTAGAAAACTAGCCGTCTCCCCTGCAACGGCGCCAAAATTTGATAGGTTAAAGTCGTATCACCTATTCAAAGATAATTTCTACAGTCCTCTAACAAAAGTAGTCAAGGGAAGCAGGGTCGAATCCGCAGGGAGACAAAGTTTCTATGTTAATATTCAACCAAGTAACTACTTCAGATGAAATCAGAGAAGATTAACTGAACTAATAATTAAACTAAAGAAAGCGAGAATTAAACTGAGATTTAACTATGGATAAAAGCCTAGGGTATTAATTCCGTCCACCATGCTTATACCAATCAAATAGGTAACTACTATAAAAACCTAAATCAAGAGTGGAGGGATTAGAGCATGTGTTGAGCTATCGTTAAGTCTCAACACTCATAGTTCAACATGCGTCTCTTGTTCACTAACGTAATAAGAACTACTGGTGTGTCCTAGGCCTCTAATCGTAAGACGGGTCTGTGTAAACGATTATTAACCAATGTCAATCAATGATATTGGCCACTAACATTAATTACTAATTAAGAAAAAACCACACCACAATTATTCTAATCAAGCCCTAGAAATCAATAGAAGTCTAAACAAAAATCATGGTATAAACATGGCTTCCCTATCTAACACCCTAGAAAGAAAACTACTCAGACATAATTAAACTAACAAAGACAAAACTAATAAGAAACCCTAATAATTACATCATGAAGTAATCAACAACTAAACTAGAACAAGTAAGAAGTAATAACAAAGCAATAAGAGAAAAGATTACCAATTGACAAAAAGCAATAACTCTAATTGAATGAACCAAGGTTTGATTTCCTCTACAATGATGAAACTAATGAAATATCTCTCAAAAGCTCTCTAAGTGTTTAAGATAATAGAAAGGTAGCTGTACAAAAATAATCTAATAAGTATTTATAATAACCTAAGAAAGCAATAAGATAGGACATATAAGGTCTGGGAGCATCCTTTTAGCAGCCAAAATAATATACCCACCCGATGGGATCGGGTAAGGTCCCCCGAATCGGGGCCGCAACACTGACACCCGATCGGGCAAGGCTGCCTGATGCCATCGGGCGAAGGATCTCCTTCAATGGCTTCAAAACCAGCAAAAACACCAAGTAAAGTCCCACCCGATGGGATAGGGAAAGGCTGCCCGATCGGGTGGAAAATATTAACTTTTTGGCTGGGAAGATCGAGTCCGATCGGGCATCCACCGCCCGATGCCATCGGGTGGATGCATTTTCTAGGCAAGTCTTGTGCTTGGCTTCAAACACCAAGCTTCTCAATAATCCTTGTTTAAAAGGAGCTCGAATACAATCTCGAAACCTCCTGCATGCCTCATAACTTTTCCGCTGCAGTGGTGGTCAAAAAGACAGGAAATAGAGAGTTTTTCCTTAAAACCTGTAAAACATTATGAATCAGACAAACCACAACTATATCAAAATAGTTATCATAAATGGCACCTAATAGTGTCAACATCGCACAATTTAGCTTGTAAATGAAGGGAAAAACTCTATATGAAATCATTATATCAGGAGGCCCTTGAGAAAAAATATGGGCCTGATGATGTTGGAAAACAGAAGTATATGGCTGGAAAGTGGCTGGCTTTCAATATGGTTGAAGACAAGCCAGTCATGGACCTAGTTCATGTCTTCGAAAATTTATGTGATGATGTTTTAAATGAGGACATGAAAATATATGAAGTATTTCAAGCTAATGTGTTGCTGGAAAAATTTTCCCCTTCTTGGAGAGATTTTAAAAACAATCTGAAACATAGGAAAGAGTTCCTGTCTCTTTAAGAACTAATTAGTCATATGAGGATTGAAGAGGCAAATCGCCTTCAGGACAATCTGGATTCGGTTTCTAATACCACTAAAGCTAACCTGGTTGAATCTGTTGTTCCATCAGGCTCTGATAAGTTTAAGGGTAAAGGGAAAAAGGGTAATAACAAGGGAAAAAAGTAAGGCAAATTTAACAAATCGGATAGCAAGATTGAGAAGAAGTCTGTCCTTTGTTATGTCTATGGCAAGCCTGATCATAAGGCTTACCAATGCCCTCAACGCCAAGCAATTGTCCAAAAACGAGGACCTCAGGCCAACCTTGCTACGACATTGTAGCTGCTGTGGTTGTCGAAGCAAATCTGATCGAGAACAGTATTGATTGGATTCTGGACACTGGGGATTTAAGGCATTTATGTGCAAACAAGGAGCTGCTCCATGATTTCCAGGATGCTACAGAAGGCGAGTGTGTCTACATGAGCAACGCTGCAACTGCTGGAGTACTTGGGCGAGGAAAGGTCACTCTTAAACTTACCTCTGGAAAACCCTCTCCCTTTCAAATGATAGTATGTTCCTACTATGCATCGCAATTTAGTGTCTAGTGCCTTGTTAAACAAAGCTGGTTTGAAAATTGTTTTTGAGGCTGACAAAGTTGTAATGACTCGTGGTGGGGAATTTGTTGGGAAGGGGTATTTAAGTGGGGGTTTATTTATTCTGAATGTGGCTTCTTCTGTTTCTGCTGATTTTAATAAAACTGTTTCTGGTTCTGCTTATATTGCCGAGTCTTTAAATTTGTGGCATGGTTGATTAGGGCATGTGAATGATGCTTCCATTAAGAGACTAAGGACCTTATATTTAATTCCTAATCTGTCGACTATTGAGTTTTCTAAGTGTCCAGTTTGTGTTGACGCTAAATTCACTGAGAAACCTTGCAAAACTGTGACACAAAGGACCACACAACTTCTAGAGTTGGTTCATAAGGATTTAGCTGATTTCCAGAACACTAGAAGTAGAGGAGGAAAATTCTAGTATATTTCCTTTGTTGATGATTATTCGAGGTACACTAAGATTTACCTTCTAAAGGCCAAAAGTGACGCAGGGGAAGCTTTCATTAAATATAAGGCCGAAGTCGAAAACCAATTTGATAGGAAAATCAAGAGGGTTAGATATGACAGAGGTAGAGAGTATGAGAACATTTCTTTGAATGACCATTGTGAGAAATTGGGTATCATTCATGAACTTAGTGCACCTTATGTACCTCAACAGAATGGTAGCTGAACGGAAAAATGGGTCCTTGAAAAATATGATGAATGCTATGCTTGTAAGTTCTGGGTTGCCTGATGAAATGCTATGCTATGCTATCCTTTCTTCCTGTCATGTTCTTAACCGAGTACCTCACAAAAGGTTAGATAAGACTCCTTATGAATTATAGAAGGGGTTTCCTCCACACTTGAGCTTCTTGAGAGTGTGTGGGTGTCTCGCTAAAGTTGGGCTACCTGACTATAAAAGGTCAAACATTGGACCCAAGACCTTTGATGCAGTATTTATTGGTTATGCTCATGCTGCTCGAAGGAACTCGGCAAAATGACCTCGTAACTTTGGGAAAAGGGGTTATCTCCTCTTTAGCTTCATGACTTTGAGTGATAGGTCTATTTGTGAGTACAGAGACACTGAGTTCTTTGAACATGTTTTTCCCTTGAAAAAGGGTGACGCTGCTTCCATACCTTCATGTTGTTCTCCTACTGATGTTTTACCTACTTGTTCTACGCATGATGTTCCTTTACCTACTAGTGATGTTCTTGATGATTTAACTTTAAGTAGTACTTCAGTTGATTTGCATGCTAGTAGTTCTTGTGCTGTAGATGAACCTAGGAGAAGTAAAAGACCTAAAGTAGCAAAAGACTTTGGTTCTGATTTTGTTACTGCTTTTATGTCTGAGAGCTCTTGCATTAATATTGACTTATTGAGTGATGAACTAGTCTATGCTTTCATGATAGAAGAGGACCCTAAGACTTTTAAGGAGGCAATGAGATCTGTGGATGCTAGCTTTTGGAAAGAGGCCATTAAGAGCGAGTTAGATTCCATAGTGTCTAACTCCACTTGGGAGTTAACTCACTTACCTAAGGGATCAAAGACCATAGATAGCAAATGGATCTTTAAAAAGAAGTTGAGACCTGATGGGACTATTAAGAGGTTTAAAGCCAGACTTGTGATTAGGGGTCTTACTCAAAGGAAAGGACTAGATTACTTTGACACTTATTCTCCTGTGACTAAGATAGCTCTTGCTGCTATTCATGACTTAGTCATACATCAGATGGATGTGAAGATTATTTTCTTGAATGGTGACCTAGAGGAGGATATTTATATGTCTTAACCTGAGGGTTCCGTGGTACAAGGTCAACGTGTGTAAGTTGAGGAAGTCCTTATATGGTCTCAAACAAGCACCAAAGCAGTGGTATGAAAAATTTGACAGTACTGTTGTGTCAAATGGCTTCATTGTCAACAACTCTGACTCTTGCGTTTATTTAAAACTGATAGTTACTGATTGTGTAATCATATGTCTTTATGTGGAGGACATGTTGATCTTTGGTAATAATTTATAGGTGGTTAATGATACTAAACTTTTCTTGGCATCGAAAGTTGAGATGAAGGATTTAGGAGAAATTGATGTGATTTTAGGAGTAAGACTTAAGAAAACCTCCGGTCGCATTTTCCTTAGTCAGCCTCATTTGACTAAGAATTTAGGAGAAAGTGTTTCTGAAAGTGAATATGCGAAAGTCATAGGTAGTTTGATGTACCTCATGAACTGTACTCGACCTGACATATCTTATGCAGTGAGTAGACTGAGTCGGTATACTCATAACCCTAGTAATGAACATTGGAATGCTCTTCATCGTCTTCTTAGATACCTGAAAGGAACAGTTGATCTATGTTTGCACTATTCTAAATTTCCTGCTGTACTTGAAGGATTTTGTGATGCAAACTGAGTTTCAAGTAACGATGAGATTAGTTCAACTAGTGGTTACATGTTTACTCTTGGTGGTGGTGCTATGTCGTGGAAGTCTTCGAAGCAGACTTGTATAGCACGCTCCACCATGGATTCTGAGTTCATTGCCCTCGAGTTGGCAGGGCAAGAAGCTGAGTGGTTAAGAAACCTTTTGTCTGATTTTCTGTTGTGGGGAGGACAGGGTGCTCCTGTCTCCCTTCATAGTGATTCTCAAGCAGCCATTGGTGTTGCTAAGAACCGTGTCTACAATGGTAAGAAAAGACACATACGGATCAGACATGGAGTCGTGAAACAACTCCTGAAAAATGGGGTGATTTCTTTGGACTATGTGAGGTCCGAAAGAAATCTTGTTGATCATTTTACTAAGGGATTATCTAGGAGAGTTGTCCTAGAGTCGTCGAGGGGGATGGGGCTAAGGCCCATTAGTTGAGAGTTTATGGTGAATACCCGTTTGTTGGTCAAACGAAGCCATAGAATCTTAACTTGCACTACATTTCTCATCCCTATGGCGTGTTAGTAGTGCTTTCTAAATCCATAGCCTATATGGTGGTGTTGTTGAGACGCACTTTATGGATTTATATTGTGAGGTTGAGCTTTTGCTCTTAATAGTTCCATATCCCTTCGGGGTGGTGTTATTGAGGAACACTTGATGGACTACCTACGTAAATGTGGAGGTTAAGTCGCCTTCTATGAAATACTGGGCTGTCTTTCTAGAGCACTTATGAGACCCAAGGTGTGCGCATGGCTATAAAGCGCTTGTGTTGTATTGCGGAGACTGCACGTTCTTAAGGTAGGTATGTGTTGTGGGTGTCTCAACGGAACTCTGGTGAGTTCAAGAGAAATTCACTAACTACAAAGTAAGTTGTTGCCTCACTTCACTATGTATCAATTCAAATCGAGACATATTGATGCTTAAGTACTTCCCTTTCTTTACCCAGGAATTTCTTTTGCTTTCCAGAGCCTTTGTGGGATTGTTGGAATTAAGGCTTTGTAAAGCCTTCTTTGGGTTTTTGCCAAAGATCCCATATCGCCTATGGAAGGGATTTTCCTTTGTTTATTAGCTCCCTTCCTCTACTTGTCTATTACATGGTTGGCTTATATGATTGGAGGTCATGCTTGGACTTGGACTTGCTACCACACACGCGCGCCGCCCGCCCGAACCAGACCGGGCTCGGGCTCGGCCTGGGCTTGGGATCTGGATTCTAGGTTCTGGGAAGAGCTTAGCTAGAGCTTATCTTTTTGGACGCAGGCCCAAGTGTGTGTAACAGTAACTTAATGGACTGAAACGTTTGAACGTTACAGTTCTAATTGCTATCTATTGCAGCCCTTGATTCTCTCTGGCAATTGATTACATTCTGCTTTGGGTCTGATTTCTTTGCTATATAAACAGACCTCTGGTATTGTTTCACACATCCAAAAATACACTATCCTCTTCTCTTCTTCTTCTATTCTCAAAATAAAATGGGTGCGTGCTTTGTCTCTAAAGCCTTTCTCTGTTAGTTGTGACTTAGAGAGGTTGTTGTGTTAACCTTGGGGGAGCTTTTCGGCCAGTTGTGATTACCACCATAGTCGAGCCGTAATTGCTTTCAAGCTAGTGGTCTTCTACCACGACATAGCCTTGAAATCGTTCTTTAATCCCCCATTGCAAACAATCAGTTTCTAACACTGTGCACCAGGTTTAATGGTAGAATAAATATCTACCATAATTGGTATAAGTTGATGGACACCATTAATATTAGGCTACATCATGGTGGTCATTTTGTGACAAAGAAGAATAAAATAACTTATGAGAAAAGGGATGGTGTTGATTATGGGATGTCACTTCATCCAAATGTGGATGAGGTGGCCTACTTTGAATTTGTTGACTGGATTAGAAGTGGATTAGGATATGCTAAAATAGGTAAAATCTGGTTTAGGAAAAGAGGGTGTAATTTGTTTAATGGTAGAAAAGAGATAAAGAGTGATGTTGAGATACCAGAATTTTTACAAGCACATGAGAAGGATGGGTGGTACCATCTTTATCTAGTAAATGAGGACAAAAGTGAGGATAGGGAATCATAATATTTTGGGGGGAGGAGTAGCTAGTGAAGGCTATAACCAGGGGAGGCAATTTATTTAGAGTGATTCAGCAACTGCTTTTAGTGAGGGCCCACATAACAATCCTCATATCACTTTAAGCCAAAGAAACCCTAGCCTATTTCTCCAGCCAACAATGAACAGAAAAATTAAGGGAAAACTCCCCATAACTTCATTGGAAAAAAACAGTGAGTTACATTTTAACTAATTTCAACAAAACAGTGAGTTACATTATGAAGCAGTTGAATCATTGCCACACTTGAGTTATCAGTTGTTGAGTGATGAGAATGAACAAGAGGTTCATGGATCTGATTTGGAAGATTCTGATGTGCTATTGAGTGATGGGGACTATGAAGATGATAGTGATGATGATTTATTTCACAAACATGTGGATCATGATATAGATGAAGTTGTTACAAGGAGTTTAGGGGGGTTGAGTAACAGATCTGTGGCTGAAAATAGGGAAGAATATGAAGATGATGAGGCTGGTTTGCTAGGTTCTGATGAGGATGAATCGGATGACAGTGATGGTGAGTAGTTAGTGTGATAGGGTCAGATGATGAGGGTCCAGAATATCCTAACTTTAATCCACAGGTTGACTTCAAGGGTAACATGAGAATTACTCAAGCCGACTTATTTGAATTTTAGGTTGACCATAAAGAAGATACTTTTGTTGTGAACTTGGAGACTAGAGTTTGTGGTTGCTATAGGTGGAGCTTAACAGGCATTCCTTGTTGGCATGCACTAGCTTGCATTCAACTTAGGAGGCTCAACTATGAAGACTACATCCACCCGACTTATCATGTAGAAACCTATGCAAAAGCATATGCCCCTCAGTTTAAGGCTATGCCAGGACAAAGCCAATGGGATGTAACACCATTTCCACAACCACTACCTTCTCCTTATAGGAAGATGGTTAATTTGCCAAGCAAAAAGAAAAGAAGAAAGGAATCTGATGAAGATAAGGAGAGGCAGTTTGTGAAGAGAGCAAAGAAGACGAACAAGTGTGGTATGTGTGGTGGTCTAGGGCATTACAGAACTAAGTGCTCTTTCCCTATTACTTCATCAACAACACAACCTTCCACCTCTTCTCACCCACCTGATCAAGCTTCACAAGCAGCAACTAAGCCTCCGCAGAAGAAGCAGCAACAATCACAGACAATCATCAAAGACCAACAATCCCAACCACTCTCTCCTTCTGTTGTCACCAGTCTGCTGCACAGAAGAGCCAAAGTGCACAACCAACATCTCCTTCTATTGTTACAAGGTCTGCTGCATAGAGGCTATCATTTGGAGATTCACAAGCTTCAAAATTTACTTATGCAACTCCACCCTCAAGGCAATCTCAATGTAGAAAGTAGATTCATGTATTTTTTGGAACTGTTATTGTTGTAATTAGTTGGTAGTTTGTGGTGTTTTTTGTGGAATTATTGTAGTAGATGTTATTTGGAACTTAATGAGTTGGTAGTTTGTTAGTAAAAGGTGTTTTTTCGCTCATTTTGCGATGTAACAGATAACCATGATGTATGGAAATGGTAGCTTATGTTTGGTTGAAATCGAGTAGCCAACTTTTAAAAACTTCAGCCTTTTGTTATTCTCTGCTTATGTTTCAGCTCAGATTTAGTTGGTGATATACATGTAAAAACAATGCATCTGTTTGGTTCAAAGAGATCACTTGACATTAGAGTTTGCAACATGAAAATATCATTCATGCATTCATCAATCAGTTCACAACTGCCATGATGGGTTTTTCATTACAAATCGTTCAGAAATACTTCCTAACCTACCCAAAACTTCACAAATGTATAGCTAACAACAACAGATACAATTGCACATAAGCTCTCTATCTCTCTTCTTCTTCAGTTTGGCAAGTTCATCAACAAGTCTCTTCTTCTCATGCTCTAAGTACACAAGCCTTGATTTGGTGATGCTCAGATCAATGGCAAGTCTGTGTTTCTCGGCTACAAGCACATTAATTACATC
Source organism: Patellifolia procumbens (assembly GCA_947645195.1). Lineage (NCBI taxonomy): Eukaryota > Viridiplantae > Streptophyta > Magnoliopsida > Caryophyllales > Amaranthaceae > Patellifolia > Patellifolia procumbens. The sequence goes on along the minus strand of CANSGD010001433.1, from coordinate 275,237 downwards.
CCTTTGCCCCTCAACAACATCTTCAGTATGAACCCATTCAAAACTATTGCACCCGCTCTGGCCAGTTTCATAGTTGTAAAACTTACAAGCAAGAAACTTTCTGCCAGGATTGTCATAGGTCCATGATGTCCTCTTTGCAAGTGGTAATCCACAACCGCATTTCATTTTACCCATTACTACAAGCACAATAAACAACAAAGAAAATTAATCTAACTAAATCAGATTCCAATTGAGAAAAACCCTAAATTGGTACGAAAGTTGAATTATTTATTGATCAATTGCAAAATTGATGAACAATACTTACATGAATTTAGTCGACTACACTCCAATTGTACAAACAAGATTGAAGAACCTGATTTGCCAAGTAGGAAGGGAGGAATTTTGGGGGTTGATTTTCTTTCATTGTAACCCTAATTTTGAGGAGTGAGAGGATTTGAGAGGAGAGAGGAGAAGAGTGAGTGAAATGTTGAGGAAAAAACAAAAAAAACGAGTCACGTGCAGATCACATGGGCTCTTTTAATGAGTCAACACCGAAATTCGGCAGTCAACGTCGGAAAAGGGTTTTAAGATTGTTTGTGACAAAAAAAAGTTGAGTAGCTTTGACTTTGCTAGAAAGTTTTTATAAGCTTGTACTTGATAAAAGTTTGGTTATAAAAGCTTGTTTCTGACAAAAAATCTATTTAATTATATAACTTGGGGAGAATTTTTATGGTCGAGGATGCAACAAAGAACTCATCCCACGTAAGACTTTTTCGAACACATTCACTTGCATTACATACACCACTGAAAGCGTATGGCACTAGTTAGAGTCCTTTCAATTCATAAAAGAAAGGTGTCCCAAAAGAATTCATTCTCGTGTATCTATGGATGGAATGAACGGTCTAAAGTGGACAATGCATATTTAAGTTTACTGGACCTAATTTTAATTGTATTATTATAAAATAACGATATCCACTAGGCGGTTAGTTCTATTCATAAACATATTCATGACCAATAAATCCTGGAAACTCTTTCGGATAGGCATTGAAATGAGAAAGAAGGTTGGAATGACACTTTTGAATTACTTTTCTATTGAGCTTAACTCCTAAAGAATTTGAATGAATGTTACTTGCTCTAGAATCATAAGTGTCATAATCGAATAGGGTAGGAGTTCTCGAGTTTACATGACTGCTTGCTTTATATTATTAACCGTTTATTTGGTATTAGAAATAGATTATTTGGTACTAAAAAGGATTTTGGTAGTATCCTATTTTAAATTCTAGCATTAATATTACGATATTTTAATGTTGAAAAGTGTCACAATAAATTGTAGAAATCTGCCAGACTTAAGCACATGCTTGATATATCGATATCTTATAGAGTTTATCCCTTTCTTTACAAGCTAAATTGTGCTATATTGATGCTCTTAGGAGCTATTTATGCTAACTATTTCGATATAGTTGTGGTTTGTGTGTTCTATATCATTTTGCAGGTTTTAGGGAAAAACTTCCTATTTACTTGATGTTTTGAGCACCACGCTATAGCGGGAAGTTATGAGGCATCTTTGAGGTCTCAAGATGGTATTTGGACCCCATTATGAAGAAGTAAGTGTGCAAAGACTTGGCGTCTGAAGCCAAGCAAAGCAAGGAAAGAAGAAGACTCGCCCGATCGGGTCGGGTAACAACTGCCCGATCGGGTACGAGTGAAGAAGCTGAAGTTCAGGTTTCCCGCCCGATCGGGCGGCCTTGCCCGATCACATCGGGCGGAGCAATACTTAGCCATTCTTGCTGTTTTCCTAAGAGCTGAAGAAGACATCCACCCGATGGCATCGGGTGGACTTGCCCGATCGGGTGCTGGGGTTGCGGCCCCGATCGGGTGGAAGCTGCCCGATCCCATCGGTGAAGCCTATTTTGTTGCTGCTGGAGACTTGTTCCCAGGCCCGATCGGGCGGCCTTTTGCCCGATCGGGTGGATGACACGGGATGCGATTTTCGTTATTTTCCCCACTCTATCTTATTGTTTTCTTAGGACCTATAAATACTTTTTAGGTTGTTTTTATTTGTATCTTTCATATTATTAAACACTTTGAGAGCTCTTACCCTAGTTTATCATTGCTTTCGATTGTAGAAGAGATTCAAGTACAATTTCAATTCAACTAAAGTTTTCGCTTTCCGTCAATTTGGTAATCGTCTTGCTTATTGCTTTATTCCTTTATCTCAATTACTTTAGTTCAATTGATTATTTCTCAATTAGTTCATGATGCAATTCTTAGGGTTTTCAATTAGTTTTGTTGTTGTCAATTCGATTATGTCTGAGTAGTTCTCTTTCTAGGGTGTTAGATAGGGAAGCCATGTTTATACCATGATTGCTATTTAGACTCCTATTGATTTCTAGGGCTTGATTAGAGTGATTGTGGTGTGGTTTGTTCTTAATTAGTGATTAATGTTAGTGGCCAATTTCATTGATTGATTGTGGTTAATAGTTGTTTGCACAGATCCATCTTACGACTAGAGGCCTAGGACACATCAGTAGTTCTGATTACGTTAGTGAACATGCGGCGTATGTTGAACTATGAGCGTTGAGTCTTAACCATAGCTCAACACATGCTCTAATCCCTCGACTCTTGACCTAGGTTTCGATAGTTGTTGACCTTGTTTGATTGGTATAAGCATGGTGGACCGACCTAATACCCTAGGCTTTTATTCAATAGTTAAATCCTCGACTTAATTCGTATTATTTAGCTTACTCATTAGTTCAGTTAATTCTCCATATTTTCATCTGAAGTAGTTAGTTAATTGAATATTAATATAGAAACTCTGTCTCCCTGCGGATTCGACCCTGCTACCACTGACTACCTTAGTTAGAGGACCGTAGGTTTATTTTTGATTAGGTGACACGACTAAAACCTATCAAATTTTGGCGCCGTTGCTGGGGAGACGGCTAGTTTTCTAGTTTTTATTCGATTAATTAGCGTACTTCTCTTTGCCTCATTGGAACCTCCCGTTCCAATCGAGGCCGTTTTTACGGTTATCTTATCGTTTTCTCTTATATGTCCAGGTATCAAAAGAAAACTCACATTATTCCTGGAGATCCTGACACAGAAGCAATACTTCGGGATCTTGGAGCAGAATTTGACCAAGAGAAGCCAGTTTCAGAGATTTCTACATTACCAATGGCGAAGTCACTGAAATCTTAAGGGGTGCCTAATCCTGAAGGCATACCCACAGGTCCACCGATGCCCACTATTGCTGCGAACAATTTTGAAATCAAACCTGCACTAATTAATATGGTGCAGCAGAATCAGTTTGGTGGGCATCCTTCTGAAGATCCGGCCAACCATCTGCAGAGATTCCAACAACTCTGCAGGACTGTTAAACATCAAGGAGTCACACCTGAGCAGCTGAAGGTTATGTTATTTGAGTTCTCACTCAGAGACAAGGCTCAGAGGTGGTTCATCGATATCACTGAGACAGAATGGCCGGCGATTTCTGCTGCATTTCTACATGAGTATTACCCTCCCACAAAAACAGCAGAAATCAGGAACAAGTTGGCTACGTTTTTCCAAGAGCCAGATGAGACATTGAGGGAAGCGTGGACTAAATTCAGAGACCTACAGAGGGAATGTCCACATCATAATATGGACAAGTGGTTTCTGACGCAGACTTTTTATAATGGTCTGCAGCCTCAGACGAAGAGTACTGTTGATTCGTCTGCAGGAGGAGTCTTTTTAGACAAGGCAGTTGATGAGGGTTATGACTTCCTAGCAAATCTTGCAGCCAATGACCATTCATCATCTAGGTGTGTGACTAAGAAGGTACTTGAAGTTGATGCTATTTCAATGCTTACATCTCAGATGGCGCAACTCACTCAGCGGATAATGAAGTCCTCTAGTTCAACACCTCCGCCTATGAGCATCAACGCTATGTCAGCAGTTGCACCCATCACCTCATCTTACTGCGAGGTGTGTGGTATTCAGGGCCATTTCGGCCATGATTGTCAGTTCAGTCAGAATTAGATGGAGCAGGCTAATGCTTTTCAGCAAAGACAACCCAATAACCCCTACTCCAACACATACAATCCTGGTTGGAAAGACAACCCACTTCTTTCCTATAGAAGCAACAATGTTCAAAACCCACAGCCACAAAATTCCGACCGTCCCCCACAAAATTCCTATCAACCTCCACACCACAACCCAAAACCCAACTACTACCAAAACCAAGGAAATTCTCATCATCCTCCTGGTTTCCAAAGACCTACTCATCAGAATTATCAGCCAGCACCACAAAATGCAACCCCACAAGAGCCTCGCAATTTTGAACTGATGAAATTAATATTGTCTATGCAGAAGACACATGAGGAAACACAGAAGTCCCAAGAGAAGCACATAAAACTTCTCGAGACTCAGATTGCTCAGTTGGCAGAGACTAATGCACAGAGGCAGCAGGGACAATTGCCGGGGCAACCTACACATAGGGAGCAAGCAAATGCCGTTACTCTTCGTAGTGGCACTGCTTATGCTGCTCCTCCTATGCCCGTCGATGATGATATTGCCCCTAGCAAGGAAAAGGAGGTAGTAGAGAAGGAATTGGAGAAGAATTCGACATCTGATGTCAAAGTGTCTGAAACAGCTGAACAGGCAGAAAAGAAGAAGGAGAAGGAGACGGTTTCTGATACACCTTTTTCACCAAGGTTGCCTTTTCCTCATCGAATGCAAAAGTCCAAAGTGGATCAGCAACTTAGTAAGTTCTTGGCTATGGTCAAGAACCTTGAGGTAACGGTCCCTTTCACTGAATTAATTTCTCAAGTGCCTGTCTATGCTAAGTTTTTGAAGGAGATGATCACAAAAAAGAGAGATTTTGGTGGGGTAGATAGAGTCGCACTCACTGAAGAGTGTAGTGCCATTTTGCAAAACAAATCCCCACCAAAATTGAAAGATCCGGGTAGCTTTTCCATCCCTTGTCATGTAGGTGCACTTTTTATTGATAAAGCATTATGTGATTTAGGTGCATTTGTGTCTGTCATGCCTTTGTCTGTCTGTAATAAACTGAATATGGGGGCACTTAAGTGCACTCAAATTACTTTGCAGATGGCTGACCGTTCTATAAAATACCCTCTAGGTGTTTTAGAAGACGTCCCTGTTAGGGTGGGAAAGTTTTACATTCCTGTGGATTTTGTTGTATTAGATATGGAGGAGGATGCCCAAATTCCTATTATTTTGGGCAGACCATTTTTGTGTACTGCAGGTGCTGTTATTGATGTCAAGTCAGGATCTTTGACTTTAAGTGTTGGTGATGATACTGTCACTTTTAAACTAACCAATGCTATAAAGTCTCCTATGCTTGAAGAATCTTGTTGCAGGATAGATGTGGTAGACAAAGCTGTGATGTCTGCATTTCAGCAGATACGTGATGCTGACCCATTGGAGGTAGCATTGACTGAGAGTGACTCCTTAGGCATTGATACATATGTTGATGCCTGTCTTGCTGATTTAGAGGGTCATGGAGCTGAACAGAAACAGGAAACTGTGATACTTGAAAGTGTATGCTCCAGTTCTACTCCTCAGGTAACTAAGGTAGAACTCAAACCACTTCCCTCTCATTTGAAGTATGCATTTTTAGATGATAAGGAAGAATGTCCTGTGATTGTCAGTACTAAACTCACAGATAGCCAATTGCAAAGCTTGCTTGTTGTGCTTCGTATCCACAAGAAGGCTATTGGGTATAGTATTGATGATCTAAAGGGCATTAGTCCTGATTTTTGTATGCATCGTATTAATCTTGAAGAGGATCACCGCCCTTGCATTCAACCTCAGAGACATTTTAATCCTAACATGCAAGAGGTGGTGAAGAAAGACATCATGAAACTGTTAGATGCAGGGATCATTTATCCCATTGCTGATTCGAAGTGGGTCAGTCTAGTGCAAGTGGTTCCCAAGAAGGGGGGGACCACTGTTGTTGAAAATGAGAAAGGTGATTTAATTCCCACTAGGACTGTGACAGGGTGGCGTATGTGCATTGATTATCGTAGACTTAATAATGCCACCCTGAAGGACCATTTCCCCCTCCCTTTTATTGATCAGATGTCGGAAAGGCTAGCCAAACATAGCTATTTCTGTTATCTAGATGGATATTCTGGTTTTTTCCAAATTCCCATCCATCCAGATGATCAGGAAAAGACTACGTTTACATGTCCTTATGGCACCTTCGCATATCGTAGGATGCCATTTGGATTGTGTAACGCTCCCGCTACTTTCCAATGCTGCATGATGGCCATATTCTCTGATTTTATTGAAAATATCATGGAAGTGCTTATGGATGATTTCAGTGTTTATGGTTCTGATTTTGATGTTTGCCTGCATAATTTGTCCAAAGTGCTTAAAAGATGTGTTGAGGCAAACCTCGTGCTTAATTGGGAAAAATGTCACTTCATGGTGAATGAAGGTGTCGTTTTAGCTCACTTGATTTCTGAGCGTGGCATCCAAGTGGATAGAGCAAAGATTGAGGTGATTTAGAAACTTCCCCCTCCAATGAATGTCAAAGGAGTGAGGAGTTATCTTGGTCATGCGGGGTTTTATCGCAGATTTATCAAAGACTTTTCAAAAATTGCGAAACCCCTCACTCAATTGTTGCTAAAGGGTGCCACATTCGATTTTACTGATGAGTGTTTGGAGTCTTTTGACAGGATAAAGACAGCTTTGATCACTGCTCCTATTATACAACCTCCAGATTGGGATCTCCCTTTCGAGATCATGTATGATGCTAGTGATTATGCGATAGGGGCAGTACTTGGTCAGCGAAAGGATAAGCTACTCCATGTGATTCACTATGCTAGCAAAACCTTGGATCCAGCCCAGGTTAATTATGCTACGACAGAGAAGGAGTTGCTAGCCATAGTCTATGCATTGGATAAGTTTCGAACCTATCTTATAGGTTCGAAGGTTATAGTACACACTGATCATGCTGCTTTGAAGTACTTGATGGCTAAGAAGGAGGCCAAACCTAGGCTCATCAGGTGGATTCTTTTACTGCAAGAATTCGACTTGGAAATCAAAGATAAGAAGGGCGCTGAGAATATGGTCGCCGACCACCTTTCTAGGTTGAGGTTTGGATCCCCTTCTGACCCTCCTATAGATGACTCTTTTCCTGATGATCATTTGTTTTCTGTGTCCTCTAAAACTCCTTGGTATGCTGATTTTGCTAACTTCTGTGTTAGTGGTTCTCATCCTCCCAATCTTACATATCAGCAGCGCAAAAAGTTTTATCATGATGCTAGAATGTATTTTTGGGAGGATCCTTTCCTATATAAGAAGTGCTCCGACGGGATGTTTCGTCGTTGCATTCCTGATTGGGAAATAGAGGGTGTTTTGCTACATTGTCATAGTATGCCTTCTAGTGGTCATCTCGGTTCCCAAGCTACTGGTTTTAGAGTCTTACATAGTGGTTTCTATTGGCCTTCGATTTTTAAAGATGCCCGTGCCTTTTGTTTGTCTTGTGATGCTTGTCAAAGGACGGGTAATATTTCAAAAAGGCAAGAGATGCCACAGAGTGGGATTTTAGAGGTCGAACCTTTTGATGTTTGGGGGATTGATTTTATAGGACCCTTTCCTACCTCTTGTGGGAATAGGTATATTCTAGTGGCCGTCGACTATGTGACTAAATGGGTAGAAGCTATAGCATCACCAACCAATGATTCTAAGGTTGTGATGAAGATGTTTAAAAAGATAATCTTTCCCCGTTTTGGTGTCACCCGTGTTGTAATTAGTGATGGTGGCTCTCACTTTCATAAGAGCACCTTCAAGACCCTTTTGACAAAACATGGAGTCACCCACAAAGTCGGACTTGCCTATCACCCTCAAACTAGTGGCCAAGTAGAAGTGTCTAATAGGCAAACTAAGAGAATCCTTGAAAAAGTGGTCACTAAAGCTAGAAAGGATTGGTCATTGAAACTTGATGATACTCTTTGGGCGCTCCGCACTGCTTTTTAGACTCCTTTGGGTACCACACCCTATCGACTGGTTTATGGCAAAGCTTGTCATCTACCAGTTGAGATGGAGTATCTTTCTGCGTGGGCGGTCAAAGAGATTAACCTTGATTTGACAGCTGTAGGTGAAGCACGACTTCTTCAACTCAATGAGTTTGATGAGCTCCGTTTGGATGCTTATGAAAATCACAGGCTCTATAAAGAGCAAACGAAGAAGTTGCATGATAAGATGATAGGGAAAAGAGAATTCAAGGTTGGCGACAAGGTCCTATTGTTCAATTCCAGGTTGAGACTGTTTCCTAGAAAGCTCAAATCTCGATGGTCTGGACCATTCGAGGTGACAGAAGTGAAGGAGCATGGTGCCATCGAGGTTGCCAACCACAAAGGAGAGAAGTTTAAGGCAAATGGACAGCTTCTGAAGCTGTACCATGAAGGTGCCTTTGTTGGTTGTGTGGAGGAAATCCGCATTGATTCCTCCCCAGTTGATTCATCTACCTAGAGAGGTAATATGGTCGTGCGGGACCTTCATAAACCAGCGCTTTGCGGGAGGCAACCCGTATCTCTTAGTTAGATTTTCTTTTCTTTTGTTTCGTAGTTTGTAGCTTGTGAGAGAGCGTGAGGGTACTAATGTGTTCCTACATCTTGTGTGCTTTAATGTGCAGATATGCTATTTGAAGAGAAACTTGAGCCATACTTGCCCCAAACGTGCAAAAAGGCGAGCTACTTACTGAATAGTAGCTCACCCGATCAGATCGGGTGGCTGATGCCCGACCGGGTGGGCGAGAAATTTCACAGAGGAAGAAAAAGCATATCACCCGATGACATCGGGCAAAGTATGCCCGATCGGGTGCGCAACCCTAGCACCCTATCAAAAATACCTTGCCCGATCGGGTGCTTCATAGGGTGCTTGAGCGAAGTCAAAAAGTCAAAACAGTTGAAAAGGTAATTTCGCCCGATAGCATCGGGCACACTTCGCCGGATCGGGTCCGCAACATCTGCACCCGATCAAAAATTCACTTTCCCTATCGGGCGGTAGATCGGGCGAAGTGATAATTCTGACAGGAAAAAAATTGAATACCGCCCGATTTGGCGGCCAAGTACCCGATCGGGCCTGCGACCATAAAACCTCCTTTTACACGGATTACACCCCTTTTCTCACCATTCATTCCTCATCCTGTCAAGGAACTCTCTCTCTCTCTTCACTCATCTTCAACCTCCAAACCCCTAACCTCCATTAAAACTCTATTTTTCCACCTCAAAACTTCATCCCTTCTCCTCCAAACTTCATAAAAACCCTTCCTTTCCTCCTTTCACCCTCCATCTCACAAAATCTCATTCACCAAAATCATCTTCACTCTCCCATCTCTTCCCACATTCACCTTAAACCCCATCTTTGTGTTACAAGAGGTTACAAGGCTCATTTTCTACCATGGCAAGCAAATTCCGAAGGCTTATTCGAGGTGAAGGCTCGCGATCTAGGAGAAAGGCAACACCACAACCACCACCACCACCACAAGTTCCGCGGGATCCTCAATACCCGGAAATCATTTTCCGGGACGATGAACATCGCGAGAAATTCTTGCGATTTAAAAAACGTGAGGTCATCCTACCCGATTTCTAGATGTTGAGCTTTTGTCTAAACTTGGTTTAACTGATGATTTTAAGGATTTCATGAAAGTTCTAGTCATGGAGGCGCTTTATAATGTACATGTTAACACTTATCCTCCTCTAGTCTATGAATTTTTTAGTAATTTTAGTTTGACAAAGCCCCGGGCCGGTCCGGTCACCCATCTTCACTTTAGACTTTTAAACCAAGAGCACTCCCTTAGCCTTAGGGAATTTGCGGGGGTTCTTAGGTTACAGGTACGGGGTGACTACTACCCACACGACCACTTTAGGATGGCCGATACTTATGTTATGCTGACAGGGGACCCTACGCCCTTTGACATCCAGCACTGTCATTGGGCGAACTTCCATCACCCTATTTTTAGCATTTGGATACGGTTCATGGCCCAGACTCTGTTGGGACGGTTTGAGGGTCACTTGGTCCGGGGGGCCGAGCTAGTTGCTATAGCTAGCTATATTGCTAAAGGCTCTAGGGAGCCATTTCAGTACAACTTGGCTCACCATATCGCTATCCAGTTCGAGCGTATCTCGAACTCGCTCCCTAAGCAAAGGGAAGACGGTAGTTGGACCTCTAGGAGGTTAGTTAACGGGGGGTTGATCACATTGTTTGCCCGACGAATTGCCGGCTTTGACGAGACTCAGCGTACCCCCGTCCTAGGCCCTACCCTCATTGACCTCACCTATCTCAACACCCTCAAAGTCCTGAACCGCCTGCCTGACCATAGATTTCAGTGGGTGATTAAGTCCAAAAAATCCCTCATTCTGCCCGACTCTAGGGCCCGACTCTGGCCTCGTCAGGCCAACTACCTACTCCCTATAGAGGGAGTCGACCTAGTTGTCCCTTATCCAGAGCCCCCTCGCCGTTCTTACCATAGGTGGCATACGCCGATTTTAGACGAGGGAGCCTCCACTTCTGCTCCCCCTCCCCGTCCCCCTCGCACGGACTCATTTGACTTTACCTCTATGATGTCGACCCTAGGTCGCATGGAGACGGGGATGGGTAGAATGGAAGGGCTGATCAACGCGAACACCGCCACCCTCGCGGGCTATGGCACTCGCATCGATCAGCTCCATACCCGTATAGACCAGATGGGGGGGCGGATGGACACCTTGGCTAACGACCAGCACTACGCCCTTTATCCTCTCTATGACGACTATTGTAGGCGTAGCATTATTGAGCAGACTGCTCAGCACCCCTCGTGGTACCATTGGAACCCGAGTTATGGCCAGCCTACCGGTCAGAGCGATGACATGGCAGAGGATGAGGAGGATGAGCCTGCTCGTCAGTCAGCCTCTTTAGGAGACTTTGGCCTAGGTCCTAGTGGTTTTGGAGGTGGTTTTGATGCAGGTCCTAGTGGATTTGGTGGTGGGATGAGTGGTCCCTCCTGTGGTGGTTTTACCGATGGTGGTGGTACTTCTAGTGGTGGTTTCTTCAGTGACCCCACTAATGATGATATGGGCGGCTGATGCCCTTGTTCTCTCCTCTCCCTCGTTGCAATGAGGACATTGCCTCGTTCAGCTTGGGGGAGAATCTCTCACTGTGAGTATAGTTTATTGCTTTCTAGTATAGTTTACTGCTTTTTAGTGTAGTTTAAAGCTTTGATAGTTTAGTTTACAGCTGTAAGAAAAATTGAAAATTTTGAAAAAAAAAGATGTTTGATCATGAGTGGTTTGATTGCCTCCCTGTGCCCCTTGTTGTGCTTTATTGAGAATGATTTGACTTTGTTTTCTGGATAGCTGGGCATTTGTGATTATGAGGCTTTGATTTGATGTTCGACTACTTTGATTTCGAGCAATTTCTGACTATGATATACTACTTTGTGCTGCATACCTGATTTGGTTAGACTTTGAGGCCTTTTTCTAGCCTATTGGATTCATACTTTTATCCAGTCTATATTTTTGGTGTGTTAGTTCCTCTCTAGCGGATCGATCTTGACTTTGACTTCGAACTCATTTGATGTTTGGTGACTTGTTACACTTGCTATGATAGAGGCGTTCTTTTGACTTATTCTTGAGCCCCAGAGTTAGTTTTTGATACATTTTTATCCTCCTTAGCCCCGCTGAGTCTAATGACCTTGTTTCATGTTACTTAAACCCTTATTATAAGCCCATGGCCTTTGTTTCGATATTATTCCCAAGCCTAGCTTGGGGGAGCTTTGTGTATGGGTTGAGAGTGAAGTTGGTTTCATGGTTTGGTTTGATTGTTGAGGAATCAAAAGTGTATTTGTTATGGCTTGATTATTAGAAAAAGAAAAGAAAAGGCAAAATTAGAGTTGCGTGAATGAAGTTCAAAAAAATGAAAGAAAAAAATGAAATAAAAGTTCAAAAGAATTCAAAGTTCTTTCATTCACGCACGTTCATAAATAAAGTTTCATGTCATTGCCTAAAACTTGGGTTTGTTGTGCGTACTCATTGATTGGGAGTTGCTTAGGCCATCTAAGTCCTTGTTTGAGTGTTCATGCTCCCCCTTTCTTGGTTTTTCCACCACATTACCCAAAAGTATCCCCCTACCTCTTACCTAAGCCCCATTACAACCCGGAAAAGTCCTCTTGAGCTTGTGCCTATAATGTCTACTAGATTGATTTTGGTCAGTTTGTCAAAGTTAAAGAGTACGTCTGCTAGTTGAGTCGACTTGATTAGGATGAGCGACATTTTACCTTCTTAAACACATGAGAGTGTGAGTGGGAAGGGAAATTTATGGTCGGGTCGGTGAGTGTTCGGGCACATTCTTTGCCTGCCTCAAAATTGAGAGGAGTGACACCCTTTGTGAGCACCTTTTCAGGATTTGTATGCCTAGTAGTCACTTGAACTTGATGAATTGCTTGGATGATTGGTGGTTGGAAGGACTTGATTTGCCGAACTTGAATTATGCCTGCTTGAACGATTCTTAGTCTTGAAAATGTTTTTTTGAGCTTGAATTGTTTTATTTATGGGGTGAGGCAATCTATTCCACGATCATGTTCTATTTGCTTGAGGACAAGCAAAGGTTTAGCTTGGGGGAATTTGATATATCGATATCTTATAGAGTTTTTCCCTTTCTTTACAAGCTAAATTGTGCTATATTGATGCTCTTAGGAGCTATTTATGCTAACTATTTCGATATAGTTGTGGTTTGTGTGTTCTATATCATTTTGCAGGTTTTAGGGAAAAACTCCCTATTTACTTGATGTTTTGAGCACCACGCTATAGCGGGAAGTTATGAGGCATCTTTGAGGTCTCAAGATGGTATTTGGACCCCATTATGAAGAAGTAAGTGTGCAAAGACTTGGCGTCTGAAGCCAAGCAAAGCAAGGAAAGAAGAAGACTCGCCCGATCGGGTCGGGTAACAACTGCCCGATCGGGTACGAGTGAAGAAGCTGAAGTTCAGGTTTCCCGCCCGATCGGGCGGCCTTTCCCGATCACATCGGACGGAGCAATACTTAGCCATTCTTGCTGTTTTCCTGAGAGCTGAAGAAGACATCCACCCGATGGCATCGGGTGGACTTGCCCGATCGGGTGCTGGGGTTGCGGCCCCGATCGGGTGGAAGCTGCCCGATCCCATCGGGTGAAGCCTATTTTGTTGCTGCTGGAGACTTGTTCCCAGGCCTGATCGGGCGGCCTTGTGCCCGATCGGGTGGATGACACGGGATGCGATTTTCGTTATTTTCCCCACTCTATCTTATTGTTTTCTTAGGACCTATAAATACTTTTTAGGTTGTTTTTATTTGTATCTTTCATATTATTAAACACTTAGAGAGCTCTTAGCCTAGTTTATCATTGCTTTCGATTGTAGAAGATATTCAAGTACAATTTCAATTCAACTAAAGTTTCCGCTTTCCGTCAATTTGGTAATCGTCTTGCTTATTGCTTTATTCCTTTATCTCAATTACTTTAGTTCAATTGCTTATTTCTCAATTAGTTCATGATGCAATTCTTAGGGTTTTCAATTAGTTTTGTTGTTGTCAATTCGATTATGTCTGAGTAGTTCTCTTTCTAGGGTGTTAGATAGGGAAGCCATGTTTATACCATGATTGCTATTTAGACTCCTATTGATTTCTAGGGCTTGATTAGAGTGATTGTGGTGTGGTTTGTTCTTAATTAGTGATTAATGTTAGTGGCCAATTTCAGTGATTGCTTGTGGTTAATTGTTGTTTGCACAGATCCATCTTACGACTAGAGGCCTAGGACACATCAGTAGTTGTGATTACGTTAGTGAACATGCGGCGTATGTTGAACTATGAGCGTTGAGTCTTAACCATAGCTCAACACATGCTCTAATCCCTCGACTCTTGACCTAGGTTTCGATAGTTGTTGAACTTGTTTGATTGGTATAAGCATGGTGGACCGACCTAATACCCTAGGCTTTTATTCAATAGTTAAATCCTCGACTTAATTCGTATTATTTAGCTTACTCATTAGTTCAGTTAATTCTCCATATTTTCATCTGAAGTAGTTAGTTAATTGAATATTAATATAGAAACTCTGTCTCCCTGCGGATTCGACCCTGCTACCACTGACTACCTTAGTTAGAGGACCGTAGGTTTATTTTTGATTAGGTGACACGACTAAAACCTATCAATGCTCAAAGCATATCCTCAAGAGTATGAATAGTCCTTTAAGTTTGACCATCTGTAGTAGCATGAAAAGCAGTACTCAACTTCAACTTCGTTCCAAAATCTTCTTGCAAAGCAAACTAAAAAGTAGATAAGAATCTCAGGACTCTGCTAGCAGTCTCGATCCGACACAATGTTCTTCAGGACGCCATGGTAAAAGATGATTTCATTATCATAAGTCTCTGCTAGCTTCTCCATTGAGCAAGTGCTCTTTATGGGTATGAATCATGCAACCTTAGTCAAACGATTCCCAATCACTTGAACTGTATTAATCCTCCAAAAGTTACAGGAAATCCTATCACAAAAAATCCATCGAAATAGAGTTAAATTTCCGAGCACGAATCGACAAAGATTGTAGCAACCCTTTAGGCCTATGAAGTTCAATTTCACCTTCCGACAGACTGCATCGGGCTACAAGCTCGGTGACTTCTCTCGTCATATTAGGCCACTAGAAGTTCAGCTTCAAGTCCTTGTAAAAGTTATCACCCCCATGATTCATAGCATAGGGAGTGTTGTGATCGATCTTCTTTGAGAATCAGCTTGGCATCGCTAGGAACACAACGACCCATGAACTACAAACTTCCATCTGAAAATATTGAAAATTTTCAGGTTGACCTTCAGCTTTTGCTTCTCGAATCTTCTCAAGCATTGGATCGACACTGTGTTTTTCCCAAAGACACAAATGAAAGAACCCTCGTTGTATCATTTCAATATTAAGCTTATGAAAGTCTTCACACATATCCATTGGTAAGAGCATGAGAGCACTCATAAAATGCTTGTTCTTACGACTTAGATCATAAATTACCTTGTTGGCTTTACCTTCGCAATAATTTAAGGTCAAATAAAAATCCTTGATCAATTCTAGTCATCTTCTCTGGCTCAGATTCAGTTTCGTTGGGTGAAAATGAACTTCAAGCTCTTCTGATCGGTTAACAAGTTACACGGAACACCATGAAGATAGTATCCCAATATCTTGAGTGCAAATATGAAAATTTTACAATAGATTTCTTAAAAAACGCCCACCATAAGAAGAGAACGACAGCCAATCATTCTGCCAATTGGACAATGTTGACTTTGACATTCTCTTTTTTTTAATAAGATTTCCGTGATTTCCGCAGCATATATATTTTCCCTATTTTGTTTATTTTTTGTATATTTGTTAAATTAATTTTTTTTTATTTGATATATTAATTATGGTAATTAGTTATATTAATTATTGTAATTAGTTATATTACATATTTGATATTTAAAAATTAATACTTAATCTATATGGTATACTACCTATATTTGTAAGGGTTAGTATACTTTATTTTTTAGGCAGTCCCTAAAAATTTGGGATACTTCTCCATTAACGTCTTCTTCTAGACTGCCATTAACGAGTTCTTCAATGGCGCAAATTCGTCCTTCACTCACTTCTACTTTGCCATAATCGATCTATTCAATGTGGAGATAAGTCGTCTCTGAATCTTCTTCAACCTCACCAACCCTCCTTTTCATAAACGCTAGGTAGATTAATTTCGAAAACAATTAGGGTTCATAAGAATTATTTTGAATTAAACTAGGGCTCAAACAAATTATTCGGTTTTGTCCATACTTATAAGATTTTTGATGCCGACGTCGAGGTCAATTGGCAGTCATCAATGGTGTGTATCGAATTGGCAAGAGGTTGAAGATGACTGCAAATAAGAATTAACCGTCGTTGCACATTAATATACCTAGTGTTTGGTTTGGACAACACCTTAGCATGTTCTGGTTATATCCATAATGGTAACAGTGAAATCGATTACGGTAGTTTCCAAAATGATACTCGGACATTGCCTAACACTATGTTGACTATGATGTACTTTTGGTTGTTTTTGTAAGATACAAATTATTGTGTAGCTTAAGGCAGTAAGGATGAATTAGAAGAAATCAATAGGGAACAGTCAATTACTGGTCTAAACACATCTAGATTCATAACTCCCATTTCAAATTACCCGTCTTTGCGCATAATTCATAGTGGGTGTTTTTTTTGGGCAGATCCATAACACCCTTTGGTGATCTCCGTACAATGTGTATATTAATAAAGACCACAACTCGTCAGAAAAGTTTGGCAATGACCAGCGACAGTTGCGACATAGCCAAAAAGTTGTACCACATTCCATCATGACTCCAAGCATAGCTTGAAGATTCTAGTTAAATGGGAAAATATATTATGACCACCCATTACTACTATGTAAGTCTCTACTATTCTAGTTGAATCTTAAATCGACAATGTAAAATTGAAAATGTTGTTTACAACTTAGAGCAAAGTAGTTGAATTTACTGTCTTGAAACGCGTGGCAATGACCTTCACCGGTTTTGATCACATCTATACGATGCGTAACCAAAATAAGAACACACCTAGATAGCCACCCTTCGGCAATGACAACCAATCTTCACTCAGCCATATATAACTTGGGTAGCACATTCAATTTAATACTCTACACGGAAATATTATAATCCCCTAAAAACTTACTCATAGTGGGTGTTTATTGTGGACAGAACCATAACATGTTTTGGTCATAACCATGCAATATGTATATTAATTAAGATCACAACTCGTCAACCAACTGCTGGTAATGACCATGAAACCATTGCCACATATCCAAACAGAAGTAACACAACCCATCATGACTACAAAGTATAGTTTGAAGATTCTAGTTAAATGGACAAATATATTATGACCACCCATTACTACTATGTAACTCTCTACTACTCTATTTGAATCTTAGATCAACAATGTAAAATAAAAAATGTTCTCTACAAATTAGAGCAAAGTACTTGTTGAGTTTACTGTCGTGGATATTGTGGCAACGACCTTAACCTGTTTGGGTCACATCTAAATAATGCGTAACCAAAATAAGAACACATCTGGATAGCCATCCTTTTGGCAATGAGTAAGGGTACAACTTTGGTTGAATCTTAGATGAACAATGGAATCACAAATTCCAACGCCTTTAGATTTAACATGCTGAAGTAACGGGCATCAAAATGTGGGCAATGACCACAATACGATATGATGATTGCCAAATAAGAATGAATAAAATGGTAAGTACTATGGCTTTTTCCAACTCGAGTACAACATAGTTGTGAAGTAGTTATTTAGAAACTCGCGCTTAAATTTAAGACGGAACCCATAAAAATTTATAGTTGTAAAGCAGATTCAATCAGAAACCATACTCCCAATTACATTATTACAAGCATACGATTCCGTTAATTTGCCAATTCAACTAATTGATTTTGATATTAGATCTATACAGAATGAACCACAACAATTCACAGTAAAGAAGGGTGTTCTTGAGGGATGGGCAGCCACAGTTTGGCAATGGCCATACAACCTTATGGTAATAGCTAACAAATATAAGCACTGTCCACATGTATACACAGTTTAGATATCTAATTCTGATAGTGTGAACCTTAAACAAAAACAATAGCAATAATAATTAGGCAATGTATGGTCTTAGTTGAATATTCGATAAAATATTTTAGACGTAAAAACCCAATATTTTATAAATCCTTTTACATACTTACTGTTCATCATTTTTGTGGCAATGTCTATGTCTATGGAAATAGCAAAAATAATACTTGCACCATACTTTATCCAACTATATTGAAATTCGCTACAACAATATATACTTAATATACTATGGAGTGCAGAAATTATGTGCACCCAAAATTTGGCAATGTCAACTGTAAGTTAAAGCGTGTAACCCAATTATCCAAAAAACAAAGCTACAATTATATATCCGTCATTCTAATATGAAGGCACAGCCTAATTCCTCATCATCGTCGTCGTTGAAGGTGGCATGATCATCGTCACCATCAATATCATTTTCATTTCCACTGTCTTCATCATTGTCATGAAGGGTACTTGCACCATCATCTCCATCCCCATCATCCTTCTCCTCGCTTGTGAACCATATAGCATTATTTTACAACTTTCAAAATGTTCAATTCAAAAAAACACAAATGTGATGATAAATGGAATTTAATTTTTAGTATACCTAAAGGAGATATTCCAGAATCATCATCGTCTATATCAAAACGCTTGGACCACTCTCTCGTTGCCACTGAGCGAATGTCCTCCATCAGTGGAGCAGTGAACGTTTTCTGGATGTAAACGCCTAAGCATCTCTTGGACGACAAGGATCTCCAGCATAGCCTCCCTCACCGTATCCGCATTTTCACCTACCCCGACATGGCTCTCAGGTTTATTAACATGTGCCTGCTAGGGTGGAGGCTCTCTTTTTGGCGCACGCCTAATACCGCGCTTCTTCCATGCACGTTGTTTTGAATCGAACGTATATCCCAAAGCATTTTCGATTGTGTGGCTATTGAACGGCGTTGAGTGTTCATTTACAGCAACGACCTCAATGGAGAGGTCCACCTTGAAGTGCCTGAACACCTTAGTCAACCACATCCCATAAGGAAGGAATCCTTCTTTTATTCTGATGAGCATCAACCATGTAATTAATCATCATCATCGGCATGTTAATCATCTTATTTGCAAGGATGCAGTCCATCACCAACATGTCTAGATAGGTAACGGAAGATTTCCTGCCCAACCAACAGATGAATGTCTGATAAAGAATCAAGTGAAGTAGGCGAGAGGGAAGTGGAAGTTCATCCATCAAAGGCTTATTTGTTCCTTCTACGTGAGGATAACTCAACACCCGCCTGATGGCTTCGGTGGGATCGAAACCAGCCACAGTACTCCACTTGTTACCTGGTAAACTGTGCACCCCCTCATTTGGAATGTCTAAAATTTCCCCCAGCACGGTGTCATCTAGCACTGTCGACGTCCCCTTCACCCAAGTATATATGACCCCAGTTTCTCTGTTAGCAGTGTCGAAATGAGTGTAGAATTGACGCACAAGCTCCGGGTATATGGGTAATGACTCTTCCAGCAACTTATACCATTCTTGTTGTTCAAACCATTTCCTCACAAATGTTGCACTGTACTCGTCTAAAGAAGAAAAATCCACCGCCCTACCTGATGCTATTTTCCTTGCCCCAAATACTTTGTTGTACAGTTTATGGTAGACCGATGACTTGAACTTGGTGTCTGGTGGTTCAGGTCCTCTTGCTGAAAAGTGTGACCTTGTCCTTTTGCTTGGACTTGAAATTGGACTTGGTATTTCATCGACCCCTTGAATTTTTCGTTTCCTTGTAGGTGTTGAATGATCTGTTGGTGTTGCGTTCTTCCTCGCCGATTGATGCCTTTTGGTTACTTTCTTCGGTGATGCGTTCTTCTTCACAATTGCCTTATACCTCGCCATGCTTCAATTAGTAATGCAAAAAATGTCAAGAGTTTGGAAATGAGTTGCAGCTCAATCACAATTACATCACTTTATGCCACACCATAAACAGAATGACTATGACCAACTTCGAAGTTAACAAAAAACATGTCTTCCATTATGGAAGTCCCATAACACTTCAAATTATGTACTGTTGGAAAAGGTAATTATGACATAATGGAACCAATATATTGGTATGTCATTGCCAACAACAAACACATTTTTCCTAAGAAATTGTGCACTGTAGAATATTGGAAATAGCTAGGTAATATGCTTCAAAAAACCTGTAAGTGACACTAAATCAATTATTTACACTGAACATAGAAAAATTAGGAGTACATCAACTCCACATATCAAAAGGCAAGTCTATTGAACAATTATAGGACTAAGAGATAGACTTATTCACTAATCAACATAACCGGACTGTCACACAAGTATCTAAACTCCTTGCGAATTGCGAATTCAAATAAGCGAATTATGGTCGGTTTTAGGCTATTTTCGTCCCTTTAAAGTCGAATTGCAAATTTAAAATGCGAATTAGATAGCGAATTATGTGACAATGTGAATACATAACTGAACTTGCTATATAATTGAATCTAGTAAGTTTCTTAAGAACTTAAATTCTGAAGTATGTCATGTGTTTTATATTGTATGTTTTCAAAACGACGGTCTGCTACAAATATGCAGAGTACAATCTGACCAATAGTTCAGTAAATGTGAACAATTGATTTAGTACAATTGTTGAACAAAACTGAAAGAGGCATTATCACAAACAATTGTCATACAATAGTTGAACAATTGTTGAATTTATAACGACAAAATCCTATACCCAACTAAAATTGATAATCGGCTAAATTGAAGCCTAATGACCCAATGGCAACATAATTCAATCACACACAAATGAAAAATCAAAGTAAACAAAGATGGAAATATGGCGGAATAATTAAAGAGAGAGAAATTTCACCTTCAAATAACGAACTTCGGATTATCTCGCCTGTGGTGTTTACGAGTTTGCTATTAGGGTTTTGAGAAGGTAAGAGGCAACAGTTGGAAGACGATAGAAGGTGTAAATGAAATAGAGGGCCAATATTTATTTCACATACCATTAAAACCTTTGATTTTGAATTTTGAATTTTTTTAAAATATTGTTTGTAATGCTCCTAAACGAAAAGGCAAAAGCTATTCTTATTATAAAAAAAAAGGAATAGGAAGACGTACGATCGTCCGAAGACGTTGGATAAGGCTGCTAAAAGTGGATATATTAAAATTATTATACATAATAACTTCACCTACGGATCCGTTATTTGACATATTTTTCAAACGTAGAACCAATTTGAGAGATATATTGAACATTTACGAACGTCTATGTTAAATACGATAACAAGATCCAACTGAAAATTATTATAGTAAAATGTTAATTATCTCTAGATAAGAGAACATAAAAGTGTCGTATTATTTTTGAATGATGTTAAATAACACGTGCATGTAGTACTGGAAATTTTGTCAAAAATGACCTTACAATAGAAAATTTTAGTTAAAATACACGTTATACATTTGTTCGGCAAAGGAAAACAAATTATATGTCCTTGATTTGACAATATGTATTTTATGGATTTTTGAGAGGCCCTTTTATATATATCTACTACATCTCAATAAAAAATATATATACCTACTTCTTAAAACATGATTTTTGTTTTATATTGCACATTTCTTACCTAGCCAACATTAATTGATCAACATATTAATGTTTAACAACAACATATGTATTAGAGAAAAGGAAGTGGGCGTGTTCTGTGCAGCTTTCTAAGTAGCTTTTATATAGCTTTTAGCTTATTCAAATATTATACTATAAGTGTTCGGCAATGTAGCTTTTAAAGCAAGGTTTCAAGTAGGTTATAACCTTTTAGTGACTTTTGTGCAAATTTAATATTTGCCGAAGCTAAAAGCTCACAACTACTTTGCCGAACAGAAATGAGTTTTCCTATGCTATCTACTTACAATTGATTGTCCAACGTATAAATGCAATTTGTTGGCAATGTCTAAAAGCATTATATGTTATCAGAAATGAAGGTTTCTTTTACTATATCTTTAAAAATGATTTCCCACCAAGTACACATTTTAAAATATGTATCAAGTTATTCTGCGCAGCTTTCTAAGTAGCTTTTAGATAGCTTTTAGCTTATTCAAATATTATACTATAAGTGTTCGGCAATGTAGCTTTTAAAGCAAGGTTTCAAGTAGGTTATAACCTTTTAGTAACTTTTGTGCAAAGTTAATGTTTGCCGAAGCTAAAAGCTCACATCTACTTTGCTGAACAGAAATGAGTTTTCCTATGCTATCTACTTACAATTGATTGTCCAACGTATAAATGCAATTTGTTGGCAATGTGTAAAAGCATTATATGTTATCAGAAATGAAGGTTTCTTTTACTATCTCTTTAAAAATGATTGCCCACCAAGTACACATTTTAAAATTTGTATCAAGTTGTTCTGCGCAGCTTTCTAAGTAGCTTTTAGATAGCTTTTAGCTTATTCAATATTATACTATAAGTGTTCGGCAATGTAGCTTTTAAAGCAAGGTTTCAAGTAGGTTATAACATTTTAGTAACTTTTGTGCAAAGTTAATATTTGCCGAAGTTAAAAGCTCACAGCTACTTTGCTCAGCAGAAATGAGTTTTCCTATACTATCTACTTACAATTGATTGTCCAACGTATAAATGCAATTTGTTGGCAATGTCTAAAAGCATTATATGTTATCAGAAATGAAGGTTTCTTTTACTATCTCTTTAAAAATGATTTCCCACCAAGTACACATTTTAAAATATGTATCAAGTTGTTTGGATAAGCTAACCCTCACCCCCCAACATGCACATTTTAAAATATGTGAACTAGTCGGTTTAAAAATTTTAAAATTCTTTGTAAATTAAAAACAAGGGTATATTAGAACGTCAATTAGTATTGATAATATCATACTATAACTGATGAAAGTGTTATGTAATGACCTATAGTTAGTTTTTCTGTTTCCATTCGTAAGATCCGTTTTGATTTGATTTTTTACCGTGACAATTGTACGTTGAATTTATACTCGGTAATTATTAGTCGTTGACACGTCTACCCATTTGGATTTATTGGACAATTACCATATTGGTGTTATTCCTAGTTGAAAATACGGGTACATTGATTTGAAGTTTTAACTTTCTCATATTACTTTTATCATTGTGATTTAAATATCAAGGGTATTGATATGTACAACCTTAAGGGCCTGTTCTCTTCGGCATGAAAACAGTTTAACTGAACTGAACCACTTTGTTGTTATTCGGTTATTTACCGTAGTATCTACAGTTCCAATGATAGAAATCTAGTATAAAAAAAATGATAGAAATCTTAACTTCCCCATGTAAATTTTATCATTATGCTTCGATAAAGTAATTAAACTCTAATAAATTATCATGAAAGTTTGGAATATAACATTCTTCCCTATATCTTTTAAATATTTTATAAACTACTAAAAACTTGCATTACGAAATATTTTATAAATTTCCAATTAACGTATTTGATATCTCCATAAAACTAGTAACAAATAAAAATCAAGCTAATTTTCCTGAATTACTGAGTTGTTATTGTTGTTGGGTTGTCTGTTGGCTCGTATGGTTGTAATTTGTTTTTTTATTTTATATTTAACCATTTTTTTGATGATGATGGTGTTATACATCTTATAATAAACTAAATTTTTTTTCTAGATAATCGTCATATTTATGCTATTATGTTGGAAATGCGTGAAAGCAATATTTATAATATAGGCAATGATTATCAAAAAGAAAATTTTTAGGGTGGACTCAATCATTCCAAACATATTAGATGATATTAAAGAATTAAAAAGATGGACAATAACATATACTCCAAAAAGTTTGATATAGATAAGGAAATACTAACAAACGGAAGACAAACATATCTAACGTAAAATTTGCAACTACGCAACTACTAAACTAAAGATTTGCAACATAAGCATCAAACTGAAGCGTTTCAATAATCAAAATCAAAATCCATTCCAAGTACAGGGTCAAGTAGTGTTGGAGTTATAGTGCATAGTGGTTGTAGCGGCACGATGTATGTTGCATCTTCATCAACTACGATCACTTCAGGGATATCAAAAAATTTACACCAAACTGGTTCAAAAAAAGAACGGAATTCTTTCTTTTCATATGGGTGTAATCGGGGTATCATGTTAAACTGCATATTGAACTTCACAAAACGTCTTTGTTCTTCAAAGTAAATATCAGTTACCAATGGTATGGCCGCCAACTTCACCAACTCACGTACTCGTTTAACTCCTACTACAATTCTTAAATATCTCATGAATGTGCGGAACTCTCTTAAGTCCTTCTCATGCGTTGCTTCGTCCCCAATTTCCCCTTTGGGATCTGGGAAAAAAATACAGTTACAAATCTATTATCAAACTTTTTTTCCTTTTCAGAAATGCAAAGTACAGCACTATAAATTATGCAACCATCTGAAAAAGTTACCTTTAGCTTTTCTGTCAAAATAAAAACCTCCATTAATGTAGAAATGGTAGATACATTCTGAATGAAAAATTGCATTCATGAACGGTACACGCCCTACTTTCTGTTCAACAAGCTCCAAACACTCTTTTATTGGACCCAAACTAAAATAATCCAATGCCTTAGCCACAAATAAGCCTATGGCCACGGTGTCTAATATGTGATTTAGTATTTGTTCAGTAGACATTGCAATTAAGTTGAGGTTTTCACAATTGTTCATTGTATATTTTACTGTATTTATAGTTGGGAATCTAGCGCCAAATGAATTGATTTTCCCGGCAATATCTCTTCACTTCCCTCCAAATCAGCCCCATCCATACGGTTACAATTATTTTGTAATTTATTTTTACCCTGTTTTTAGATCTCCTATAATCACGCCCCAACTTCCATAATTTATATATTTGTTAATTTTGATGTCCAAAATCTTTATTATAATAACCGTGATTAATATTTGTAAGTGGAAAAGTTAAAAATCCTTTTGTATATAAGTTTTAGAGAATCAAACAATGGTATAAGAACGAATATTAGGATTGATATATATCTTCCTATACTTGAGTTTACGTTTATGTAATCACCTAATGTAGTTTTCGATGTATCCATATTGATAATTTAAACGTAACCTTTATATTTGACAGCCATATTGATGATTTGAAATCGAAAAAGATAGGTTGTAATTTTATCATTGTGATTAGAGAAATTAATTTAAAATGAACAGAATGTAGTATATGTTAAAAGTACGTGTATATTAAACAGTTGATAATCTTCTCATTTGTACCTTTTAGAGTTACAAATAGTTGTACAATAACTAATATAACATCGATTATAACATACCATTATTTACTTTGGTACTTTTTATTTTGCAGATTCCTCATGATTTATAATTATATCAGTAATATATAGCATACCAAAAATAGAGGGGGAAAAATATTTCTTCACTTCCCTATTATACGGTTACAATTATTTTGTAAGTTTGAATGGTCAACAAATTTTTAGATCTCCTATAATCACGCCCCAACTTCCCTAATTTATATACTTGTTAATTATCCTGCTCAAAACTCTTTGTTACAATAACCGTGGTTAATATTTGTAAATGGAAAAGTAAAAATCTTTTTGTATATAATTTTTAAAGTATCAAACAATGGTATAAGATCGGATATTAGGATTGATACATATCTTCATATAACTCAGTTTCCGAATATGTAATGACCTAATATAGTTTTCGGAGATTCCATATTGAAGATTTAAATGCAACCTTTATATCTTTAAGAGCTTATACAAATGAGCTTAATTTATATATGTATTTTACAGCCATATTGATGATTTGAAATCTGAAAACGTAGGTTGTAATTTTCTCATTGTGATTAGAGAAATAAATTTAAAATCAGTGGAATGCAGTATTTCGGAAAAAGTATGTGTATATTAAACAGTTGATAATCTTCTCATTTGTACCTTCTAGAGATACAAATAGCCGTACAATAACTAATATAAGATCGATAATAACATACCATAATTGATATTACGTATATGTAATATCCATTATATACTTTGGTACTTTCCATTTGGCAGATTCCTCATCATTTACAATTATATCATGAATATATGGTGGGGATTGTACAGTCATGTTGATGTTATTCCCCATCGTATATACGGTTTCAATATTGAATTGAGATCTTTACTTCCCCATGTACATCTTATCATTGTGCTTGGAAAAATTAATTAAACTGTAATAGGTTGTAATTTTATCATCGTGATTAGAGAAATTAATTTAAAATATTTTACTATAAGTGTTCGGCAAGGTACATTTTAAAGCAAGGTTTAAAGTAGCTTATAACCATATAGTAACTTTTGTGCAAAGTTAATATTTGCCGAAGCTAAAAGCTCACAGCTATTTTGCCGAACAGAAATGAGTTTTCCTATGATATCTACTTACAATTGATTGTCCAACATATAAATGCAATTTTTTGGCAATGTCTAAAAGCATTATATGTTATCATATATGAAGGTTTCTTTTACTATCCCTTCTTTGATGATGATGGTGTTATACATCTTATAATAAACTATTAATATTTTGAAAATAATCGTCATATTTATGCTATTATGTTTGAAATGCGTAAAAGAAATAATTATAATATAGGGAATGATTATAATGTGATAATATGAAAATCAACGTTTGATTATAATGTTATAATATAATAAATCACATTTTACAATAAAAATTGACCATCCAAGACTAAACATCAAAACTAATACCAAATCTAATATTGTTTGCTGGGATCCCAATCGAACACAGTTGGCATTTTAGGGAATGTGTTCACTGCGAAGTTGTCTTTAGCATTTGATGCCTCACAAACAGAATATGTTTTCGGCATGAACTGTTTTAAAAGGTTGAAAAAACTAAAACCATTCCACATTTCATTCTGCGTTGGGTCCAAGCTACTTCCATCCTTAACATTATTATTGTCCGCATCCGTTGCTTGCGGAGGCTCACTATTCCCTTCCAATTCTTCATTAGGATCATAAATCCTTTCCTGTTTATCAGTCTTCCTCTTCTTACCCTTACCCTTACCTTTTGAACCTTTTGGGTAACGATTCTCTTCAGCTTCGTTTGCCTTCAGAGTGTACCTGTCCCTTTCCTTTTGCACAAGCGATTTCGCCAATTTGTCTTTCAAAGCTAGAGTCAGATCATAAGAGGTTGAGGCCAGCCTGCAAAGTTGCATGCTTAAACTAATTAAAAATGCAAATCGTCCAGCAGCCGCTCGTACGTCGCTTGTTTTCTGCAGTTCAAGGTGCCCATATGCGTTCATAAGATGCGTTTTTGCTCGCATTGTCCATCTCCTAAGAATGCAGCCACTTGGTATTTGAACCATGCCCTCGAATTTCATCACAGCAAACATATGTCGACAAGGAAAACCAATAGAATCGAGCTTCATGCAACAGCAAAACATTATCTGTTGGTTTAAATTGTAGAGTACTATAAATTTCGTATTTGGTAATTCACAATCATTCAGCCAGTAGGTGTTTGAAGGACCGTCGCAATGGTCCAAGCATCTCTCAGTCTTTATCACAATGTTCCTTGACTCGAAATCTAGTTCCTTACAAAACACATTGTATATATTTCGGGTGTATGTACGTGCTGCATGCTTCTTGATCTCAGACAAGACGCCTTCAATGACAGGAAAGGTATATGTGGAAAGGTAATTATCTTGATCTTCGTCAAATCGAACATATTCCAGTACTTGGTCATACAACTGTACAAACCTGTACATCATTAGTTTCTTGGTGAGTACGGTCTTTAATGTGCTGTTCA
This sequence comes from Patellifolia procumbens, assembly GCA_947645195.1. Classification (NCBI taxonomy): domain Eukaryota; kingdom Viridiplantae; phylum Streptophyta; class Magnoliopsida; order Caryophyllales; family Amaranthaceae; genus Patellifolia; species Patellifolia procumbens. Next base: position 247,878 of record CANSGD010001433.1, on the reverse strand, counting down.
TTGACTCGCATCTTTGGGTGCTTCTCATCCGTACAGTATGCATTACACGAATTAAAATATACCAATTATGTAGTAACACAACAATAAAGAACGACCACCATAAGCCTCCAATTAGGTTTTGTCCGTAATCATTATAGGACATTGCCTTTCTTCATTTTGTTAACTAGCTTTTAATTTAAACAGAAAAGGTCATGGTAATGTCCTACTCTGTTAAAGGACATGACCAAATAGATAATGATATAAAAGACTTATTATAGTCTTATTTTAAAAAGACAACCATAAAATTTAAAATAAATAAATAAAGGTTTTGCAAAGAAACACATTGAAGCTTACCGGCATAGAAATCACCATGCATAAAAGCCTCACCCCATTTCTCTTTGTCTTTGTACAAATCCTTTACCCATTTTTTTTCTCGCAAGTCATAAGTAGTCATCAATTCTTCCCATTCTTGTTCGAACTCTTTTATTGTCCTACAACCATCTACACATTTCATGAAACCACTACAAAAACGCCTGTTGCTGTTTCCTTTGACGTTACGCATCAAGTGCCACAAACATAGCCTATGCCGAACTTTTGGGAATACGACCTTAATAGAATTTGCCATTGCCCTATCCCCGTCAGTGATAACAGTATATGGATCATTCTTTTCACCAGCGTCAAGTAACTGTTGAAGCACCCACGTATACGTCTCTTCTTTTTTGTTTGCAATCAATGCAACGGCAAATGGAACAGTCCTCCTATGATGGTTGACACCAACGATCACAACAAATGGCTTTTTATAGGTATTTAATTTGTAAGTTGTGTCAAATGCAATGACTGTTCCAAAAGCCTTGTAAATTTCGACATTCTCCATCACACCAAAACATCTTGTCAATCCCATTTTGGTCATCACGTGTGTGCCTTAAAAAAAAAGTGGGATCCGAGGATTTCTTACCTAACAAGTAGGCCATTACTGTTTCGGTGTCTCCATCTTTTATCTCTTCCTTTTTGATTTTTTCACACGTGTTGTACAAATCACTAGCTAAGAATCCCACTTTGCCGAGTCCCCCAGCTTGTTGGGCTATATTCCTCATTGTAACTGATAGATGGACTCCGGAGTTGATTAACGACTTAATATGAACTTTATCGGCTTAACTGACCTCTCTTTGGCTCCTGTAATCGTGTATAACAATAAATAATTACTAGTGTTCAACACAAATGAGCTATAAATAAATTTGTAATAATGTCATTAGACGTACCTTATGAAAGGTACCTGGTTCATTGGAACAAGTTCATGATTGTGCTCTTCTACAAAATTTGAAACATTCCATAAGTCAGAGCTGGAGTCCCATTTGAAAGTAATCAATGCTTTACAACCGCATCTTAGGATAGGTCTATGATTGCGTTTCCTATCCTTTCTCTCGAAGTGGCTCTGTGCTCGAAAACCTTCGCGATTACACCTAACCACTTGAGATGTAATGTGTCCGTCAACCTTGCTCCTGGTTGGATTCATACGGCGTACGCCAAAGCCTTTAACCTTAGAGTACATCTTATAAAATCGGAGGCAATCGTGCTGGCTCTTGAAAGAAAGTTTTTTCATGTCATCTTGTAAATTCTTCTAACTCGTTGCCTAATTGATCCCAAACGTCAAGGTCGAAGAATGTCAAACTATTTTCGTCCATCTCAGATTCTGACTCCGAGTTATTATCACTCTCATCCCCATCTCCGTCATCATTTTCCCGCGTTAAATAATTGGGAACGTCCAAGTCACAAGGTGTATTGGTTCAATAGTTTCGATCTACTTTGTCAATTGTCCATAATACATTTTGGAAATTAGTATCACAATAAAAGTTTAAATCGTACCTCGTCAATGTTATTGACTTCAATGCTTTTATGTTGTGTATTTCCCTCCGGGACGAACTGCTCGATTTGTACCTGACTCCAATTTGCATCGTAGTTAACATCTTCCGTAAACCTTCCATCATCTGGTATGTCCATGATGTTGATTAGCAAACATAATAATATCAAATACCAACTTTATGACATCAATCAAATTATACGGGTTTAATAAGAAAGAATCCCAAATTGTAGTATGGATTTGTAATCATTCAATTTGTAAGGGTTTTAATCATAACTATTTACGCAATCTAGTCATATTTTGTTTTGAATCAAACATGAACACTCAAAAAATACACAACACGAAAGAATCTCTAGAGGCCATAATAAACAAGATCAATTTGTTCGTAAATAGACCCAAAATTGAATTTTTCCTAGGTTACCCTAATAAAAATTAGATGAAATTCTTTGGAACATTACGAAATTCTTTGACACATACCTTGTAATTCTGAGATGAAGAATTAAGCCGTGGAAGATATCTTAATCAAGTTATTTTGGCCCTCCAAGCGAAACCCCTATGTTATTCATTAGGTAACTTAACCACCTTAATAGCTGTATTCTGATTTGTTTCCGGAATTTTTAATTATTTGTTTTTTTTGAAGCAATGTTTTTAAAAAATTTGTTGCTGAATTTACGCCCGAAAATTATGTATGTGGTTACAAATTTACAATACAAGAGTTATTATGTTGTACGATTTAGGAAAGCATATTTTATATTGGTTTTATTTAAACGGCTTTAATAGATGTAGTACAAATTTTAACCGGGTAACTACAATTCTCACTATTTTGGTAACTTAATTCCTAATAGGAAATTTGATATATGATGTGATCTGACTTATATTTTGTCAATTAATTGTTTTTTTTTTCAAAGAAAAATTAATCCTAACTACTGTGAAAATCTTCCACAATTAATCCCACCTTAAATAATTCCCAAAAAAATCCCAACTATTGTCCACTCTTCTCAAGATAATTCCCAAAATAGTAACAATAACCGTCAAGTGGGACTGTTTTGGCAAGAGTGGACAATAGTTGGGATTATTTTGGGAATTATTTTCTTTCTTGATGTTTGCACCCGGTTCACTCTTCGGGCTACATCCGGATCAAGGCCAAGTTCGGGGTAGTTAGGTTACATCCCTCTCTCGAGGGTGTTGCGAGGATTCGAACACGAGTCTGTCCTACCAAAGCTAGTCTCCATCACCACTGGACCAACACTTACTTGGTTATATTGGGAATTATTAAAGGTGTGATTAATTATGGAATATGAGCAATAGTTGAGATAGCAAAGTGGTTGAAGGATCGAACGTATTCCGTTACCTTGGATGCATTCTCCAAAATGATGTAGAACTCGATGGAGTCGTGGCTCATAGAATTTATGCCGGTTGCTTTGTTGTTGTTGTAATCGTAATTAAATACAAATTCAAATTACCACAACACTTGTAGTAAATTCAATATAATGAACACTGCTTTCTCTTCATTTGTCGATAAACATCCTAGTAGTGTTATACATCCACTACAAGAAAATGTATAAAATGGTTGCATAAATTGCCGTTTATGTCATTGCCAAAATACTAATCTTATCTAAAAGTAGAAATAATCTTTATACTAAGGCCCTGTTCTGTTCACCTTTGAATAATAATATTCAATATGAATAAGATTAATTTAATAGAAACAAGACCAGTTAATCAAAATTAAGTTGAGTTCATTGACTACAACTTTAATTTGTTCAATATAGAACAATATATTTGTTCAAAGTATAAACCAGTTGTGCAAAGTATAAAAAAAAACACCAAACATTTGTTCAATTTAGTACAATATATTTCACGTTGGTACGTTAAATTCTGTACCATAAACTATATTGTAGAAATCAGTAGTCTAACGTTTATAAAAATGGTAATATTTTCTCCGTTCCATGTCTATTGCAACTGTGGAATGTATGCAAAGGTAGTTTAATTGAAAAATGGCACGAGATATAAAGCTCACATTGCTCTAGTTAAAATTGTTGTTCATTTTGTTGGTTTATGTCATTGCCAATGTAGTATATGAAAACAAAATTTATTAAAAAACGTGCATTGAACAAGTGCAATGTACCCGATTACACAAACTATCATCCATCCATTCGTCACCCAGTACAACTATTACCCGTATTCCATACATCCACCACCCGCGGGTGAACCAGGCTGGACAGGGGATCATCCATTTAACAAAAAGTAAATGAGAAAAGTTAAATCAAACTTGTAAAACGACAATTTATACATTAACTTCTTGTTAGGATAAAAGTTAAATCAAAAAAGGAAAACGACAATTCATACATTAACTTCATGTCAAATTAGGATAAAAGTTTATAGAATAATAGATAGTTAATGCAAATAAAAGAATAAACTAATGTGAATAAAATAATAGATATTCAACAAAATGAAGGAAATGGGTAATGGAGCGGGTGATAAACGGGTGATGGATGAAACTTTCTTACGAAGGTAATTTTCCGACACCCATTTACCCGCTCACCCTCCACCCGTCCATCATCAATTGAAATTGGTTTTTCAAACTTTTTGTTTATCGGGTGGTGCGAGTGATGGATCATCCATTGGATATTACCATCTCTAACGAATATATAAATATACATCTCTCTAACAAATATATAGGTTATTTATTAATTTAAAAACAACGAAAGTAAAAAAAAACCAATTATGCTCTTCGCATCCGATATTTTGAGTTAATTTGACATTTATAATTTTCAAATCTGGTAGTTCAAAAATTTTGTGGTAAATTGAATGTTTTTGAAATTGGGAGTACTAATTTTGACAAGTCCGCGCAAGTTTTTGCCCTCGATCTTATTCTCCATTCAACATCTCTCTCTACAGTCTACACCAGGCGAATTACTTACCACTTACCAGCGGTGGTGGAACTTGCGACGGTGGAAGTATTCGACACTCGTAAAGGTATTGTAATCTCTAAATCCTAGCCTTCTATTCAATTGAAAACCTAATGTGTTTACATGTAATGTACGTCTTTGTCTACGAAAATGGAAATGTCTCCATCCATGTTCTTCTTGATTAAGCAAATATATGAGTCCTTGTTCTTCATCGCAGGTTATTATGTGTGAAAATGGGTTTAATCTTTCAATTGATTTTGTACCCTATAATTTTGTATATGCATGCAAAGATTTCAGAAAGGGATGAGTTAGGAAAGAGGACATAGGTATAATTTGTAGCATAGTTGGTGTGAATACTGAAATAATGTATATGCATGCTAAAGTAGTTGTAGTTATTGAGATTTGGTGGTTCCGCTATTTCAGATTTGTCAAGAACATAAGATATCTGCGAAGAGGAAGGATACTGACTCAGGTAGTCCTGGCGTTTCGAAGAGCAAGATATTGAAATGCCCAGCAGCAGGACAAAGAGAACAGGTACAATTTTGGTATTTTTGTGGATGGTTGAAGTTGATGTGTTAATTTTAAAGCAAACTCTTGTTTATAAGAATTTTAAACGCTTTCAGGGTACATGGACCCCATTGGGTGATTTAGATGAACTTGTCACTGTTGTCAAAAGCTTTTCAGTTGACAAAAAAAAGCGGTTGGAAGTAATTGGATTTGAGTTTATCCTACATTACAACACTAAGGTCATAAGGAAAACAATGTTTAGATGGGTGATTGATATCACGTATTTATATAGAGTTTTCTCCCTTATTTACAAGCTAATTTTTGCGTCATTGGAGCTCTCGGGAGCTATTTTGTGCTAACTATCGTTTATAGTTGTTGTTTCGTGTTTTAGTGTTGAATTGCAGGTTTTAGGGAGTTTTCTCCTTATTCCCGAGCCATTTGGAAGCAACCACGGCTTTACGAGATGTTACGGGGCACGTAGGAAGGCTCACGAGTTCTATGGGTAGTTTAGGAGGTCCCAAGACCTCTAAACGTGAAGAATTGAGAGCCAAAGAGTCAAAAAGGAGGTTTCCGTACTCTGATCGGGCAAAAATGGCCCGATCGGGCGAAGTATTTATGATCGGGTACAGAAGTCGCGGACTCGATCGGGCAAGCTGTGCCCGATCAGATCGGGCGAGAAGACATGCACCAGACCCGATCGGGCACATTATGCCCGACCCGATCGGGCTGGATGCTCATAGCCCTTGTTTTGTTGCTGCTTGCGAGGAGAACGTGCTGGCCCAATTTGTCGCCAGACATGATCGGGTGGTGGCCTCGGGCCCGATCGGGTGGGCCGCATTTCGTCGTGTACGCTGCTGCTTCCACGCTAAGCCCAACAAGAAGCCAAGCGAAATTTGTTCACTATAGGCCCGATCGGGTGGCCTGCGGCCCGATCGGATCCTGTGCTTAATGACGCGGATTTCGTTTTTTTAATTCCGTTTTTAGCTAGACTTGAGGGGTATTATAAATACCTTTTCCTCATTATTTTAGAGACATCTTTGATACATCTTTAATCTAGTTAGAATCTAGTTTATTTCTCATAGTTTAGCCTCGTTTTAAACACTTTAGATTAGATTAAAGGTGATCAAACCTATTCGATTTCAATAAAAGTTCCTGCTTTCTGTCGATTGGTATTCTTTCTTACCCTAATCTCTTTTATTATTCTCAATTGCTTAGTTTATTTATTCAATCATTCATGATGCAATTGTTAGGGTTTCATATTAGTTTTATTGTTGTCAATTCAATTATGAGTGAGTAGTCCTCTTTCTAGGGTGTTAGATAGGTAAGCCATGTTTATACCATGATTGTGATTTAGATTTCTATCAAGTTCTAGGGCTTGATTAGGGTGATTGTGATATGGTTTGTTCTTATTGAGTAATTAATGTCAGTGTACAATTTCATTGATTGCTTGTGGTTAATAGTTGTTTGCACAGATCCGTCTTATGACTAGAGGCCTAGGACATGTCAGTAGTTCTGATTACGTTAGTGAACATGCGGCGTATGTTGAACTATGAGCGTTGAGTCTTAACCATAGCTCAACATAGGCTCTAATCCCCCGACTCTTGACTTAGGTTTTGATAGTAGTTGACCCTATTTGATTGGTATAAGCATGGTGGACCGACCTAATACCCTAGGTTTTTAGTCCATAGTTAAATCCTCGGTTTAATTAGTCTTCCTTAGTTTAATCTTTAGTTCAGTTAATTCTTCCATGATTTAATCTGAAGTAGCTGATTGGTTGAATATTAATTTAGAAACTCTGTCTCCCTGTGGATTCGACCCTGCTTCCATTGACTACTATAGTTAGAGGACAATAGGTTTATCTTTGAATAGGTGATACGACTAAAACCCTATCAGTGATAGATCATCTTGATCCTGTTACAAACATTTTGTCTGTGTATGGGGATAGCGTTCTCAATACTCCAAGACACGTTGAGCATTTATTGGGCTTCAAAGACAATGGAATTACAATTGAGGCAGAACTTGATGATATGCCGGACCTCAGTAGCAAGCTGCAAGATCCGTTGTATAGGTTTTTTGGTTTGGATGGAAGAGGCATGGCCACTGAACTACGAAAGACGCCACATGATGACCCGCATTTCCTCAGTATGTTCGTAATCTTCATCTTGACCGTCTTTTGTGCACCAACAGAGGACAAAAGGCCAAAAGAAGATTGGTATTACAAGGTTATGCATAATAATACTATTCGGCATTGGAACTTTGCCAGGTACATCTTTGAACGATGGATGCCGTTACTGAGTTCAAAGCTCAGGACAAACCACATACTTTGCGTGGATGTCCTCTGTTTCTTATGGTATGCTGGCAATATTGACTCTTGTATAAATTTCCAACGGTAACTATATAATTATATATTCAAAAAATAGTTAGATGGTTTGTATTGGCATGTTGGGGTTGTCATTGTTAGGTAATCTGTGAACATGTTTTGGACATTGCAAGTAAATGGCAGTATTGTTTAATTCAGGTTTTGTTTGTATGCGACAGGCAATTTTTTGTGAATACAGTCCAAAGGATAAGCTTCAAGAAATTTGGAAGTACGATCTTCCAAGGATTAGAGACTGGAGTGACATGAACACAAAGGCATTGCATGATGCAATAATCATGTTACCACAAGGATACAAAACGAGAAAAGTAAGTGTTCTAGTACCCATGGACATTGCCAAAATTCTATAATCTTTCGTACCTAATTTAGATTGTCTTTTACAAGTTCAATTTATTTGTAGTTGTTGTTGATGGGTTAGAAAGACAAATGTCTAATAACAGGAAAGGTTCCATCTACGCATGCACAGAATGTGGAGAAGGCGTTTTCTCTAATTCTTGATAAAGTGGATAGGTGGGGCCAAGACTTAAATCTGCTCTAGAGTTGGTGTATGGGAAAGGTGGATACTATACATGGTGAAGATATTGAGGAGGAGGAGGAGGAGGAGGAGGAAGAGCAAGAGAGTCCGAGAAGGAAAATGAGAAGACTAAAGTAGTAAAGGGAGTAAGAGGGAAGATATCTAAAGATGATTCTGATTTTGAAGAGGATGAGGAGGACGAGGACGAAGACGAAGAAGAAGAAAAAGACAAAGAGAGAAATGGAAGGAAAAAAGGGAATAATAAATTTATAAGAGGAGTAAAAAGGAAGAACTCCAGGAAAAGGGGTGAAGAAATTAAAGAGGAAATTTCATCTGAAGAAGATGTATATGAGGAGGAGGAAGAGAAAGAGAGTAAGAGAAGGAATAGAGGGAAGAAAAAAGAAGTAAAAGGAGGTAAAGGGAAGAAATTCGTCAAAAGGGGTGAAGAAAAAAAAGAAGAAATTATATCTGAAGAGGATGTATATGAGGAGGAGGAGGATGAAGAGCAAGAGAGTAAGAGAGCGAATACAGGGAAGAAAATAGAAGTACAAGGAGGAAAAGGGAAGAAATTCATCAAAAGGGGTAAAGAGACTACCAATGAAGGAGAGTCTGTAGATAATAATAGTCCGAATGATCAGCAAAAGCGTAGGGGGAGACCAAAAAATATAGTGCGGCCCTCGAAAAATAGTGAGCAGAAGGAAGATGATTTGGACACAGACTTCAGCCAGTTGAACAGGTGAAGGAAGTTAAAGAAAATGTAGTCGACAGTGGGTAGCGTAGAACCATTGTGGCTATATATGTATTCCCAGAAGGAGATTCAATTGAGGGAACAGAGAAAAAAGACGGTGGAGATGATGTTGGGGGAGGAGACAAGGGACGGTAATGGTGGTGAAGATAAAGTTGGGGAGGAGATAGGGGACGGTAATGCTGGTGGAGATAAAGTTGGGAAGGAGACAGAGGACGGTAATGCCGGGGGAGATAAAGTTAGGGAGTTGCCAATGGATGGTGAAAGTGACAATGATAGGGATAAGGGGGAGGGTGAAGATGAGAATGGTGATGATGATGATGACAATGAGGGTGATGATGATGAAAATGAGGGTGATGGAAGTGGTGGGGCTATGGATGTCGGGGGTGGTGATGATAAGAACGAGAGTGATGGTGGAGACATGGGTAATGGAAGTGGTGGGTCAATGGATGTCGGGGGGGGGGTGATGATCAGAACGTGGATGGTGATGAAGACAAGGGTAATGGAAGTGTTGGGGCAATGGATGTCGGGGGGTGATGATCAGAACATGGGTGGTGATGAAGACTACGGTAATGGAAGTGCTGGGGAAATGGATATCGGGGGGGGGTGATGACAAGGTTGACGGGAGTGGTGAGGCCATAGAACTCGGGGGTGATGGTGCGGACGAGGGTGATGGTGATGATAATGTTGATGGAAGTGGTGAGGCCATGAAACTCAGGGGGGTGATGGTACATCGACGGATCCGGTACATAAGGGACACGTTGAGGGTAGTGATGGTACATCAAAGGTTACGGCAGTTAAAGAACAAGACGATATGATTGCTGGAAAAAGGCTTGAGGAGCAGCCTGACACAAATGCAGAGGAGATTCAACCAGAGGAGCGTCAAGCAATAAAGGGAAAAAAAAGGAAAACAATCATGTTGCCGGCTGAAAAGGAAATAACTCGAGAAAGGGTTTCAGCGGTGAGTTCAACTTGATAAATATTGTGTTGGATATAACTTAAAAGAGTTGTATTTGTTTATTTTTTCAAAATGTGCTTAATGGGTTATGGACATTAGCAAACATTCCCTATATGTAAGGACATTACAAACCATGCATAACTGAAGATTGCTTCAATAGTCTAATCTTGATGGTTTGTAGGTTGATGACAATGTTGTCAAGACAAGGAAGTCGATTATAAAGTGCAAGGCCAACACAAAACAGATTGCCGAATTTGTGTACAACAAAGCTCTAGATCCTCAGTAAGTCCGTTTAGTTAATATGAATGAATTGATTGTGTGCTCGAGTGTGTTAGTCATGTTTGGAAATGATTTTGCCTAACATCATTCTGGTTGTAAATGCAAAGTTTGTTTTTTTTACTTGTGTAACAGTGAGATCCTGATTAGTACACCTTGGGCAGCAGTAGACAGAGCGTCGCTACAGACCTTGTCTCCGGAGACTTGTGTAGGAGAAGATGTATAACATTTTTTATAAAATAAAATTAATTTTACGAGTCTGATTCGATAGTATTATTCTAAAATGAATTTGTGTTGGTTTTTAGGTCATCAATTTAGTGGGGATTCGGGAGACCGTAAGTAGGGCAACAAGTTTTTTACAGCCCTACGTCGCTTCGGGTTTGTCTTTCGTATGTTGTTATTTTATAAAATAGTGTTTGGAATGGTATTTATTTTGTCTTTTTTCATCACTGCAGTACGTTACTCTGAGGTTGAAGCGTCAAGGATCAAAATATTTTCCAGATTCACCAGTCATTAAAACGTCGTACTTGCCAGATGATCCAGACCAATGCCAACAGGTCATAGACGCACCTCACCTTGTTGTTCCTTTAATGGCATTTGTTTTGTCCGCTGTTATTTGGCCTAACTACTAATACTTCATTACAATGTAGATTTTGGTTCCATTGTGGGCTCAGCAGCCAGACCACTGGTACATGTGTGTTATTTATATGGAGGGAACAAAAATTAGCGTACTTGATTCGCACCCTGACCAACACAATAAAACAAGATTAGATAATGCCAAAAGTCTGGTAATGACAAGAGTTGCATTTGTGTGTGTGTCGTCTGATAGTGCGGTGGTTTTCATGTGGTACTATATAAACTCATGGTGCATTTACAGATAAGGAAACTGTCCAAGCTCATGTCTTCAGACAAGGAAGACGTCAGGGTTCAAAGATTTCAGCAAATGGAGTCTTGGCCTATGACGCAAGTGAAAACCCCGACACAAGTTAACGGGTACGGCATTTAGAAGTCAGTAAAATGAACTTTGTTCGTTATTTTCTTAATGAAAATTAGTTTTGAACGTCTTATGTTTCATTTTAGATTTGAGTGTGGGATGCATGTCATCAAATTCATTGAAGCACCAAACGAAAGAAAGTGGACACATAAGAAATACTTTGAGGTAACGAATGTCTATCTAATCTCAGCGTAAGATATTTATTTCATTTCATGTGATACCTTGTACAAAAATCTTCATGTACATTTGTGATTCTACTATTCAGGATCTTGAAACGCATCGAGCAAAGACTTTGACTTCGTTAATCGAATAGGAACTAAATGATATCAGATATCAAGTCATGAGGCTGGCAACCTGTCCTAATCCAGATGATTATTGATTTTCTAAATGTTCCTATTATGCAACCAAATTGAATGTCTGAGTTGCACTTTGAATTTCGTAAGTGTACTCTTGTCTCTAGGACAAAACGCGCTAATCTTGCATTGGCATTTACAACACTTACTAGTCGCCACGTGTGTTTGTACAGTGTTTTGACTCTTTATGGTAATGACCTTAACCATGTTTGGAAGTGATTAATATCTATTATATAAGGGAACAAGTTAGTTAGACCAAGTAAGTTTTTTATTTAAAATTATTCACTATCATATAAGGGGACAAGTTTGAAAAATGTTATGGTTGTCTGTTAAAAATAATTCTTTAGGAAGTAATTTTTATAATTATTTATTTCGTTATATCCTTTAAAAGAGTTGGACATTACCTAATAAACATGTAAACACTAAGTTTTCTTATTGGTGATATAGTAATTTGTTCAATGACAACCAATAAAGATATGTAAAGTCCTATCATTGCAATGGACAAAACCTACTTATGGTAATGGCCTTAACCATGTGACAAGATAGTTGCCACGTGCAATTATAAATTGTTTTGACTCTATATGGTAATAGCCTTAACCATGTTTGGAAGTGATATATAAGGGAACAAGTTGGTTACACCAAGTAATATTTTTATTTAAAATTACTCTCTATTATATAAGGGATCAAGTCTGAAAATGTTATGGTTGTCTTTTGAAAATAAATTTCGCAAGAATTTTAAATCTTTATTTATTTGGTTATGTCATTTAACAGTATAGGGCATTACCTAAATAATCATATAACAATAAGTTTCCTTATTAGTGTTATCCTTATTTGTTTGATGACAGCCGATAAAGATATGTAATGTAAGCATTGAGCCTGGAGAAGTTGAACGAAAGACTAGCAGCCGAACTATAGGAAAACTGAATAAATGTTTTATTTAATCAAAATGTGATCATATCAAAATATTTTGAATGAATACATAATCAACATTTTGTGTCGATTACAATGAGAAAAAGAAATGGTTGAAAATCATCTTCAATAAGCACTGCTAAATTTTGTGACAAGATCCACATTGTTGTTTTTGCTTGCAACTAGATGACCCAAATACTTCAATCGTTCAGCACGCATTTCATTAGTCTGTAAATAAGGCAGGGAAGTTAGATGAGAATTGGATTTTCAAAAACACTTTAAGGCAATTCAGAAAGGAACTGATGGTTCTTACCGAGTATATAATGTTCTTCATGGCATTAATATCAGCACATTCGATGTACTTGAGGACATACATTCCACAATCATGACTGAAAGAGTTTTTAAAATTAATTAAACACCTATTAATTTTTCATATAATATAAACCAATATTGATGTATACCTATTTGGCTGTGTCCGAACTTGCACAATTTCGTATCGAAAAGAATTGTGCTCCTTCAAAAGCGGACCTATTCGATTCCTCCGAAGGACAGTTCCAGCTTTTTGCATCTGATCGAAGATGAAGTCAATAACGGCAAGAGGATACACCGAGTAAATGAAATGTATAGGCATGATGTAGTTCATACCAGATCTTCGGCAAGAGTGTAACGGCTGTCCGATGTTCCTAATGAGTCTATGATGTACACAGTTTTTTCCAAAACATGGAAAACCAAGAGGAACCAATGATTCTCCTCTAACACAGGTATGTAAACCTAGGAACAAAGTCTCTGAGAGATGAGTAACTAATAAATCGATAGCATTCTCAAAAATTTGGCAACAGTTTATTTAGTTAAACCTGGTCTATCCTATCGATATCTTCAGGGATATTGGTTTCATGCAAGTCTGCAAAATACCTAAGTTGGGAGTTAGTTCCGAAGTACGGACTCCGTTCATCAGAATTCAGTACAATACCCTTAAAGAAACAATGTGTGTTGGTTCTAATCTATAATCGTAAAGAATGCTTGTAATTGGTTTTGTAATTTGGGAGACAACAATAATAACGTACCTGGAAATATGTTGACAATACGATCTTAGTAGAGTTGGTATCCATTAGCCCTAGTTGCATATCAAATAAATACACAATGACAAACTGTCACAAAAAACATATTCGTAAGCATAGCCTTTTTTTCTAAATTATGTTGTACTTATTTAGCACCTTTGAGTTATTTATTTACCAGATCAGACAGCCATTCGTCTGGAAATACACACAAACATTGACCAACTGTCAACCTGTGGATAACCTGACGCGGACAGTATACTTCATCAAATTGGTTAAACTTTTGAATATTTAAGCATATTCGCTTATCTCGATCTGATAGCTGAGGTAGATAATCATGGAATAGTGGCCTTGGCACGATATGCTTTTTGCATGTCAACTGTCTAACTTCATCTGGACCATCCTCTCCATCATAGGTTGTATATGAATTAAAGTGCATCAAAATAATCAAAAAAAATTAGGGCAAATGGTATATGTATGATAATTTCCGTAAGAGGTATTAGTGATTGCCAAACTGTACCTTTAAGACGACAATATCCTTTGATTTACCCTTCTTCTGCCTCTTCGCTTTCGACGATGTTACCTGGACGTAAGGAGTATTAAAAATAGACACCAAATTATTAGAGATATCGTACTAGTAATACCATTTCAGACAAGGTAGTGTCGATGCCCTCCACTGTTTCTGATGGTGATGCCTTTTTAATATCGACTGTCCCTTCCTGCTACATACCAAATCATGTCCAACACATTTTAGTTGATTGCCAATTCAAGTATGCGCATCTATTAACATAAACAGATGTACCTGTGCTTTTTGTGTTATTGAATTACGTTTTTTGCTTGCTTTCTGATTCATTGAAGGTGCTTGTTCATTGGAGGTAGTCAGCAATTGCGAATGCAATATAACAGATGACAAATTATCAGAGATATCGTACTAGTAATACCATTTCAGACAAGGTAGCGTCGATGCCCTCCACGGTGTCTGATGGTGATGCCTTTTTAATATCGATTGTCCCTTCCTGCTAGATATCAAATCATATCCAACACATTTAGTTGATTGCCAATTCAAGTAGGCGCATCTATTAACATAAACAGATGTACCCGTGCTTTTTGTGTTATTGAATTACGTTTTTTTCTTGCTTTCTGATTCGCTGAAGGTGCCTGTTCATTGGAGGTAGTCAGCAATTGCGAACGCAATATAACAGATGACAAATAACATAGTTTGATAAACTTACGGTTTCATTTGAATTTAAATGCTCTCCATCATCTTTTGGCTTCTTAACTTTTTTTAATTCTTTCTTTGGTTCTTCCTTGATGTATCTTAATGTTTCCAACCCTGGAGGAAATTGAGGAACATTGAAACGAACATTTCGAATGCTGAATGATTCAATGTCGCAGGATTCTTCTGTAATTGGTTCGTCTGCAAGTCCTTCTTCCTTATCAATATCAAATTTATGCTTCGGGTTTGGCGTTTTGAAACGGTCAACCAGTCGACCATCAGGACTTAGAAAAGGGTAAATTGATCGATTATTAGTAGCGCAACTAAAACTTGGATTCCGGTTGACTTTTGGTCTCCCGGTGTGCAATACCATTCTGTATCAGACTTCCAATTACCATCAGCATGAGAACCAACTTGTTTACATTTGAGTTCAGCCAACGACAACTCAATGTTGGTTACTTTTGTGCGTATTTCATTAATGGCTTCAAGAATCACACCCAAGTTCTACTCAAAGAAAACATTGAAAAATCAATATAGAGATTGGAATTAAACATGTGATATAATTTCAACTTTGTTACTTCATAGAGTATGTATACATTTATAATAAATTGTGATTAATATTGGAGAACAACGGCATATCATATTCGACAATAATTTGTATATATAATAACACAAATTAACCGCCTTACGCTTGAAGTACTGCTGTTGTCCTCTGCCATTGGTGAAATTGCTGTAGCTTTGTGTATCCGACTAAATTTACGAAGATAGTCGCCAAAAAACAAAGGGCAATTCTGTGGTGATAAAAATCAAAACCCTAGTTCCTAACCACCTACTTACCCACGTTATGTGCATATATAAAAATCGAAATTGTGAAGACGTTATCTTTTGTATATATTTTTTAAAATTTGCCTTGTTTATCTCAATTATTCCATGTATTTCCTTTATTTTGTATGAATAATTTGTGGAAATCATATCTTCACCAAAAAATAACAAGATTGGGAAATCATTTGTTTTCCAAATAACAATTTACAATGCGTTTTTAAAAAACCAAACTTTATGGAAACTTATACGCTATTTCCAGTTACGTTGTATATTAGTTTAAAATGTTTAAAAATTAAATCGAAAATAAAATTCACCTTTTGCAATGCCCTTGCAAGTTGGAACTTACAAACTAATTGCTTAAGTATTACAAAAAACAAATCCCTTGCAAGAATACTTAAAAGCTTCTATTGATATCCGAGTATTTCATCACCAATCGACGTCCACCGCCAGAGGGATTGAACTCTTCTCCGTAATAATCTTCACGATCCTGATCATACCAACTTTCCCACCACTGATTTTGCTCAGATGAACTGGATGCACGTTCTGCCCATTTATCGCAATCACAGTTGAAATGTAACAAAACTGGTGGAAGTTCCCTCTGTTGGCGTAACTCCGCAGTATAATGGTAGCCAAAGTACAATTCACGGGCCTCGTTATAGCTAGCTTCATATTTAGGTGTATAGAAAGTTGTTGCGATCTCCTTTCCTCATGTCTTGCACACTTGCATTACTGATAAGCGGTCTTCGTGTGACAACCTCTTGAAGATCATAGGGCACATCAGGTCCATATTTTTTCCAACTTCAAAGGGGGCCTTCGAAATCCAAGAAAATTCACACTCCATTTCTGGACGATTAAAATGTTTCGTTATAGCCCACTTCCATTTCGCCTCTTCCTCCTTTACATAAAATGGGTAATCCTCTTCAGTATGATTTTGACGAAGATTGTGATTTGGACATACTCTAGGATAGGTAGGCGGCACTACATTCGCCATTGAAGGCAACTTGTGTAAGATATGGATTATGGAAGAGCAAAAAGAGGAAGTACTTTTAATGATGACATAGGTGTTTAGTTTTATTTAGTAACATAGGGAAAAGTGGAGGTTATCAAACTAAAAAAATTCCTACCTTTTGATTATTAAATAAAATATTAGGAGCAGTTATTATCAATGATGGTTAATGCCTAATATGACAGCTAGCCCTATCACCTACAACCCAAAGCAAGGGATTTTAAATTTAGATTTGTCATCATTACCACATCCAGTTACTCTTGACTTTCTGATATCACGTATTTATATAGAGTTTTCTCCCTTATTTACAAGCTAATTTGTGCGTCATTGGAGCTCTTGGGAGCTATTTTGTGCTAACTATCGTATGTAGTTGTGGTTTCGTGTTTTATATTGAATTGCAGGTTTTACGGAGTTTTCTCCTTATTCCCGAGCCTTTTGGAAGCAACCACGGCTTTACGAGATGTTACGAGGCACGTAGGATGGCTCACGAGCTTTATGGATAGTTAGGAGGTCCCAAGACCCCTAAACGTGAAGATTAGAGAGCCAAAGAGTCAAATGAGGTTTCCGTGCACTGATCGGGCGAAATATTATGATCGGGTACGAAAGTTGCGGACCCGATCGGGCAAGGCGTGCCCGATAAGATCGGGCGAGAACACATGTGCCCAGACCCGATCGGGCACCTACCGCCCGATCCCATCGGGTCTGGTGCTGCTAGGTCTTATTGGGACGCTGCGGAGGAGGCGAGCTTGCTGGCACTTTTTGTCGCCAGACCCGATTGGGTGACTACCGCCCGACCCGATCGGGTGGGCCGCTTTTCTCGTCTTATTGCTGCACTGCTGCTGCCAGAGCCCAGAAGTGAAGTTGGGAGAATTTGTATGTGGACCCGATCGGGTACTGTGCTCGGGCCCGATCGGGTCTTGTGCTTTAATCGCGCTTTTTCACTTTTTGTTTCCGTTTTTAGTGAACTTGAGGGGTATTATAAATACCTTTTCCTCATTATCTTTCATTCATCTATTATTCATCTTTCATTAGGTTTTAGACTAGTTTTATTCTTCATTGTCATTAGTTTAATTCAAACACTTTAGATTAATTTAGAGGTGATCAAACCTATTTCGATTTCAATAAAAGTTCCTGCTTTCCGTTAATTGGTACTCTTCTCTACTCTTTATCTCTTTAATTACTTTGATTGCTTAGTTTAATTATTCAATTGTTCATGATGCAATTCTTAGGGTTTCATATTAGTTTTGTTGTTGCCGATTCGATTATGAGTGAGTAGTTCTCTTTCTAGGGTGTTAGATAGGAAAGCCATGTTTATACCATGATTGTGATTTAGATTTCTATCAATTTCTAGGGCTTGATTAGGGTGATTGTGATGTGGTTTGTTATTATTGAGTAATTAATGTCAGTGTACAATTTCATTGATTGCTTGTGGTTAATAGTTGTTTGCACAGATCCGTCTTACGACTAGAGGCCTAGGACACATCAGTAGTTCTGATTACGTTAGTGAACATGCGGCGTATGTTGAACTATGAGCGTTGAGTCTTAACCATAGCTCAACATAGGCTCTAATCCCCCGACTCTTGACTTAGGTTTTAATAGTAGTTGACCCTATTTGATTGGTATAAGCATGGTGGACCGACCTAATACCCTAGACTTTTATTCCATAGTTTAATCCTCGTTTTATTCAGTCTTCCGTAATCTATTCCTTAGTTTAATTAATTCCTTTCTGATTTCATCTGGAGTAGCTGAATTGATTGATTATTGTATTAGAAACTCTGTCTCCCTGTGGATTCGACCCTGCTTCCACTGACTACCTAGTTAGAGGTCCGTAGGTTTATTTTTGATTAGGTGACACGACTAAAACCTATCAAATTTTGGCGCCGTTGCCGGGGAGACGGCTAGTTCTTTAAGTTTTTATTTAATTATTTGGTCTACTTCTCTGTATCTCATTGGGACCTCATTGTTTCAATCGAGGTACGTTTTACTGCTGCTTTTTGTTTCTTTTGTATGCCCAGGTCCCAAAGAAACGGTTCCCCAATTCCAGCGGACCCCGATCTTACTAGGACAATCAGGCGGATCCGAAAGATAAAGCAGAAAGAAAAGCAGTCTGTTCAGCTGAGCACCTCTGGAACAGACACCTTGAATTCAGTTATGTCAAAATCACTGAAGTCATATGGGGTGCCCAACCCGGATGGTCTCTCCACTGGACCTACTATGCCCACCATTGCCGCAGCAAATTTCGAAATCAAGCCTGGACTCATCAGCATGGTCCAGCAAAATCAGTTTGGCGGGCATCCTACTGAAGATCCGGCAAATCATCTGCAACGGTTTCAACAACTTTGTCGAACCGTTAAACATGCCGGCGTCACTCCAAATCAACTCAAAGTCATATTGTTCGAGTTTTCACTGAGAGATAGAGCCCAAAAATGGTTGAACGATGTGAAAGAAACCAAGTGGAGTGAGATTTCTGCTGCATTTCTGAGAGAGTATTACCCACCTACTAAAACAGCAGAAATCAGAAATAAACTAGCCACGTTTTTCCAAGAGCCTGATGAAACATTAAGGGAGGCGTGGGCTAGGTTTAGAGATTTACAGAGAGAGTGTCCACACCATAATATGGACAAATGGTTCTTGACGCAGACATTCTACAATGGTCTGCAGCCTCAGACGAAGTGTATTGTTGATTCGTCTGCAGGAGGAGTGTTTTTAGACAAGGCAGTTGATGAGGGTTATGAATTCATATCAAATCTTGCAGCCAATGACCATACATCATCTAGGAGTTTGACTAAGAAGGTACTTGAAGTTGACGCTATTTCATTGCTTACATCTCAGATGGCGCAACTAACTCAGCAGCTAATGAAGTCTTCTAGTCCGACACCTCCACCCATGAGCATCAATGCTATGTCTGCAGTAGCACCCATTACCTCATCTTACTGCGAGGTATGTGGTGTTCAGGGTCACTTTGGGCATGACTGTCAGTTCAGTCAGTTTCAGATGGAGCAGGCCAATGCCTTCCAACAAAGACCACAAACCCTCCCCCCTTCACATAACTACCAAAACCCACAAAACCATCAACCTCCACCTCCACAAAACTACCCTAAACCTTCTTACCATCAAACCCCACAAAATTTCCAAAGACCACCACCACAAAACTTCCATCATCCCAATAACTTCCAAACTCCACAAAATTTCCACACCCCACCTCCACAAAACAACCCACAAGAGCCTAGCAATTCTGAACTGATGAAACTGATATTGTCTATGCAAAAGGCAAATGAGGAAACAAGGAGGGCTCAAGATAAGCACATCCAACTTCTCGAGGCTCAAGTTGCTCAGTTGGCAGAATCTAATGCACAGAGGCAGCAGGGACAATTGCCAGGGCAACCAGTTCAGAGAGAACATGTGAATGCCATCACTCTTCGTAGTGGAATTGCATATGATGCCCCTCCAGTGCCCATTGATGAGGTTACCCCGACTGTAGGGAAGAAGAGGGTGGTAGAGGAAGGAAAAAGAAAGAATTCGACGTCTGAAGTCGATTTGTCTGCAGAAGCTGAACAGACAGGGAAGAAAAAGGAGAAGGTTTCTGAAACGCCTTTTACACCAAGGCTACCTTTTCCTCACAGGATGCAACAGTCCAAGGTCGATCAGCAGTTTGGTAAGTTCTTGTCTATGGTCAAGAACCTTGAGGTAACGATTCCATTCACAGACTTAATTACCCAAGTGCCTGTTTATGCCAAATTTCTGAAAGACATGATTACTAAGAAAAGAGACTTTGGTGGGGTAGAACGTGTCGCTCTTACTGAAGAGTGTAGTGCTTTTATTCAAAATAAAACCCCACCAAAGTTAAAAGATCCTGGTAGTTTTTCTATACCCTGCCATCTTGGACCTATTTTTATTGATAAGGCTTTGTGTGATTTAGGTGCTTCTGTTTCTGTTATGCCATTGTCTGTTTATAAGAAATTGAACATGGGAGCCCTTAAATGCACACAAATCACTTTACAGATGGCGGATCGTTCTATAAAATACCCTCTAGGTGTTTTAGAGGATGTTCCTGTTAGGGTAGGGAAATTCTATATTCCTGTTGATTTTGTGGTGTTAGATATGGATGAGGATGCCCAGATTTCTATTATCTTGGGTAGGCCGTTTTTGTGTACTGTTGGTGCTGTCATTGATGTCAAGACTGGGTCTTTAACTCTGAGTGTTGGTGATGATAAAGTGATTTTTAAACTAACCAATGCTGTTAAGGCTCCTATGCTTGAACAATCTTTTTGCAGGGATAAGGTTTTAGATGAAGTAGGGGTGGAGAAGGTTCAAATTCCACCTAAGGTTGCCTCACCGTCTGGAGGCATTGTCAAGAACATTTGGAGGCGAAAGATGTTTGATGAGGGTGGCACTCACTGCCATGCCCCTCCTATTTGAGAGAGGGAGGATTATGGTCGTGCGGGACCTTTATAAACCAGCGTTGTGCGAGAGGCAACTCGTATTTTCTTTTCTTTCCCTTTTTCTTTTCTTTTTATTTTTCTTCCTTTTGTGAGCGAGAGTGAGGGTACTAACATTGTTTTTCCTCTTAGCATAGTCCTTATCACCTTTTGGCATTGAGGACACTGCCAAGTTTAGCTTGGGGGAGGAATTCTGTTTGTATTCCTATTCCCTATCTCTTTTACTGCTTTCTAGAATAGTTTTACTGCTTTCGGAAAATACTGAAAAAATGAAAAAAATATGGTTCCCATGACTGGTTTAGTTGCCTCCCTGTGCCCCTTGTTGTGCTCTATTTGAAATTGATTTAACTTTGTTTTCTGGATAGCTGGGCATTTGTGATCTTGAGGCTATGATTTGATGTTTGATTGCTATGATTTCGAGCATTTCTGGATTATATTAGACCACTTTGTGCTGCATACCTGAATTGGTTAGACTGTGAGGCCTCTTTGTAGCCTATTGGATTCATATTATTATCCAGTCTATTCTTGTGTGTTAGTTCCTCTTTAGTGGATTGATCTTCACTTTGACTTCGTACTTGTCTGATTTTAGATGACTTGTATCATGTGCTGTGATAGAGGCATTCTTTTGTCTTATTCTTGAGCTTCAGAGTGAGTTTTTGATATACTTTTATCCTCCTTAGCCCCGCTGAGCCTAATGACTTGTTTCGTGTTACTTAAACCCCTATTATGAGCCAAAAGCCTTCACTTGATATTATTCCAGGCCTAGCTTGGGGGAGCTTTTGTATGGGTTGAGTTTGAGATTGGTTTGTTGGTTTAGTTTGGTTTTTGAGGAATTTAAAAGTGTATTTGCTGTGGTTTGAGAGTGAGAAAGAGAAAAGAAAGAAAGCAAGTTTAGAGTTGCGTGAATGAAATTCAGAAAAATGAAAGAAAAATGAAATGAAAATTCAAAAGAATTCTAGTTCTTTCATTCACGTACGTTCATAAAAGAATATTCGCTCCATTGCTAGAAAATTGGGTTTGTTATGAGCTTTTCATTGATTTATGAGAGTTGGGTTACTTTACATGGTTTTATGTTGATTGTTGGGAGTTGTGTAGGCCATCTTAGGCCTTGTTTGAATGATTTATGCTCCCCCTTTCTTGGTTTTTCCACCACATTACACAAAAGTATCCCCTACCTCTCGCCTAAGCCCCATTAAAACCCTATAAAGTCCTCTTGAGCTTATGTCTGCATTGTTCATTTGATTGATTTCGAGTCAGTTTGTCAAAGTTAAAGAGTATTTCTGCTAATTGAGTCGACTTGACTAGGATGAGCGTCATTGAACCTTCTTAAACACATGAGAGTGTGAGTGGGAAGGGTACTTATGGTCGGGTTGGTGAGTGTTCGGGCACATTCTTTGCCTGCCACAAAATTGAGAGGAGTGACACCCTTGTGAGTGCCTTTTCAGGACTTGTATGCTTTGTGGATGCTTGAATTTGATAAATTGCTTGAATGATTGGTGGTTGGATGGATTTGATTAGCCAAACTTGAATTATTCCTGCTTGAACGATTCTTAGTCTTGAAAATGTTTTGAGCTTTGATTTGTTTCTATCTTTGGGGTGAGGTAATCTATTCCATGTTCATGTGCTGTTTGCTTGAGGACAAGCAAAGGTTTAGCTTGGGGGAGTTTGATATCACGTATTTATATAGAGTTTTCTCCCTTATTTACAAGCTAATTTGTGCGTCATTGGAGCTCTTGGGAGCTATTTTGTGCTAACTATCGTATGTAGTTGTGGTTTCGTGTTTTATATTGAATTGCAGGTTTTACGGAGTTTTCTCCTTATTCCTGATATCACGTATTTATATAGAGTTTTCTCCCTTATTTACAAGCTAATTTGTGCGTCATTGGAGCTCTTGGGAGCTATTTTGTGCTAACTATCGTATGTAGTTGTGGTTTCGTGTTTTATATTGAATTGCAGGTTTTACGGAGTTTTCTCCTTATTCCCGAGCCTTTTGGAAGCAACCACGGCTTTACGAGATGTTACGAGGCACGTAGGATGGCTCACGAGCTTTATGGATAGTTTAGGAGGTCCCAAGACCCCTAAACGTGAAGATTAGAGAGCCAAAGAGTCAAATGAGGTTTTCGTGCACTGATCGGGCAGAAATGGCCCGATCGGGCGAAATATTATGATCGGGTACGAAAGTTGCGGACCCGATCGGGCAAGGCGTGCCCGATCTGATCGCGCGAGAACACATGTACCCAGACCCGATCGGGCACCTACCGCCCGATCCCATCGGGTCTGGTGCTGCTAGGTCTTATTGGGACGCTGCGGAGGAGGCGAGCTTGCTGGCACTTTTTGTCGCCAGACCCGATCGGGTGACTACCGCCCGACCCGATCGGGTGGGCCGCTTTTCTCGTCTTATTGCTGCACTGCTGCTGCCAGAGCCCAGAAGTGAAGTTGGGAGAATTTGTATGTGGACCCGATCGGGTACTGTGCTCGGGCCCGATCGGGTCTGGTGCTTTAATCGCGCTTTTTCACTTTTTGTTTCCGTTTTTAGTGAACTTGAGGGGTATTATAAATACCCTTTTCCTCATTATCTTTCATGCATCTTTTATTCATCTTTCATTAGGTTTTAGACTAGTTTTATTCTACATTGCTCTTAGTTTAATTCAAACACTTTAGATTAATGTAGAGGTGATCAAACCTATTTCGATTTCAATAAAAGTTCCTGCTTTCCGTTAATTGGTACTCTTCTCTACTCTTTATCTCTTTAATTACTTTGATTGCTTAGTTTAATTATTCAATTGTTCATGATGCAATTCTTAGGGTTTCATATTAGTCTTATTGTTGTCAATTCAATTATCAGTGAGTAGTTCTCTTTCTAGGGTGTTAGATAGGAAAGCCATGTTTATACCATGATTGTGATTTATATTTCTATCAATTTCTAGGGCTTGATTAGGGTGATTGTGATGTGGTTTGTTCTTATTGAGTAATTAATGTCAGTGTACAATTTCATTGATTGCTTGTGGTTAATAGTTGTTTGCACAGATCCGTCTTACGACTAGAGGCCTAGGACACATCAGTAGTTCTGATTACGTTAGTGAACATGCGGCGTATGTTGAACTATGAGCGTTGAGTCTTAACCATAGCTCAACATAGGCTCTAATCCCCCGACTCTTGACTTAGGTTTTAATAGTAGTTGACCCTATTTGATCGGTATAAGCATGGTGGACCGACCTAATACCCTAGACTTTTATTCCATAGTTTAATCCTCGATTTATTCAGTCTTCCGTAGTCTATTCCTTAGTTTAATTAATTCTTATCTGATTTCATCTGGAGTAGCTGAATTGGTTGAATTTTAATTTAGAAACTCTGTCTCCCTGTGGATTCGACCCTGCTTCCACTGACTACCTAGTTAGAGGTCTGTAGGTTTATTTTTGAATAGGCGATACGACTAAATCCTATCAAATTTTGGCGCCGTTGCCGGGGAGACGGCTAGTTCTCTAAGTTTTTATTTAATTATTTGGTCTACTTCTCTGTACCTCATTGGAACTTCACTGTTTCAATCGAGGTACCCTTTACTGCTGTTTTTTTGTTTTCTTTTGTATGCCCAGGTCCCAAAGAAACGGTTCCCCCATTCCAGCGGACCTTGATCTTGATAGGACAATTAGGCGGATCCGAAAGATAAAGCAGAAAGACAAGCAGTCTGTTCAGCTGAACACCTCTGGAACAGACACCTTGAGTTCAGTCATGTCAAAGTCACTGAAGTCATATGGGGTGCCCAACCCAGATGGTCTCTCCACTGGACCTGCCATGCCCACCATTGCCGCAGCAAATTTCGAAATCAAGCCTGGACTCATCAGCATGGTCCAGCAAAATCAGTTTGGTGGGCATCCTACTGAAGATCCGGCAAATCATCTGCAACGGTTTCAACAACTTTGTCGAACCGTTAAACATGCCGGCGTCACTCCAAATCAACTCAAAGTCATATTGTTCGAGTTTTCACTGAGAGATAGAGCCCAAAAATGGTTGAACGATGTGAAAGAAACTGAGTGGAGTGAGATTTCTGCTGCATTTCTGAGAGAGTATTACCCGCCCACTAAAACAGCAGAAATCAGAAATAAACTAGCCACGTTTTCCCAAGAGCCTGATGAAACATTAAGGGAAGCGTGGGCTAAGTTTAGAGATTTACAGAGAGAGTGTCCACACCATAATATGGACAAATGGTTCTTGACGCAGACATTCTACAATGGTCTGCAGCCTCAGACGAAGTGTATTGTTGATTCGTCTGCAGGAGGAGTGTTTTTAGACAAGGCAGTTGATGAGGGTTATGAATTCATATCAAATCTTGCAGCCAATGACCATACATCATCTAGGAGTTTGACTAAGAAGGTACTTGAAGTTGACGCTATTTCATTGCTTACATCTCAGATGGCGCAACTAACTCAGCAGCTAATGAAGTCTTCTAGTCCGACACCTCCACCCATGAGCATCAATGCTATGTCTGCAGTAGCACCCATTACCTCATCTTACTGCGAGGTATGTGGTGTTCAGGGTCACTTTGGGCATGACTGTCAGTTCAGTCAATTTCAGATGGAGCAGGCCAATGCCTTCCAACAAAGACCACAAACCCTTCCCCCTTCACATCACTACCAAAACCCACAAAACCATCAACCTCCACCTCCACAAAACTACCCTAAACCTTCATACCATCAAACCCCACAAAATTTCCAAAGACCACCACCACAAAACTTCCATCATCCCAATAACTTCCAAACTCCACAAAATTTCCACACCCCACCTCCACAAAACAACCCACAAAAGCCTAGCAATTCTGAACTGATGAAACTGATATTGTCTATGCAAAAGGCAAATGAGGAAACAAGGAGGGCTCAAGAGAAGCACATCCAACTTCTCGAGGCTCAAGTTGCTCAGTTGGCAGAATCTAATGCACAGAGGCAGCAGGGACAATTGCCAGGGCAACCAGTTCAGAGAGAACATGTGAATGCCATCACTCTTCGTAGTGGCATTGCATATGATGCCCCTCCAGTGCCCATTGATGAGGTTACCCCGACTGCAGGGAAGAAGAGGGTGGTAGAGGAAGGAAAAAGAAAGAATTCGACGTCTGAAGTCGATTTGTCTGCAGAAGCTGAACAGACAGGGAAGAAAAAGGAGAAGGTTTCTGAAACGCCTTTTACACCAAGGCTACCTTTTCCTCACAGGATGCAACAGTCCAAGGTCGATCAGTAGTTTGGTAAGTTCTTGTCTATGGTCAAGAACCTTGAGGTAACGATTCCATTCACAGACTTAATTACCCAAGTGCCTGTTTATGCCAAATTTCTGAAAGACATGATTACTAAGAAAAGAGACTTTGGTGGGGTAGAACGTGTCGCTCTTACTGAAGAGTGTAGTGCTTTTATTCAAAATAAAACCCCACCAAAGTTAAAAGATCCTGGTAGTTTTTCTATACCCTGCCATCTTGGACCTATTTTTATTGATAAGGCTTTGTGTGATTTAGGTGCTTCTGTTTCTGTTATGCCATTGTCTGTTTATAAGAAACTGAACATGGGAGCCCTTAAATGCACACAAATCACTTTACAGATGGCGGATCGTTCTATAAAATACCCTCTAGGTGTTTTAGAGGATGTTCCTGTTAGGGTAGGGAAATTCTATATTCCTGTTGATTTTGTGGTGTTAGATATGGATGAGGATGCCCAGATTCCTATTATCTTGGGTAGGCCGTTTTTGTGTACTGCTGGTGCTGTCATTGATGTCAAGTCTGGGTCTTTAACTCTGAGTGTTGGTGATGATAAAGTAATTTTTAAACTAACCAATGCTGTTAAGGCTCCTATGCTTGAACAATCTTTTTGCAGGGATAAGGTTTTAGATGAAGTAGGGGTGGAGAAGGTTCAAATTCCACCTAAGGTTGCCTCACCGTCTGGAGGCATTGTCAAGAACATTTGGAGGAGAAAGATGTTTGATGAGGGTGGCACTCATTGCCAAGCCCCTCCTATTTGAGAGAGGGAGGATTATGGTCGTGCGGGACCTTTATAAACCAGCGCTGTGAGAGAGGCAACTCGTATTTTCTTTTCTTTCCCTTTTTCTTTTCTTTTTATTTTTCTTCCTTTTGTGAGCGAGTGAGGGTACTAACATTGTTTTTCCTCTTAGCATAGTCCTTATCACCTTTTGGCATTGAGGACACTGCCAAGTTTAGCTTGGGGGAGGAGTTCTGTTTGTATTCCCTATCTCTTTTACTGCTTTCTAGAATAGTTTTACTGCTTTCAGAAAATACTGAAAAAATGAAAAAAATATGGTTCCCATGACTGGTTTAGTTGCCTCCCTGTGCCCCTTGTTGTGCTCTATTTGAAATTGATTTAACTTTCTTTTCTGGATAGCTGGGCATTTGTGATCTTGAGGCTATGATTTGATGTTTGATTGCTATGATTTCGAGCATTTCTGGATTATATTAGACCACTTTGTGCTGCATACCTGAATTGGTTAGACTGTGAGGCCTCTTTGTAGCCTATTGGATTCATATTATTATCCAGTCTATTCTTGTGTGTTAGTTCCTCTTTAGTGGATTGATCTTGACTTTGACTTCGTACTTGTCTGATTTTAGATGACTTGTAGCATGTGCTGTGATAGAGGCATTCTTTTGTCTTATTCTTGAGCTTCGAGTGAGTTTTTGATATACTTTTATCCTCCTTAGCCCCGCTGAGCCTAATGACTTGTTTCGTGTTACTTAAACCCCTATTATGAGCCAAAAGCCTTCACTTGATATTATTCCAGGCCTAGCTTGGGGGAGCTTTTGTATGGGTTGAGTTTGAGATTGGTTTGTTGGTTTAGTTTGGTTTTTGAGGAATTTAAAAGTGTATTTGCTGTGGTTTGAGAGTGAGAAAGAGAAAAGAAAGAAAGCAAGTTTAGAGTTGCGTGAATGAAATTCAGAAAAATGAAAGAAAAATGAAATGAAAATTCAAAAGAATTCTAGTTCTTTCATTCACGTACGTTCATAAAAGAATATTCGCTCCATTGCTAGAAAATTGGGTTTGTTATGAGCTTTTCATTGATTTATGAGAGTTGGGTTACTTTACATGGTTTTATGTTGATTGTTGGGAGTTGTGTAGGCCATCTTAGGCCTTGTTTGAATGATTTATGCTCCCCCTTTCTTGGTTTTTCCACCACATTACACAAAAGTATCCCCTACCTCTCGCCTAAGCCCCATTAAAACCCTATAAAGTCCTCTTGAGCTTCTGTCTGCATTGTTCATTTGATTGATTTCGAGTCAGTTTGTCAAAGTTAAAGAGTATTTCTGCTAATTGAGTCGACTTGACTAGGATGAGCGTCATTGAACCTTCTTAAACACATGAGAGTGTGAGTGGGAAGGGTACTTATGGTCGGGTTGGTGAGTGTTCGGGCACATTCTTTGCCTGCCACAAAATTGAGAGGAGTGACACCCTTGTGAGTGCCTTTTCAGGACTTGTATGCTTTGTGGATGCTTGAATTTGATAAATTGCTTGAATGATTGGTGGTTGGATGGATTTGATTAGCCAAACTTGAATTATGCCTGCTTGAACGATTCTGAGTCTTGAAAATGTTTTGAGCTTTGATTTGTTTCTATCTTTGGGGTGAGGTAATCTATTCCATGTTCATGTGCTGTTTGCTTGAGGACAAGCAAAGGTTTAGCTTGGGGGAGTTTGATATCACGTATTTATATAGAGTTTTCTCCCTTATTTACAAGCTAATTTGTGCGTCATTGGAGCTCTTGGGAGCTATTTTGTGCTAACTATCGTATGTAGTTGTGGTTTCGTGTTTTATATTGAATTGCAGGTTTTACGGAGTTTTCTCCTTATTCCCGAGCCTTTTGGAAGCAACCACGGCTTTACGAGATGTTACGAGGCACGTAGGATGGCTCACGAGCTTTATGGATAGTTTAGGAGGTCCCAAGACCCCTAAACGTGAAGATTAGAGAGCCAAAGAGTCAAATGAGGTTTCCGTGCACTGATCGGGCAGAAATGGCCCGATCGGGCGAAATATTATGATCGGGTACGAAAGTTGCGGACCCGATCGGGCAAGGCGTGCCCGATCAGATCGGGCAAGGCGTGCCCGATCAGATCGGGCGAGAACACATGTGCCCAGACCCGATCGGGCACCTACCGCCCGATCCCATCGGGTCTGGTGCTGCTAGGTCTTATTGGGACGCTGCGGAGGAGGCGAGCTTGCTGGCACTTTTTGTCGCCAGACCCGATCGGGTGACTACCGCCCGACCCGATCGGGTGGGCCGCTTTTCTCGTCTTATTGCTGCACTGCTGCTGCCAGAGCCCAGAAGTGAAGTTGGGAGAATTTGTATGTGGACCCGATCGGGTACTGTGCTCGGGCCCGATCGGGTCTGGTGCTTTAATCGCGCTTTTTCACTTTTTGTTTCCGTTTTTAGTGAACTTGAGGGGTATTATAAATACCCTTTTCCTCATTATCTTTCATGCATCTTTTATTCATCTTTCATTAGGTTTTAGACTAGTTTTATTCTACATTGCTCTTAGTTTAATTCAAACACTTTAGATTAATGTAGAGGTGATCAAACCTATTTCGATTTCAATAAAAGTTCCTACTTTCCGTTAATTGGTACTCTTCTCTACTCTTTATCTCTTTAATTACTTTGATTGCTTAGTTTAATTATTCAATTGTTCATGATGCAATTCTTAGGGTTTCATATTAGTCTTATTGTTGTCAATTCAATTATGAGTGAGTAGTTCTCTTTCTAGGGTGTTAGATAGGAAAGCCATGTTTATACCATGATTGTGATTTAGATTTCTATCAATTTCTAGGGCTTGATTAGGGTGATTGTGATGTGGTTTGTTATTATTGAGTAATTAATGTCAGTGTACAATTTCATTGATTGCTTGTGGTTAATAGTTGTTTGCACAGATCCGTCTTACGACTAGAGGCCTAGGACACATCAGTAGTTCTGATTACGTTAGTGAACATGCGGCGTATGTTGAACTATGAGCGTTGAGTCTTAACCATAGCTCAACATAGGCTCTAATCCCCCGACTCTTGACTTAGGTTTTAATAGTAGTTGACCCTATTTGATTGGTATAAGCATGGTGGACCGACCTAATACCCTAGACTTTTATTCCATAGTTTAATCCTCGTTTTATTCAGTCTTCCGTAATCTATTCCTTAGTTTAATTAATTCCTTTCTGATTTCATCTGGAGTAGCTGAATTGATTGATTATTGTATTAGAAACTCTGTCTCCCTGTGGATTCGAC
The DNA here is from genome assembly GCA_947645195.1 of Patellifolia procumbens. Lineage (NCBI taxonomy): Eukaryota > Viridiplantae > Streptophyta > Magnoliopsida > Caryophyllales > Amaranthaceae > Patellifolia > Patellifolia procumbens. The sequence continues at coordinate 217,715 of CANSGD010001433.1, read as the reverse complement.
CCTGCTTCCACTGACTACCTAGTTAGAGGTCCGTAGGTTTATTTTTGATTAGGTGACACGACTAAAACCTATCACTTTCTTAATCAATTACCATTTCGACTTCAGTGGCAGTTTAAATAAATGTGTGGAAGATTTTTTAGGCGACAAATCGGGAGTTCATTGTAAAAATCTAAAGTATTTATTTACTAGTTCAAGTACTCATTAAGTGACCATTTAGCACATCTACCCATTTACTTTGATTGGTTTGGCAACGCACAAAAACCACTTTATGTTATGTCCAAAATACTATACAACCGCATAGTCGTTGAGAGGCTATACCTATTCCAAACAGATTCAAGAGTTAACTTTGCTTTAAACCTAGCCCTTACCCAACCCGATTACTTAAACGTGTCAAAATTATTAACCCTAACACAACCCGTTATTGCCTAAAACCAGTTTATGTAGTGTCCATTGATCACGAGTACATAGTAGGATATGTTCCAAAAGCAAAGTAATACATAATAATACTTAATTAAAACATGACTCGACATATGTTCCGAAAAATACAAAATAAAACATAACAGAATATTCAACAATAACATATCCCGAAACATAATTAATAATAACCATGTAGTTCGACCCCGTAAAACCTACTTCGAACCTACATCCATATACTCTTTTTGAATAATTTTACAAGGAAAGTTACGCGTTGTTTCCCCACGAGCTCAAATGTGCAAATGTCGTCAGGCCCAGCTCCGACAGCTACAACGAATTTCTTCAAGCCAGTCAGTGCCCATGCCGGGGTTTTCTTGCGTTGGAAGGTATTTTTCAGTTTGACTTCCCATTTGTTACTGGCCGCATCAGTCAAAGTTGCAATTATGTCGGTCCTTTCCATCTTGGTCTCTTTCACGAAATACTCGGGCATAGTTTGCAAAACTTTCGTATCATTAATTTCAAACATACAATTGAAATAAATTTAACAAACCCAATACTTACCACCACGCCATAAGTAAACACGACATCTGTAAGTGAGGCTATGAAATTGGGACGGCCTCTAAAGGTGTTCCAAGTGTAGGCCATCGCAGCAAGGCAAGTTTCTCCGTCGTTCAGCCATTTTTGTTTACGGCCTCTAAATTGAGAGCCATATACGCAACAATTTATAGTATTGGGTAGAAATTATAATATACACAAACCAAAATATTTATGTAAGCATTCATAATTCCAATATATTATATCTAATAGCTCTCAAAATTAAAACTCACAAATTCGGTAACCATTTCGGGTGTGAACGTAATATGAAAACTAGCCTCTGCTCCTGGCAGCGTCTGTTTCCACACCGTGTTCAATATATCACCTGCCCGTCGATCGAGTTCGGCAGAATTAGATTGACTCCCCAACTCCATTAGGCTTATAAGTCGACGGCAATGAGAAGTGAAGAAAGCCTAAATTCTGTACTACCCCCACATTAATCCAACCAAAATTCAATTAAAATAAAATCAAAATTCGTAAGAAACAAAACTGAAAACATAAATCAATAGCATCTTAAAATAAAACTAAAATCACATAAAAACGGTAAATCAAATAAAAAAAAACTCATTCACATTACCACACATTTTATTTGTATGAGAGACTAGAGAGAGGAGGGGCTTGGAAAGCATCAGTCGCCGACAAAGTACTCTGAAAATATAAAATGGATTTCTACAATACCTATTTTAATATTGGTTAAGAAACTTATTATTGTGTTTACATGATTTCATGTTTCCAAAATCAAGAATTCAAGTAAGAAAATAATATAAACCAAAAAACACCACAATTCACTTTTCACACTAAAAATCATGAATTCAAATAAGAGAATAATCTAAACCAAAAAACACCACTTTTCACTTTTCACACTAAAAATCAAGAATTCAAATAAAAACAGAAGTTAAACAAAAAATAAATCTGGATATTTCACTTACTCACTGTGGTTTAACTTGAAAAAATGTTGAGGAAGATGGGGTTAGTGGGGAGGAATATAGGGGGTAAGTTTGGAAAGTTTTTTTAACTTATGGGATTCTGGGAAGTTGAACGGGTATTTATAACAAATTCAGGAAAGTTATTAAAATGGAAATAATGTAAATTATTGTCAGATTTTAATTATTAAACACGAGTATGATTTCACGGCGATGCTCCGTATGTTTTGTAGTTTAAATTTTAGGGAAAATTAACAATAATAATCCAAACTATTGGTCATCTTCCCTATTTAATCCCACCTTTGTTAATTCTACAAATAAATCTTTTATCACTCTTCCCAAAATAGTCTTACTTGACCTGCAACCTATTAAAGTAATCTAAGTGGCCACGTGTCACACATCTGTTGGCCAAAATATAAATAAAAATAAAATAAAAATAAAATAAAACTAAAAAATCCACCCACCCCCTTTCCCCTCCTCTTCACCACTGACCACCACTCCCCCTCCCCCTCTCTAGCCTTCCCCTCCACCAAATTGCAGCACCTCCACCAATTCTCGCCCCATGTCCACCACCACTACCACCTTCTCAGCCCACCCCACAACCCAGCAACCACCCTGAAACCAGCCATCCCACACGAAACCACCCCACTTTCAGCCCACCCACCCGAAACCACCCCAGCCCAGCCGAAACCACCCTATCACCACCAGAAATCGGTCGAAACCACCCCAGCCTAGCCGAAACAACCCCATCCCCACTAGAAACCAGCCGAAATCACCCCACCCCCACTGGAAACCAGCAGAAAGCACCGCTATCCCACCAATACCACCCCAGAACCACCCCGCCCACCCGCACCCGAAACCACCCCCACCCCACCTAAAACCACCCCCATCACCCTAGAACAACCCAGACCCACCCCTCCAAGCCACCACTACCACGAAAACGTCCATAACCAACAAAAACCACCCTCCACGAACCGGAAAACGACCCATACCCAACCCAGATTGCGGCGAAAATGGTTAGGGTGGTGTTTCGGCTGGTGGTAGGCAGTGGGTGGGGGTTGGTGGTTGTAAGGGTGGGGGGTGGGTTTTTTTAAAAAAAAGTTATTAAATGTTTTTTTATTATTTTGATAATTTATAGAAAAAAAATGACCAATCAAAATGCGCCACATGGCATAAATAACCTGTTTATCAGGTTGTCATTTGGCCAGGTCTAATATGAGAAGATACCCTAAATACTTGAGATTATTCTGGGAATTACGAAAGGTAGGATTAATTATGGAAGACGGGCAATAGTTGGGATTATTCCTGTTAATTTTCTCTAAATTTTATTAGTGGTTACATATAACAAATGTGAAAATTTTAAATAAAAACAACAATTTATAAATATGGTCATCAAAAGTGGCCAATTGACTGAATTGTTTAAAAATAAGTGACCCACAACGAAAATTTGGTAGATAGGCTTGCTCTCAAGACAATTGGTAATTACAACAAAAATCGGGCGACATTTTGGCCATTTTTCTATTAGTTTCAAATTGGGTATATAGTGTTTAGTGATAGGAGAAGTTTATTAGATAAAAATACGATATATCTATACAAAAGGAATGTTATACACGCAGTGAATGTTGATCAAGTTCAGAATAATTATAAAAATCCAAATACCATATATGACGTAAAACAAAATTTTATATAGTTAAATGTCGTTTGCGCGCAATATTTTTTTCCAACTTGTCGTTGGAGCATACCTTTCTTTTTTAAACCAATTTGTCATCGGAGCAAGTTTTTTTACCAAATTGTCATTGAGGGTCAATTGTGTTTCATAAGTTTGGCCAATTGGCCATTCAAAAGTTGCAACATAGCAATTGCTTTTTTCAAAAGATGTGTTCAAAGTTGGGCAATGTCCAGGGTCTATTAAGTTTGGCCAATGATGGCAAGTGGCCTATTACCTAAGTCTAGCCCTTTCACCAATAGAGAAAATCCTAATTTTATTTTACAATTGGCCATCATTATAAAATCTTACTCTTTCCCTCTTATGATTGGCAATTAAAACTAGAGGTGGTTTAATCCTAACAAAAACCCGGTCCGTTTACTTAAACGCGGCAAGATCCTTGACTCTAACCCGGCACGTTAATTAAACGTGTCGAGTTCGAGTTGACCCGTTTTACGTTTCATATATATTTGATGTTCTTAATTCGTAAACTTTTTGTTTGGAACTTGTTCTATTTTATGCGGTAGTTAAAATAACATCTAATATTATATAAAAGTAACACTAAATAAACTACGTTCAAAAAGAAATGAATGAAGGTAAGATGTAGTAAGGGAAAATATGTGATTGGTCACAAATACATCAAACCAATTTTCAATTAATGCTATTTGTTTCAGTTTTGAAAAATTACAAATTAGTGATATGTATTAGCTATCAATAACAAACACTAGACACATCTCCTCATGTGTTAAAGATATGATGGGTATGACCAACCACATTTCCCTACTACCAACAAACCAAATACGAAGTACATCAATGTTATTGCAAATTTGTTTTGTTTTTAAAGCAATCAGAAGTCATGAAAGGATACTTAGGTCAAACTTAAATTTTGAAAAAAAGATTCAAATTGCAAATAAATTAAAAAACAATACCAAATAAATTTAACAACACAAACTACCCATAATCACAGCAAAAAAATCAAAAAGATCAAATATTCCATTCTAAGTTCCTAACGTTTAAACTAACATAGCATAATTGAAATTAGTAATTCCTTTACATTGCAAAATCCAACAACCATACTCCTTAAGATCTACTTCACTAGAACTAATATCAAACTCGGGCATCCACTTTGAAGAAAACACGCCACAGCCACACCATCACTACAGCTACATTTGCATTCCATCTTCCTGCCACCAATCCAGTGCAACAAACAATGTCTCAATAATATTAATAGTACTCGATCAATACAAAGCACTATAAAATGAACCCCACAAATGATATACAACTGAAAACATAAATAAGGAAATCCATTTGAAAATGGATTGAGCAAATTACCTCAGGTTAGTTAAAATCGGACAATGGAGTTGATGCATGTGATACTGAACACTGCACAACACGCATGTTATGTCACTGTTATAAGTATCAAAGAAGTTCCAGTGCTGGCCTTCGGATCCTGGACAAGAATGACATATGTTGTCTTGTGAGGATTTACGATCTTTGTTCAACTCCCAAAGAGCGTCACGGAGATCGTTTAAAGCGAGGAAGGAACGGAGCCTGTGGATGTAAGTGGATAACAAATTCATTTGGGCAAATGAAACAAGCTTAAATAACCCATCAATTTGGTCTTGATGGTATAGAAATACCCCACGAACATACTCTGCATATTGAAGGTTTATATCCGCAAGGTCATTCAGTGCTCCTTCAGAATCACGAAGAATCAGGAACTTACGTATTGCATCTTCAACTCGTTTATTTTCAATGGCCGATGGGGATAATGGTTCCGATGATGGTGATGATGGTGGTGAAGAAGACGATGATGACGACGCCATCATGTTAATATTGTAAGCTTTAAGTGGGAGGTTTCTACTAGATGAAGCCATCGAAGATGTGTAAGAATAAGTTGAAACAGGAGAGAAAGGGTAGAGAAAAAGGGGGGAGGAGAAGAATATTTGGACGGAGAGAATATTTGCAATGATGGTGGAAACTGAAAGGATCTTTGCTTATTTAACAAGGGGCGCCATTTGAAGTGTCTCTTGGAGTCTTGGACACATCAACAATGAAAACTGTCAGTTTTCCAAAATCATTTAATGCACCGCCTCTTGCCCTCTCCAATGACGCGCCTATAACAATTGTTCATCCCGCATTTTTTAAAAGATGTGTTAACATTTGGGCGATGGCCAAAAAATGTATACGATAATCTAAGGACGAATATAATTTTCAAATCTTAAAAGATGCATATAAATGGATTCAAGAACAACCACTAACTACAATAGTTCAATGTCTATAAGAATACTTTACAAACGACAATCAATAAGAATTAGTATCCATTATTCATGTAGACGAATTTAAATTCTCAAGCGTCCAACTAGCAACGATGGTAGCCAAATGATAATAATAATAAATATCATATAATAATAATCAATAATCAAAAGTAATAAATAATGTTGTCAAATAATAATAATAATAATAATAATAATAATAATAATAATAATAATAATAATAATAATAATAATAATAATAATAATAATAATAATAATAATAATAATAATGTTGTCATATATAAGAAAATTTAGTACCTTATCATTCCTTATTCGATCTTATTAGACCTTATTCGACCTTAGTAGACCATATTAGACCTTGTTGGACCTTACTCGAGTATGCTCGAACTTATTCTACCTTATTAGACCTTATCGATACTAATTACTTATCCGACATTAAAAAGATTGCATTTAAATAATACTATACAGAACTACACACCCTTTGTTTTAAAATCAAGTGAATTAAGTGTTAAATTTTAAGAGATTAATTCTCTCAGGAACAGAATAAAGAAAACCCTAGCTATGAAGGTAATGATGGCAAGTTCCCTTTTACCTAGGTCCAGCCCCTTACCCATAAAGAAAACCCTGATTTTATTTTTGAAAGTTGTCATCATTACATCATCTTACTCTTGACTAACTAAATCTAACCAAACATTTAGCACGTCTACCCATAAAAGCATAAGATTTTAGAAGATAATACAAAGATCGAGCACGACTCCCTATGTGTAAATGCTGTGATGGGGATCGGATGACCCAAAATCAGGATTTCACGAATATCAAGAAACCTATATCCAACTCCTTTCACCTCTCAAATCACATTTCCCAAAGTATTCTTCTTTGCCAGAGATTGCACTTCACGCTCATAGATTATTTCTAAAATTCATTATTGCTATAGATATTATACAAAACACTCATACTATATTATTTCTAAACTTCATTATTGCATATTCTCATCACCTCTCTGATGACGTCAGTCCATTTGATACAAAAAGTTAAGTTAATCGAGAAATTGGAATATAATTAGGCCAGTTTACAAAATAGGTAATAAAGAAAACCCTTAATTTAGTTTTGAAATTGGTCAAAATTATAACATCTTACTCTTGACTAAATTAATCACCTAAATAAAATTGCCATCGTTTTTGAATTAGTTGATATATATTCTTTAACGGTTGTTATATAATTAATAAATTATGGAAATTCAATAAAAATATTGTTTAACCTTATTATTTTGATGGGTGATTAGGTTTCTCTATTTTAATATACAACCCCATTTTGAAATGCCTCTTGGACACATAAAGATTGAAAACTGAAGGTATTCCAAAATAAATTAATCAACCCCATTTTAGGCAATGTCCAGAAGAGATTACGGATATATCTAACATTGTTTGAAACGTACACCTTAAGCTAATGACTAAATAAGTTAGGGAGCTGTCACAAAATGCAAATTTGTATACTTTCCTTTATTGGTAGTGGATTAGTTTAGATTAGACTAGATTGGATTAGATTAGATTGTTGTATCAGTTAATTAGGGTAGTTTACAATATTGGACATTATAACATAGGGCAGACCCTTCATATTTTCAAAAATAGCACAATAAACAAGTAGGTAACAAAGATTGAAATTCATTTGACAAATAGGGAACAACAGTAGTAACTAAGTACAGTAAATACATTAATTGAACTAACTAAAGCTACCCAAACATCTATCACTTCTACCCATGAGTAGAGGTAAAGATGGTTAGTGGTTCACATTGAGAACATGCAAATTCTGATTTGATTAGTCATATTAGTCATCATTAAAAACGCCTTAATACTTGTATTTTATAGCATCTTCCTCTTCACTATCTTAATCAGACATCAGCCTACCTTTTCATTTGCAGTTGTAGCTTCTAGGCTTGCAGTGGGAATAAAAGAGTGTGTCCAACAAAACCTAAATAAAATGCCATTTTTTTAGAATTAGTTGATATGTATTCTTTAATGGTTGTTATGTAATTAAAAAATTTATGGGAATTCAAAAAATATTGTTTCACCTTAGTACTTTGATGGGTGATTAGGTTTCTCTATTTTGATATACAACCCCATTTTGAAATGCCTCTTGAACAAATAAAGATTGAAAACTGAAGGTATTCCAAAATAAATTAATCAACCCCATGTTAGGCAATGTCCAGAAGAGATTACGGATATATATAACATTGTTTAAAACGTACACCTTAAGCTCATGACTAAATAAGTTGGGGAGCTGTCACAAAATGCAAATTTGTATACATTCCTTTATTGGTAGTGGATTAGTTTAGATTAGATTAGATTGTTGTATCAGTTAATTAGGGTAGTTTACAATATTGGACATTATAACATAGAGCAGACCCTTCATATTTTCAAAAATAGCACAATAAACAAGTAGGTAACAAAGATTGACATTAATTAACAAATAGGGAACAACAAGTAGTAACTAAGTAAATACATTAATTTTGAGCATGTCTCCCCATGTATGAAGGTCATGATGGGTATTCCAAAAATCCGGATTTCCCTATTACCAAGAAATGAAATACATTTGTCTCTTCACCTTCCTAATCAATATTTATTTCCTTTTCCAAAAATTTCCTCCTTGTCAGAGATAACTTCTCCCTTCCTCTCTAAAATAGCACACCCTATTCATCTTCTTCACCTTTGCTTCATACATTACGGTTGATCTTTTCAATTGCTACTTTGCTCACCATACACTAAGACAGAATGGATAATAAAGTGAGTGATTTTCCGTATAATAGAATTTGTCCAAACCATCATTTAAGAAGAAAAAGTGTTGAAGAAGAAGATTACAGGCTATTTCAGGAGGAAGAAAGGGCAAAGGTTGAATGGTCCATAAGGAGACTTTGTGTTAAGGACCCAAGCATAGAGCATCCGTGGATACAAAGTAGATTGTTGGACGGAGATGCGAATGAGAGGGTGGCAGATGACATGGACATCATGTGTTCTCATGTCTTCAAGAAGCTTAATACTGACACGCTCTTGAATTGTTTGCAAGTTTGTAAGTTTTGGGCAAAGAACATAATGGAAAGGGTCGCGTACCCTGACTTCTACTCAATGTATTATGGGTCTCGCCTCTCAACGTGGTATGATTACCATTATAGCGTCTCACTACGCTCCCAACAAAAACTCCCTCCAATCGTTGTAGAATTCAAGTGCGACTGCCAATTATGGGAAGAACATGTGGAATACTTGAAATACCCACCTATGTGGGCATTTGATATTGAAGAGTACAAGTACTATGGGGAACGGTACGACCCCTTCGAGGAAGGTACAGGCCTTGTTATGGACTACAGCCAGGTTCGTAGAACTTTCTAGGACACCCATGGTTAGCTTCAAAACGAATTGTGTACTACTTGGGTGGACTTGCATGAATTGGTTTTGTAGTTTCAATTTTAAGTCGTACTAGTATTAATGCCCTTTGTTTATCTTGTTTAATGTCATATTTGAATTATTATGGATTTATTGTGTTTGGGCATATATTGGCATATACAACCCTTGAGGTAGCAAGTGACCTTAATACAGTGATAATGCGTGTAATAACGTAATTTAATTAATCAAAACTTCTGGTAGCATATTTAACATTTGGGTATGACCAAAACACGTTTGGTAAGTAACCAATATAAAGAATAAAAAATGGACTTTTAAATGGCAGTATAATACTTTTGTTTAAAGATCTATTCATAGTTCGGCAATGGCCGGACGCGGTTACGAACGTAAACAAAATATACATACATGTTAACCCTTAGGCGATGTCCAAAGCACGGTAGGGTGCGCTCCAAAATATACTAGCACAGGTTGTTTGAAATCACTTATGTTGCATAAGAGAAATTTCTTAATATAATTGTCACGTGATGTGTTTGTTTTTAATTTATGAATTTAGATTTGTATAGACCAATAATTGATTGTTCCCTATTGATATCTTATACTACATCCTTACTGCCTTAAGCTACACAATAATTTGTAGCTTACAAAAACAACCAAAAGTACATCATAGTCAACATAGTGTTAGGCAATGTCCGAGTATCATTTTGGAAACTACCGTAATCGATTTCACTATTACCATTATGGATATAAGTAGAACATGCTAAGGTGTTGTCCAAACAAAACACTTGGTATATTAATGCGCAACGACGGTTAATTCTTATTTGCAGTCGTCTTCAACCTCTTGCCAATTCGATACACACCATTGATGACTGCCAATTGACCTCGACTTCGGCATCAAAAATCTTATAAGTATGCACAAAAACCGAATAATTCGTTTGAGCCCTAGTTTAATTGAAATTAGTTCTTATGAACCCTAATTGTTTTCGAAATTAATCTACCTATCGTTGATGAAAAGGAGGCTTGGTGAGGTTGAAGAAGATTCACAGACGACTTATCTCCACATTGAATAGACCGGTTATGGCAAAGTAGAAGTGAGTGAAGGACGAATTTGCGCCATTGAACAACTCGTTAATGGCAGCCTAGAAGAAGACGTTAATGGAGAAGTATCCCAAATTTTTAGGGACTGCCTAAAAAATAAAGTATAGTAACTCTTACAAATATAGGTAATATACCATATAGATTAAGTATTAGTTTTTAAATATCAAATATGTAATATAACTAATTACAATAATTAATATAACTAATTACCATAATTCATATATCAAATATACAAAAATTAATTTAACAAATATACAAAAAGTAAACAAAATCCGGAAAATATATATGCTACGGAAATCACGGAAATCATTAAAAAAAAAAGAGAATGCCAAAGTCAACATTGTCCAATTGGCAGAATGATTGGCTCTCGTTCTTTTCTTATGGTGGGCGTTTTTTAAGAAATCTATTGTAAAAGGACCCGTGCAAATACCATTGCGGCCAACTCGAGAGCATGAGTATTGGCTAGTTCCTTTCGTGAACCTTTAATTGTCTCAAGGCATAAGCAATGACTTTTCCTTGCCGCATGAAGACACATATCATCATAGACCAAGCTTAGATGCATCACCACACACTTCGAATTCTACTTCTTTGGTAGGAAAAGTATGAACTGGGGTAGAAGGCAAACTCTCATTTAATGACTCGAAAGCTTTCTCACATTCTTCAGACCACTCGAATTTGCAGCCTTTACCATTAGCTTCGTCAAAAGTTGAACTATCATGGAGAACTCCTTCAGAACAACGATTGTGTTAACCAAGATTCGAGTGAGCAGCCAGCGCAACTGCACATGGCCCCGTGATTTGAGAATAAATATATACAATGTCTGCGATAATTATCGTTGCTTATGTCCTTGAGGCCCGGTGGTAAAGAAGACTGACATAGATAAAAGCGGTAAGTGAAACTCATATTGTACAAGATTATCGAGGGAACTCTTGGGCTCAACATCCATAAGGGGTCTACTTAGTTGAGAGTATAAATTGTTAAATGCCACTGGTGCAAATATCCCCAGGCATAGGTGGGTTTTCTGTAGTTTGAATGTTGGAAAACATAGCTTCATTGGTGAGCTAAGTGTTTTGCGATGTTGGATACTAAGATTGCCCTGGCTTTAGAAGGAATCAAAATCCACATCTATATTTTGGGTGTTGTTAGTGCAACTGGTTGTGTGAACGGGGTCAAGTTTTGGCTGAGTTTTTCTTGCACTGAGTATTACGAACGGAGATATTTGTAAGTGGATTATCAGGAGGAGGACTTCAAGGTTTAAGAAGCAAGTTTTATTTGTTATGAATTATTGTATATATCGTATATGGTGGACTTGAGATGTCGGTTAATGGAAGATGAAGATTCCTACACTTACCTCTACTTTTAATTGTGTCAATGAGTGTTTCTGATCTATTGGACTTCTTGTTAGCAAGTTTTGCCGAATAATGTCTATATAGTTTGCTAGCCTTGTGTGTGAGGAGTCCAACCTAGTTGGTTTGCTCACCTTTAATTGAGCTTTAGGTTGTAATGTTGTTGGTGCTTATATACTTTCTCACTTACTTAGCAAAAAAAGAAAATAATGTCTATATAATAGATAGAGAATTGTTAGAATTTGCTAAGTGAACTTTTTAAGGGTGTCTATTTTGGCTAGACCTAGTACACATGCCGCACATGTTTGACATTAATGAAATTTACTTGCTATCAAACAAGTAAAATGAAAACAAATTAAATACATATGTCCAGCTTCAAAATAAGCCAACTAAAGCACTCTCTAATGTTGAACAAAGCAAATCACATGCTAATATTTATTAATATACTGGTTGTCTATTTATACTTTAATTTTATTAGAAGTGGTGGTATAAGAAATGTGAGACGAAAGATTTATACTCACATAATATACAGATGACAGAAGATTAAACCACAAATAAGTACTACTTCAAAAGACTTCATTTTATAGAGAAACTGGATAGTTTGCAGTGCAACTTCCAAACATATGAAACACCCATACTTATAATTTCACTAGAAAACCAACTAAAACTCCAAGCTAGGAGTTATTTTATTATAACTACTAAAGTTGTTTGACAAACACATCAACTGAACCATACCAAAGACAAATGAACATAGTATACCACGCAGGGCGTAACCCCTCTTCTAAGAGCAGTGACCATTAAAATATCCATCGCAGCTATACCCAGAGCAGCACGGGGGAAGGGCACCGCAAGGATCCCCAGATCCTGGGCACCATTGACAAGTACGTACTGGAACCAGAGGGAAGCCATAAATATTGCATGCGTTTCCTTTGCAACACTTTTTACCGTCCACGATGTTGCAGTTTCCGCCAGATGGTATGCAACTGAGATGATTATCGTCAATCATACCACCCCTGACACCTTGAAGCAAGATGTTCTAAATCCTGATCAGATCTTCTGACTCTTGAGGATATGGTAAATCACTGATACCTACACAGCCGGTTGCCATTACAGTAATAATTGTAACTATAAGCAAGAGAAGCATCCTACTTCCTACCCATTTCTTCAACTTCATCTCTCCCATAATATTATAAATTTATAATTACTCTTTTTTTTTTTCTCCTTCTTTTAATTTGCAGATTGTTGTAAATAAGAGGAGAAGCTCTAGCTCTTTTTATAACCCATCCATGCATTCATTTAACCGATGAAAGTTTGTTTCACGTAGGCATGCAACAATTTATTGATGTACTTGATGTTTTAAATATTGTCACATGCACAATTGTACCAGGTTTTTCAACCACACACAATTACTGTACTGGGTTATCTACTTAGTTATAATAGTATACGATGGTTATTGAGCTAATACAGACGGTAATAAAAGCACGTTTGTTAGAGATATAAGGATACTAAAGATATGATAAATATCTTTAGGATAATATTAATAAGTAAGATATATTATTATCTTAGGGAAATATACTTCCGTTTTTTTTTTTATATATGTTTGCTTTTGCGTGTGGACCAACGAAAAAGTGTAAAAGTAAGAAGCAATGTTAGTAAAAAAGTAAGGAAAAAGTGAAAAAGGTGGAGAGAAAGGAAAAAAAAAGTAGGAGATAAGTGTAATAATTTGGTGGACCAACCTTCCATTTATGGGAATAGATAGAAAGGTACATATTAAAAAAAATATCCCAAAATGTAAACATGCGTATTAAAAAAGGAGTAATATCTTATGATATATTTTCATTAAGTATTAGATTAACATTAAGACTAAGATATTATGGAAATAACTTCCTAGTAGGAGTGAAGTTTGTAATTGCTATATATATATTGTGCTCAAGACACAAGGAGAGTCGATAAGATAAATCATTGTCTCACGGTACAAGGAGAACCAATAAAACCTTGTCTCACGACACAAGGAGAAACCAAAGAATATCAACAAAGACATGCCAATATTTTTGCACTCATCAAACATTCCAATTAAAAACTCCTATTTAGATGATCACAACACCTTTTGTTTTTTGATCGATATCAAATTGATCAACAGCATGACAACCTTCTTTCTAAATTGTTGGTGAGTATAACATAATACCAAGACAAACCGATGACGTTAATTTAGCCTTGTCATTCCTCACCAAACTAAATTTCAATACATGCGCCCCATTCACCCAAATCGACTCTTTCCCTAGTTTCAGTATTGCAAATCTAACACCGCTGCTCACTGCACCTTTCCATCCTACCCAGTTTCACCATTGATTTAATAGGAGAGGGATATAAGAATATTTGAATATGACCATGGTAAGGAAAAAATAATAATTGCATGCTATATATCTAAACTCCCACCGGTAGGTAGAATCAGGTTTCTACCCACCGGTAGAAAAACTAAATTTGTAAGTTTACTCAAGGATCGTAACTTGCTTTTGATACCATGAGCACAATATAATACTGTATATAGAAATTACAAACTTGATTCCTACTAGGAAGTTATTTCCATAAAATCTTATTCCTAATATTAATCTAATATTTCATGGAAATATATCATAAGATATTATTTCCCTAAGATAATAATATATCCTACTTATTAATATTATCCTAAAGATATTTAGTATCCTAATATATCTCTAACAACGTTTAATAAATCGGGTTTGTATGGCAAAGATAAATGTATTACTCTCTCCGTCCCATATTAGATGATACAGTTTGACTGACACAAAGTTTTAGAAATATTCTTGCCTGACTTATTTTACTGAGAGTAGTTGATTATTGGTATTTGTTTTAATACGTAAAGTACATGTTGGTGGGGGCATATTATAGGGGTTTTGGTGTAGGTGAGGTTTATTAAATAAATTATTTATAGGAATCCATTAATATTACAAATAATATTTCTATCATACTCTCATCCTATGTATAGAAGTGCATCAACTAATGTCGGATGAACGAATGAAGAAAGTGCATTATCTAATATGGAACAGAAGGAGTATATTAATGCTTTGGTAAACGATAAAGATAGTGACTGTAAAAATAAATTTTACGTGCAATTGTCGCCACATGTTGGTACTGCCTCCCTTGTTTTTTAATAATTACATTGTATCTTTTTTACGCTTATCAAACATTCATTGTTTTTTTGTACCTTCACTACAAAATTCCGCTTATATAGCGACGGATTATTAGCAACGGAAATAATTCCGTTCAAAAATTAGCAACGGATTTTAGGATATCCCTCGCCCGTTAAATCTAGCGACAATATGCTTACATCCGTTGCTAAAGTTAGCAACGAATATTAGTTTCCGTTGCTAAAATCAGCGACAGATGCGTATTCGGTTTCTAAATTCAACGACGGATAGCAAATCCATTGCTAATATCAGAGACGGATAGCAAATCAGTTGCTAAAATTAGAGACTGATTCAAGAATCCGTTGCTAACTTTAACTTTATTTTTTGGAAAAATTGCCTAGAATAATGCAACCTTTTGCTCATTCGCAGATAATAATGCAACCTAAAGATTATTCTGGAATAATGCAACCTTTATACCCCATTTATTTTAAATAGGACAAATTACCGGTTACCTGAACAATTGGTAATTTTTATTTAAAACTTTAATTTTTAATTAATATATTAACAAAAAATAAAAAAATAAAAAATAAAATCCCCCCCACCCCTGCAGCCCCACCCCCCCCCCCCAACCCCCTGCTCTCAGCCCCAACCCCCCAACCCCCTGCTCTCAGCCCCAACCCCCACCCATACCGCTCTCAGTCCCCCCCCAACCCCCTGTCGCTCTCAGTCCCCCCCCCCAACCCCTGTCGCTCTCAGTCCCCCCCCCCCCTGCTCTCAGCCCCCACCCCCACCCCTGCCGCTCTCAGTCCCCCCCAACCAAACCCCCTGTTGCTCTTAGCCCCCCAAACCACCTGCCGCTATCAGCCCCACCACCCTACCCCAGCCCCCACCCCCTGCCGCTCTCCCCCCACCCCAGCCAACGCTTCCCTCGCCGAAAATTACCCAGAGCAACTCCACCCCAGCCTCCACACCATTTGCGCTGGTGGGCGAAGGTCGCCGGCGAGCAATGAAGGGAGTGGGCGAAGGTCGCCGGCGAGCAATGAAGGGAGTCGAAGACGGGCTGGGTTTGTGGGCCTTGTATTCGACGGCGTACAGGTGTTTTAAAGTGGTGGTGGAGACGGTGGTGGTGGTTTCTTGGCTGGGGGAATGGAGGAGGGGGTGGGGTGCACGGCGGGGAGGGGGTGGGGTGCACGGCTGGGGGAGGGGATGGGGGTTTTGGGTTTTATTTTTTTTATTTTTTTAATCTTTTTGTTTATAATTTTTAAAAAAAAATATTTAGGATAACCAATAACAATACGACACGTGTCTCATTTAACCTCTTCCTTAGGTTAAAACCGGTTTTACCCCGTTTAAAATAAATGGGGTATAAAGGTTGCATTATTCCAGAATAATCTTTAGGTTGCATTATTATTTGCGAATCGCCCAAAGGTTGCATTATTCTAGGCAATTTTTCCTATTTTTTTAATTTTCGTTTTCCCAATTAAACATCTTCCGCCTCGATTTCGTTTTAGCGGTGAAATACTACCCAAAAAATTGAAAACCATTTTTCCCAACACATCCTCAGTGGCTCATACTCTACCACGCACTCAAATATGGCTAGCAGCGAAAACCCTTTCTCTTCATCGACGGCTGAAGGCGGCGAAAACCCTGCTTCCCCTCTTCAGTTCACCCATCTTCGATCTTTCGATGACAACCTTAGGAGGCGGCATATAGCAAGGAAACAAGGACTTTTTGTGGTTCTTTTTTAGGCTTAGGGTACGTTTTCTGGGGCAATTTTCCAATATTTCCTCATTTTTAATCTTCCTTATTAGTGGGTAAGTTGAATTCTTTGTTTGATTCCAGTTTTTCACAAGTTTATGAAAGTTAGGGTTTATGTATTGAAATTGAATTGGGGAAATTTTGATTTTAAGGTTTTGGGTGTGGAATTCATTGAGTAGAATGTTTTAGGTTTTGATTTTGAATTCTAGGAGTTCCTTAAATATTGATGTAGATGATATTCTAACTAGTTTATTCAAATTCTATCAATGATATATAATTGATTTTAAGCTTAGAGCATGTAATAAGGATTAGGGTTTTAGCGTGTTAGTGCCATAAATTAATAGGATATTTGAGAAACCAATGTTTGATGTAATTTCGTTTGCTCAATTACAATGTTAGGGCTGTAGAGAGAAAGACGGGAAAGATAGATATCGTGTGAACATCACCTCGTTTAAAGCTTTATCTGGAACAAAAAAATGAACTTGTTGAAGAATGTTTCATGTTTCTTTATGTCCACTGTCTACTACAATTATCTTGAAATTAGGGCAAACACCTTTTAGACATAGAACAATCAGCAAGAGGCATAATTAGTATCTGAATTAGTAGTCATTAGATGTTTTTTTTTGGTTTTTTGGGGGGTATGTGTGTGGAAGCGCATGTGGGCTTCGAGTACCTAGGCCTGTTTCAATGGAAGACCACAGAAGGGCACTTCTGGGTCATTCCACCCTGATATATATATGGAGGACATTGTAGGTTTCTATATATAAGTACTTTGTTACTCAAGTTATTTGTCATTTCCAATCTAAATTTCTTGGCTTTATTCACACAAATCAGACTTTCTGTTCATGCTAAGCGTAAAGAAGGGAAAGGTGGCTCGGAGAATAAAGATAAATCTGCTAAAAAGGTGAGTATTGCTTTGCTTGTTTATGCTTTATTGGGTATGGTGTGAAGATGATGAAAAGGAGGAAGCATGGGAATTAATATTTGTGGTGTTTTTCATGTGTATTATGATTTGAAGTTCTAATTTATCAGGTTTACTTATCGTGATGTGGTTGATGTTAGACTTAGGTGGCGGAATGCTTTTAAGGTTATCATTCTTTCAACTTTTCTCGTTCCATTGGCCATAATTTTCATCTAATGGTAATGTAGTTTATGCCATTGTTGTCATTAAGCTGAAGAGTTTATGCCATCTACTGGTAATACTATGTTACCTTGCTCTAACATGATTTTGAACATTAAAGGAAAAGAAGTTGCAATGCAAGCCAACTGGTGTTGAGCTCTATCTTGACAGTCATGCAGATAACGAGGGACAATTTGTGAATATTAAGGCAGAAGTTGTTTGAGTAAGTCTTCTTTATTTTTAATTTTCCAAAACCTTCTTGGATCAATGATCTATAGCAAAAGTTGTTTCTATAAGTAGTCTTTACTTATTCATGCATGTATTTGGCATCAAATTAGCGCTCTTTTCGTGTGTCTGAACATATTTAAGTATCCACTATAAAAATATTGGAGGGAATTGACACTTATGGAGAACAACAAAACCTTCACAAGAAACCAAAAGTTTCCTTCCTCCATTGATATTTTGATTGCACTTTCTACTGAAAATGATATATGCCCTTTCTCCGTTTGGGCGGATGGGTATTGTTGGCAATTTTTAATGTATATATATATATATATATATATATATTTCTTTTAAGTTTAAGCACACTCATGACAGGTTGAATTAGGCTTGGTAACGACAATTGAAGTTGTGTGTTTGGTTTACTTTCTTTTTCCCGCTCAAGCTTCTTATAAAATTGTAATTTCTTGATGTCCAGGTATAGAAGAAATTAAACTTTTCCTTTTGATGGGTTTCTTCAATTTTCCTCCTTCTGCCTCTAGGTAAGTTATCGAACTTTATGCCTATTTTTGATTTGTCAAATATTTTTATACTTCATGGAGTCGTATTTGAGATATCTCCTTGATTGCATTGTTTTGGATGCTATTTTATCTCTAATTATGAGATGGAGTTGAGCGATGCGGGATTTTGTGTTTCCGTATATTGGAATAGGTTTCTAGGTTTAATGAGTTGGTTTAAAAAGATTCTAGAGTTGTTTGCTCTATCATTTGATGGAACTATGTGTGTAAAATGATCTGTCTGCCTGAGCTATGTTGCTTCATGTGACATAATAGTAGTGTAAATGTGATTCCTATTTGTCATTAATCTCCTTGCACTAGGCAAATTGAATCTTTCTAGTGTCCCTATATCTATCTTATACGTGGAAGCTAAACAAAATTGAGACTAGGTAAATTACTTTTGAAGTTTCACTAGGGATATGATGGTAGTCGGTAGATTGGTAGTCAAACTGAACAAGAGAAGTCTTGTAATAGGACTAATGGCTGTTGTGTTTTTACAACTTTAAGCATATGTAACTCTGTTACTTTCTTTTTCTATTGCTTTCTACAGATTTTAAGAATGTGATGGTCTATATCTTTTGTTAAACCATTTTTTCCGATATGCAAACCCGTAGTCTTGTAAATTTACAAATGATGATGCTTGTTTCCTCTATTTCAGGTTGACTTCTAAAAAAATTACTCATCCAACCTCCAATGTGAAAGAAACTCAAACAACGCAATTGATCAGTTTTTCTTTGAAGCTACAAGTGGCAAAACTGAGAGGTGAAAGATATTTGGCTTGGAAAGACCTGAAGTTCTTGTAATTTTATTAGAATCATGCTTGGAAATAAGCTCCGTATGTAGGTTTGAATGTAGCTTTTCTGTTTTACCAAAAATCTATACAGAAAGGGCAACTTATTACTTACGTATGTAGTTACGACTTCATAGTAGTGTGTGTAATTTCATAGCTCTGCTCAAAATCTAGAACTCTTTTGTAACCAAACATACGATGATGTATATTATTGAAACTTAACTATAATATAGGAGTTATAACATTTTTATTGTTTATCTTTTCATATAATCAGCTTGCTAATGTCTTTATCATCGATGCAAACCAATAACTCATAGCTTAACAGTACAATCTATTTCTAGGCCTAGCAGTGGAAATTATATATTTGTTGCCTAAACTTAGCGACGGAATGTATAATCCGTTGCTAAAACCAGCGAGGGAATGGCAAAATCCGTTGCTAAAATCAGCGACGGAATGGCAAAATTCGTTTCTAACACCAACGACCACAGAGTAGTTTGTCCGTTGCTAACTTCGATTAGCGACGACACTTTTACCAACGGGCGTGTTCCGTCACTATCTCCGTCGCTACACATACTTAGCAACGGATTTTCTTGATTTAGCAACGGTATATTGCCATCGCTAAAAGGCTATTTTTTTGTAGTGCTTTAACGCATGAATTCCACCAGATGGATAAATACGGTAAGACGGTAAAAGCACAAGTGTCATTCGGTATCCACAAATAACTTGAAAACCTTCGTTTTATAGAACAATCTCCCAAGAACTCCTCCTTGATTATGATCAAAATAATCTTATGTTCTTACTGGAACAAAAACAATTTATTGTCTCTTTTGGTATCTCAAGTCTTTGGGGTTAAGATGAGTAAAGGAAAATATCCTTTTGCGAGCCGTTTAGGCGTGAGTTAGTAATAGATTACAGTTATTGCTTACTACTTTTCTTAGGCGCCATTTCCTCTATCATCCCCTTAATCTAACTAAGGTCCTGTTCTGTTCAACTTAAAATAATAATATTCAGTAAAAATAAGTTCAGTTCAGTAAAAATAAGTTCAGTTCAACCAAAATAAGTTCAGTTCGGTAAAAATTAGTGATGCAAAGAAGAAAAAATAACACGAACCAGTAAAAATAAGTTCAGTTCAGTAGAAATAAGTTCAGTTCAGTATAAATAAGTCTAGTTCAGTAAAAATAAGTTCAGATCAGTAGAAATAAGTTCAGTTCAATAAAATTATAAGTTCAGTTTAATAAAAATAAGTTTGGTTGAGTAAAAATAACTTGAACTAAACGGGGCCTTAGTTTAGTTTGTGTATTACTTTCCAAGTAACTCTAACACAAGTCCAATTTATAACCTTTGGGCTTCTCATCATATCATTGGTGCACGTGATAATTGATCCGGATATTTACAAACTGTGTGATCCAATAAGACGTAATTAATATTAATTTGGACTAATAAGCCCATAAATAGTAAATATATTGTCTTCTATCAAAGCATAATTACTTTCTTAATATTAATTAAATATAAACGTCTTAGACCAATATTATTGAACTTTTTTTAATAATAAATTATGCACTTGATTATTGTACATTTCTAACAACAACTACTTTCGCAAACAATAAAGACTTAAGCAAATAAATGAAATTTTAAACACCTCGGATTTTTATGGGCGGTTTAGTAATTAAGTAGTACTAAATGTGAGAATATTAATTGCAATACATAACCATGAGTAATTTGGAAGGAATATCCCTCATTTATTACTATGATAATACAAACACGTTTTCAAACATGTGATTTTCTTAACAAATTTTTATTCCCACTTAATGTCGCCTTTAGTGAAATTGTACGAAGAATGATCACATGTTCAAGGGGTGGACAAGTATCATCATGGATATTGAAATGATACTGATAGGCTGTCGTCGAGCCTAACAAAGATAATCTTATCTCGGTCTCGCTAACTAAGTAGCAATGGCAAGTAGGGTCGTATCCACAGAGAGGTAAGGTCAATCACTGAGTCTTTATGGTCGAATAAACTAAGGGTAACAAAAGGGGGATCAAGATTTGTGTGAATTACGAATAGAACAACTAAAAAGAGCTAAACTAAGTTAAGATAATTAACAAATAAGGGGGTAACAATGCGAATAAAGTACTAGGGTAAGGGTATTATCACTCATTTTAACCATTATGCTTGAACACCAAGAGAGACATCGATTGGGAAAGGGAGTAGCCGGTCCACTAAAGTTCCCCTAGTTACTCTTTAGAGCTAAAAAGAGGCTCTTAGACAAGGTGTTAATTCCTATTTTAATGGCATTAACCCTAGCCTAAGTATTAAGAACAAGTGACAAGGTTTCCTCAAGACTAGAACTTCTTATTTTCATGGCCATTTAGTCAAGTAAACAAAGGGGAGTCTCACACAACTTCATCTTTCGATCCTTCATTGCAAAGACAAAATACAACTTCTATGGTGATTAATCACAAAAGCATACAATGAAGCACCCAATTTGTTCAACAACTAACCCTAAACATGAATCACCAAACTCAAGCATAAACCATGGCCTAATGAGAGTTTTGGCCCAAACCCTAGGAAGAAGACTACTCACGATCCATGGCAATATACATTTCAAACAAAGATTTCATTTCAAAAGTTAAAGTAAGTACAAAACAAGCAAGTCAAAGGAACAAGAATTGCACGAGAAGGAACTCAACACCAAAAGACAAAAGTAGGGGAAAAGATGCTAAAAATTAATTGAAATAGAAGTTAAAATTACACTTACAAACATTTAACTACCATTAATGGACCTTCAATTCTTCAAAATCACCAAGCAAAAGCAATAAATGACTTCTACACTCTAAAAACTAAGTTAGGGTTTGTAAAAGTAATAAAAAGATGATGTCTTAAAGTTGAGGTAAGGTATTTCTACCTCCCCCAATTACAAGTCAAAAATGGGTGAAAAAGGCCCAGAAACCTTTTGGAGAGCCCGCTCCGAAAGGAACTTGGAGCGCCTGCTCCAGGTTTTTGGCAAAAATTGCCTAGTGATAAGAGGTTTTTAGTGTGTGGTTAAGGCACTAAGAACCGCTTAGCAAACAATACTTATAATCCTAACGAGCAACTACTATGAGCGTAGTAGCGGCAAGTCAAGGGTCAAACCACAAGGAAATAGGGATTGACTAAGGTCTATTAGGTCTAAAACTACCTAAGTAAAGGATATTTGGGGGTGTAGAGATTGAATAGTTAACAATTACAAACTAACTAAAGAATGACAACTAATAATCAAGTATAGAAATTAATATAATAAGGAAAACACTAGAGGTTGGGTTACTCGCATGAACTCGGGCAAGACACGACACTAATGTAACTACGAAACTATAGAGAATAGCATGCAAGGTTAAGTTTCCCTCTAAAGTACTTGAGTCCTCTCTCGAATGGTCCTCAAGCGTAATCAATTAATCAATCGACTAAATCCTCTCTCGAATGGTCTTTAGCCAATTGATTAATAGATTCAATTTGCTTGGATTTCCCCTAAATAGGATCCTCTTAATTTCTACACACATCATACAACCAACTCAAATCACTATCGGTGCACTGAATCACAAGATATACTACTCATCAATTTAGTTTCACAATCCCCTAGGTTAGGAAATCGGTAATAGGCTAAAGATGCAGTTAAACAAGAAAACATGCTCAGGCTCACGAGGGTGACAAAGGAGATAAGATAATGTGGGTGGCATTTGGCAATGTAGTTCATATATATAGTGAACGCCTCAATCATATTCAAGAATCAAACCAGTCAATACAATTTCAAGGAGAATCAATGCAAGTTGTAGAGAACATTCGTCAAGGAAGAGCATCACACAACAAGCAGATAAGACTGAAAAGATGTCAGTCTATAATGCTATAAAGACATGCTCTCACAAAAGGTATAGCTACAACCATCGGTCGAGCCGCACAAGAGGGAGACCAATCGTACCACAACCCAACATTTCCTTGGCCTACTAGAGACTATCAAAGCATTTCCTTTTTCAGTTTTCAGGTCATCAAGAAAAACACATGCGTACC
The DNA here is from genome assembly GCA_947645195.1 of Patellifolia procumbens. Taxonomy (NCBI): domain Eukaryota; kingdom Viridiplantae; phylum Streptophyta; class Magnoliopsida; order Caryophyllales; family Amaranthaceae; genus Patellifolia; species Patellifolia procumbens. Next base: position 194,338 of record CANSGD010001433.1, on the reverse strand, counting down.
AAGGGCGGAGTTCAGACCTAAATTCAATTTATATGCGCATGCAAGGCTAAAGGAATCTACATGCACCCTAAACATGATACTAAATGCTAAAATGCAAACTAAATATGACACTAATTTTCAACTAATGCAAATTATATGCATCTAATGCAAACTATATGCAACTAATATATACATCCTCCCCCAAGCTAAACCACATAGTGTCCTCACTATGAAAAGTCTAATGATAACAATAGCAAGGGAGGGGAAAAATCCCGACTCAATGGTCGGGAGGGGGGTCGGGAACCATGTGAGTCGAGCTTATCCCCTTAAGGTCATTAATCTAGTTCCCAATGAAATCTTTATATTTTTTCAATATCTTAATCAATTCTGGTATAGAGACGTCATCAAGATCCGAGTTAACAATAACAGGATAAGTACATGCGTCATCAAGAAAAACATACTTAACAGAGGGGGGAAGGGGTTTTAACTCTACCTTAGGAGGAGGCTTAGAATTCTCCTCTTTATCAATGGAAGTGGCAAGGACCTTCAACTCCGCCTCATGTGTCTCCTCGATGATAGTTTTATCGACAAGCATAGATATTTTCTTCACCTCATCAATGTTTAAACTTAGTGCTTCAGTGATAGAAGCATAGGGCTCATCATCAGTGTGAACTTCTCTATCAAAACCTTCCATTGCCTTCTCCAAATGTTCTAGATCAGACCTCCAAACTATGAGCTAAGGCAACCGTACGTGCATTTTGAACCTTCTCTACACCCACCTCATCCAAAATCTCAACCCTGCAAAAAGATTGTTCAAGCATAGGTGTCTTAACAACATTGGTTAGTTTAAAAATCACTTTATCATCACCAACACTCAGAGTTAAAGACCCAGACTTAACATCAATAACAGCACCAACTGTACACAAAAACGGTCTACCTAGAATAATGGGAATCTGGGCATCCTCATCCATATCAAGTACCACAAAATCAATAGGGGTGTAGAATTTCCCGACCCTAACAGGAACGTACTCTAAAACACATAGGGGGTATTTTATAGAACGATCAGCCATCTGTAAAATAATTTGTGTGCAATTAAGTGCTCCCATATTCAGTTTCTTATAAACAGATAAAGGCATAACAGAAACAGAAGCACCTAAATCACACAAACCTTTATCAATAAAAAGAGGTCCCAGATGGCAGGGAATAGAAAAACTACCAGGATCTTCAACTTAGGTGGGGTTTTATTCTGAATAGTAGCACTACTCTCTTCAGTAAGAGTGACACATTCTACCCCGCTAAAGTTTTTTTTCTTAGTAATCATGTCTTTCAAAAATTTGGCACACACAGGGACTTGAGTAATTAAATTAGTGAATGGAAATGTTCCCTCAAGGTTCTTGACCATAGCCAAGAACTTACATAATTGTTGATCGACCTTTGATTTCTACATCCTGTGAGGGAAAGGTAGCCTTGGTGTAAAATGCGCTTCATAAAGCTTCTCCTTTTTCTTCCCTGTTTGTTCAGCTTCCTCAGATAATTCGACCTCAGACGTCGAACTCTTCCCTTTTCCTTTCTCTACCACCTTCTTCCCATTAGTTGGGGCAGCATCATCAGTGGGCAATGAAGGAGCGTCATAAGCAACGCCACTACGAAGAGTAATGGCATTAACTTGCCCCCTCTGAATGGGTTGCCCAAGCAACTGTCCCTGCTGCCTCTGAGCATTGTTTTCTGCCAATTGGGCAATCTGAGACTCGAGAAGTTTGATGTGCTTCTTTTGAGCCAGATTATGCTTCTCTTGAGCTCTTTGGGCCTCCTCATTGTTTTTCTGCATGGCCAGAATCAGCTTCATCAACTCATATGTGGTAGGCTCTTGTGGGTTTATTTGTGAAGGTGGGGCTTGAAAATTTTATGGTGGTTGGAAGTTATGAGGGTGATGGAAGTTTCTTGGTGGTGTTCTCTGAAAACCCGAGTGGTTTTGGTAGAATTATGGTTTAGAATGATTTTGTGGAGGTGGGGGTTGAAAGTTTTGTTGATTTTGGTAGGCATGTGGAGGAGGGAGGTTTTATGGTCTTTGTTGGAAGACATTTGTCTGCTCCATCTAATGTTGACTGAACTGACAGTCATGCCCAAAATGACCCTAAACACCACATACCACGCAGTAACATGAGGTAGTGGGTGCCATGGCAGACAAAACATTAATACTCAAAGGAGGGGGTGTCGAGGTAGAAGATTTCAAGGTGTCAAACTTCATATTCAGTTTCACTACTTGCGAAGTCAGTAATGCAAGGGCGTTTACCTCCAATACCTTCTTTGTAAGGCTTCGGGAAGTGGAATGATCATTGGCTGCAAGGTTTGACAAGAAATCATAGCCTACATCCACTTCCTTATCTAGAAAGACTACTCCCGCAGACGAGTCAACAATACTCCTCGTGTGAGGCTATAGACCATTGTAAAATGTCTGTGTCAAGAACCATTTGTCCATGTTGTGATGTGGACACTCTATCTGCAAGTCCCTGAACCTAGCCCACGATTCCCGAAGTGTTTCATCAGGCTCTTGGGAAAACGTGGCTAGCTTGTTTCTGATTTCTGCTGTCTTTGTAGGTGGATAATATTATCTCAGAAATGCAACAGATTTGCCACTCCATTCAGTTTCTTTCAAGTTGTTCAACCACTTTTGTGCTCTACCTCTCAATGAAAACTCGAACTACATGACTTTCAACTGGTTTGAAGTGACGCCGGCATGTTTGACGGTTCGACAAAGCTGTTGAAACCGTTGCAGATGATTTGTCGGGTCTTCAGTAGGATGCCCACCAAATTGATTTTACTGAACCATGATGATGACTCGAGGCTTAATCTCGAAATTGTTAGCTGCGATGGTGGGCATTGGTGGGCCAGTGGGAATGCCGTCAGGATTAGGCACCCAATATGAATTCAAAGATTTTGCCATAGCTGAACTCGAAGTGTCTGCTTTAAAGGTGTTCAGCTTAACATACTGCTTTTCTTTCTAAATTTTCTTTTGAAGTTGCCTGATTGTCTTTGTAAGATTGGGATCCGTTGGGATTGGGGAACCGTTTCATTGAGACCTGGGCATAAAAAAGAAACAAAAAGAAGCAGTAAAACGTACCTCAATCGGAACAATGAAGTTCCAATGAGACACAGAGAAATAGACCAAATAACCACATAACTAAATAAAAACTTAGAAAACTAGTCGTTTCCCCGGCAACGACGCCAAAATTTGATAGGCTTGAGTCGTATTACCTAATTAAAGATAAATACTAAATCCTTTAACAATGGTAGTCAAGGGAAGTAGGGTTGAATCTACAGAGAGACAACGTTTCTAAGTTAATATCCAGCTAAACAGCTACTCCAGATAAAATCAGAGAGAAATCAACTGAACTACTAATTAAACACTAGAAAAAAATATAAAGAGAGATTTAATTTATGAATTAAAGGTCTAGCGAATTAGTTCGGTCCACCATGCTTATACAAATCAAAAGGATCAAACAACTATCAGAACCTAGGTCAAGAATCGATAGATTAGAGCACGTGTTAAGTTATAGTTAAGACTTAACGCTCATAACTCAACATACGTTGCATGCTCACTAACGTGATCAGAATTACTGATGTGTACTAGGCCTCTAAAAGTAAGACGGATCTGTGCAAATAATTATTAACCTCAAGCAATCAATGAAACTGCGCAATAAAATTAATTACTCAATAAGAACAAATCACACCATAACCAATCTAATCAAGCCCTAGAAATCAATAGCAATTTAAAAGTAATTCATGGTATAAACATGGATTTCCTCCCTAAATCCCTATAAATAAGACTACTCAATCATAATCGAATCAGCAACGAAGAATCTAATATGAAACCCTAACAATTGCATCATTGAATGAATGAAATATTAAACTAATCAATCGAGAAATAATTAAAGAGATTAAGGGGAAAGAATAATACCATGACAAAAATCAATAACCTTTATTGAAATGAAACCAAGGTTCAATCACCTCTTGAATTAATCTAAGTGTTTAAACTAATAAAAGCTCTCTAAAACTAAACTAGTGAACAACGGAAAATAATAGAATAAAAGTTGTCTCTAAAATAATTAAGCTTAGCTATTTATAATAGCCCCTAAAATCCAATTAAAAATGAATAAAATAAGATATAAATTCGGCTCCGCGTGCCTGGTACCTTATCGGGCAAAGGGCCATCCGATCGGGCCAATACAAAAATTGGGCCAGCATATATCTTTCTTCTCACGCAGCAGCAGCAGCATCAATTTGGGAGCATTTGGGCCGCCACCCGATCACATCGGGCCATGAGTGCCCGATCGGGCCATAAGCACTAGGGAGCCCAGCATCTCTGCCTTCCTTTGTAGCGCAGCACCCATATCTTTAGGCTTAGGCTTCACCCGATCAGGTCGGGCCAAGCCTGCTCGATCGGGGTGGGCCTAAGCTTTGGCCAGCTACTTTTCTTCTTTTCACGCCCAAAATCAGCAACAAACATCATGGGTCCCTCACTCGATCGGATTGGGCAAGGCTTGCTTGATCGGACTTGAAACCCTATCACCAGATCAAAATATTCTTTGCCCGATCAGGCCATATTCTTCTTTAGCATTTTAGCACTTAATCATCAAGTTTAGAGGTCTTCGGACCTCGTAAACTATCTGAAAAGCTCGTAACCACGTATATATGCCTCATAAAAACTCGTCAGGTCGTGGATGCTTCCAAATGGCTCGGAAATAAGGAGAAAACTCCCTAAAACCTGCAATTCAACACTAAAACACAAAACCACGACTATATACGATAATTAGTATAAAATAGCTCCGAAGAGCTCCATTGACTCACGATTTAGCTCATAAATAAGGGGAAAAAACTCTATATATAAATATATGATTTAATTGATCTGGTTCCATTGAAGAGAAGTTGGGAATGGAGTTGAAAGAGTATTTGGGAGTTGCAGAGAATAAGGAGAGTTGGGTGGTTTGGAGTGAAGCAGGCGGAGAGATTGAGACGAGTTAGGGTTTTGAGAAGAGTGGGGTCAATTTGACTTTTCTGAGACGTGCTGCTAAAGGAGGACATGTGGCTAGATTTGGTTGGGTGGTTAGGATTGCAAATTGATAATGTATTGCCCAGTGGATCAGCACGTGATTGAATACGTGACTCAATAATGGTGTTTGACTTTGAATTTTGCTCTTTAAAACTTCTTGCTTATTTCCATACTAACTTCTGCCATTTTGTGCTTGGTAATTGGGTATTTATCTCCGGCGGCTCTTTCACCGGCGGCGCGTTTCCCCACGCATTCAAAGCACTAAAGGCATTGGAGAGTATTTTGTTATTGTTAGTGGTCACTCCCACTTCTGTTTCTTTCCTTCCTTTTCTCTTCCTCTTTTGGACTACCTGCCAATCACCTAAGCTTGTATCTTGTTTCCCATGGTGGTTTTGAGAGTTCGAGTCACCTTGCTTTGTGTTATCCTCCATAGGTCGCAGGTGACCAATGCAGTTACAAATAGAACAGAAATCTGGCACTTCGTGCCATAGCAGATTTTGCTTTGAATTCCCAATCCAGATAGCTTCGTTTAGCGATTTTGATAGGTCTAGCATGATTTGTAGGGAGACTGAAATTCTGATCATGCTTTCAAAGGATTTCGCACACGAAGTCCTATGAGTTGCCCAAGAGAGTTAACTACCTTAGTTAGGATTTCTCTGTTATATAGATCGATTAGTAGACCCGCAATTGTAACCCACACAGGGGCCACCGTGATGGAAGTTTCCGTCGCCTTAAACCCTGGTGTCCAAGGTAGAGTAGCAATGAAGAATCCATTGAAAAACCAAGGTCCTTTTTGAAGGATTTTAACCTTGAAATCAGGAGTTGAGTTTTTTATTAAGAAGAAACCTCTTCCTAGAGTGAGGATAGGAGTGTCTTGGTGGATTTGCCATAGTTTCCTAATACGTGGTAGAAGGAAATCAGCTGAGAATGATTTCCCCGCAATTTTGAAAATAATTGAATTCCCCCATTCGGTTGAGAAATCATTGTAGGTTTGAGGCGGGATGGAGATAAAGATATCTGATTTTGGGTTGAAGGAAGGAGGAGGAGGTGGTGGTGGTGTGTGGGTAGTTTGAGGTTGGGTTTGGGTTTGGGTTTCTGTACTTTGTGGGTGGTTTGAGGTTTTTGCGTTACTCAGTTGGTTCGTCGTGGCGACTACTGACATGTAGGAGCGGTTGTCCCTGTCATGGTGAACCGTTGGTGTCGTCTCCGATGGCTTGGGAGGTGTCGTTGCTGGGTCTCGCTCTCGCTCTCGCTCATCTCTGTAGCATTGACCCTGGTACTCAGATCTTCAATTTGACTTTTTTTGCAACCCTAATTTAGATTCCGGCAACCATAGTGGGCAGCCCAGATTTCGCCGGTGAGTGAAAAACCACCACCAAAGAACCTAGATTCCACCGGCGAGTGAATAACCACCACCAAAGAGCCTAGATTCCATCGGCGAGAGAGTAACCACCACCAAACGGAGCAGATTTTGCCGGCGAGGGAGTAGGGTAAAATAAAACGGCGAGATTTTTCGCCCAATTAAATGTCCATTTGATAAGAATCTTCCAATTTCTCCCAAATTGATGAATTAGGGTTGGATTAAATGAGAAAATCGAGTGAAAATTAGGAGAAAATTGAAGAATATAACCAAAACCATTGAAGGGTATAATCGTCATAAAAAAATTGGCCTGAAAGCGGTTTTGGTAGTGAAACCTATTGGTTTCAATTTTAAGAGGTAGTTAAACTAAAAAAAATATTAGAAAAGATAGTTAAACTTACATTGTGTATTATAAAAGGTAGTTTTTGTCAAAAAAATCCTATATATATATGTATTGTGAACTCGAAATGGCGGTTATTGGAAGATGAAGATTATTACTACACTTACCTCTACTTTTAATTGTGTCAACGAGTGTTTATATTAAACTTCTTGCTAACAACAAGTTTTGCCGAATAATGTTCTATATAATAGATAGGGAATTGTTAGAGTTTGCTAAGTGAACTTTTAAGGGTGTCTAATTTGGCTAGACCTAGTAGACATGCCGTACATGTTTGACATTAATGAAATTTACTTGCCTTGTTATCAAACAAGTAAAATGAAGACAAATACATAAGTCCAGCTTCAAAGTAAACCAACTAAAGCACTCTCTGATCTGATGTTTAACAAAGCAAATCACATGCTATTATTTATAATTATTCTGGTCGTCTATTTTGTACTTTAAATTCATTAGAAGATGTGATATAACAAATGTGGGACGAAAGATTAATACTCATATAAAGATTAAACCACAAATGCTGGATAGATTGCAGTGCAACTTCCAAACATATGAAACACCCATACTTATAATTTCACTAGAACACCAACTAAAACTCCAAGATAGGAGTTATTTTATTACAACTTCTAATGTTGTTGACAAACACCTCAACTTAACCATACCAAAGACAAATGAACATAGTATACCACGCAGGGCGTAGCCCGTCTTCTAAGAGCAGTGACCATTAAAATACCCATCGCAGCTATACCCAGAGCAGCACGGGTGAAGGGCACCGCAAGGATCCCCAGATCCTGGGCACCATTGGCAAGTACCTGCAATCGGAGGGAAGCCATAAATTTTGCATGCGTTTCCTTTGCAACACTTTTTACCGTCCACGATGTTGCAGTTTCCGCCAGATGGTATGCAACTGAGATGATTATCGTCAATCATACCACCCCTGACACCTTGAAGCAAGATGTTCGAAATCCTCATCAGATCTTCTGACTCTTGAGGATATGGTAAATCACTGATACCTACACAGCCGGTCGCCATTACAGTAATAATTGTAACTATAAGCAAGAGAAGCATCCTACTTCCTACCCATTTCTTCAACTTCATCTCTCCCATAATATTATAAATTTATAATTACTCTTTTTTTTCTCCTTCTTTTAATTTGCAGATTGTTGTAAATAAGAGGAGAAGCTCTAGCTCTTTTTATAACCCATCCATGCATTCATTTAACCGATGAAAGTTTGTTTCACGTAGGCATCCAACAATTTATTGATGTACTTGATGTTTTAAATATTATCACATGCACAATTGTACCAGGTTTTTCAACCATACACAATTACTGTACTGGGTTATCTAGTTAGTTATAATAGTATACGATAGTTATTGAGCTAGTACAGACGGTAATAAAAGCACGTTTGTTAGAGATATAAGGATACTAAAGATATGATAAATATCTTTAGGATAATATTAATAAGTAAGATATATATTATTATCTTAGGGTAATATACCTCCGTGTTTTTAATATATGTTTGCTTTTGCGTGTGGACCAACGAAAAACTGTAAAAGTAAGAAGGAATATTAGTAAAAGTAAGGAAAAAGTGAAAAGATAGAGAGAAGGAAAAAAAGTAGGAGAGAAGTGTAATAATTAGGTAGACCAACCTTCCATTTATGGGAAAAGGTAGAAAGGTATATATTAAAAAAACATCCCAAAATGTAAAACATGCGTATTAAAAAAGGAGTAATATCTTATGATATATTTCCATTAAGTATTAGATTAACATTAAGAATAAGATATTATGGACTTCAGGACCGTCTCATAGAAAACGGGGGTCCTGTGCAAAATTAAAGCTTAGAATCCTACAAGATTACAACAATAGAATAACATATTAACTTTCAATTCTTATTTTAGATTATAGAATCGTCTTATAATATTTTACTTTAAAAAGTCATCTATATTTCCGCTTTAGCATAGTTCAATCTATCAAATTATTGGATCTTATATATGCTTTGATAGAATAAATAGTATTAGTTATGTATGTTTCTATATTAAAATATATAAAAGAAAAAAAGAAGTGGAAAAGTGTTGGCTGACAAAGTAAAACAAAAGGCAAGAACAAAAAAAGAAGTGGAAAAGTGGAGAAGATGTTAAAGTAAACATTCTATGAATCACTTACCTCACGTTGTGCAATGCCAACTGAGCGCTCAAAGCCAACCGAGCAACTTTGTTAAAGTAAATATTTTAGTAATACCACTTTGAATGAGCAACTTCGTTTATTGATGTAATTCAAATGAGCAATTGCATGAATATGAAAAATAAGGGGAAAAGATAAACAAAACAAAACAAACTTTTAATGGAAACAAGAAAGAAAAAATGGGCTCAAGCAAACTTAAACCCGTGACCTTCAACACACGAAAAACCTTCAGCATCACTCCTCCAACCACTAAACTGGGCATCTTTTATTTAGATATCTCTGCGTGTATTGTATTTAACCCCTCCATCAGTATTTCGCAATAATTACAATAATGCTACCGGGTGTACCATGAGATAATAATTGTATATGTCTCTATTAGGCCGTTTAGGCGTGAGTTAGTAATAGATTACAGTTTATTGCGTACTAAAAAGAAGATGCAACATGCAAGTGCACCACCGACTCTCCCCTTCTCTCTAAAACCCATAGCCCCAATTTTGCTCCATCACCGCTAAACCTTCTGACCACCACCGACTCTCTCCTTTCTACCGCTTGCTTCTCGGTGCTCGCCGCTCGTCGCGTCTCCCCGCTGCTAACCGCTCGTCGCTGCCCAGAGGTTATTTTCGACCGTCGATGTCGCGCATATAGGAGTCTGAGGTCAGAAACTTAGAACTGTTGCCGCCCTTTGAAGGAGTTGGATGGAGAAGAAGAGAACAAGCTCCGCCGGAGGACTTAGATCCAATCAGACTTTGCCAACGTCAGGAAGCTTCTCTTTGGAGAAGATTTCACCGCCAAAGACTTCTCCATGGAGAAAAATTGACCAGCTTCTCTAGGAAGCTTGTATCTAGTTTTTTCAACTTTTTCGTTTTTTTCAAGTTTAATTTTCTTTTCTTAGTTGTTTAGTTTTTGTTTTAGTTTAGGTTTATCTTTTATGTACTCATGACTGTGGTTAATCCCTGAGAAAGGGCAATCTAGTCATTTCCTGATACCCTTTACAAAAAAAAAAAAGTTTATTGCTTACTACTTTTCTTAGGCGCCATTTCCTCTAATTAAATGGAGAATTATATCCTTCCCTTAATCTAACTAAAGCCATGTTTTGCTCACCTTAAAATAATAATATTCAGTAAAATTAAGTTCAGCTCAGTAAAACTAAGTTTAGTTCAACAAAAATAAGCTCATTTTAGTCAAAATAAGTTCAGTTTGGTAAAAATCAGTAGTGGAAAGAAGAAAAACAACATGAACTAGTACAAATAAGTTCAGTTCAGTAAAAATAAGTTCAGTTCAGTAAAAATAATTTCAGTTCAGTAGATATAAGTTCTGTTCAGTAAAATCAAGTTCAGTTCAGTAAAAATAAGTCTAACTAAAAGGGGCCTAAGTATAGTTAGTGTATTACTTTCCAAGTAACTCTAACACAAGTCCAATTTATAACCTTTGGGCTTCTCATCATATCATTTGTGCACGTCATAATTGATCCGGATATTTACTTATTGTGTAATCCTATAGGACATAATTAATATTAATTTGGACTAATAAGCCCATAAATGGTAAATATTGTCTTCTATCAAAGCAAAATTACTTTTTTAATATTAATTAAATATACACGTCTTAATACAATATTGTTGAGCATTTCTAATAATAAATATTCACTTGATTATTGAACATTTCTAACAACGACTACTTTGGCAAACAAGAAAGACTTGAGCAAATAAATGAAATTATAACCACCTCGAATTTTTATGGGCGGTTCAGTTAGTAGTACTAAATGTGACAATATTAATTGCAATAGAACCATGAGTACTTTGGAAGGAATATGCCTCATTTATTACTATGATAATACAAATACATTTTCAAACATGTGATTTTCTTAACAAATTATTATTCCCACTTAATGTCGCCTTTAATGAAATTGTATGAAGAATGATCACATGTTCGAGGGGTGCACACAAGTATTATCATGCATGAGTATTATAGTACCACCATATATTACCATCTACCAAATAGGCCTTTAATTCTTTATTGAGATGTGCTAATTTAAAGAAAATGAAAACATTTCCGGAAAGGTACGAAAACCAAAGACAACAATGAAAACCGATGAGTTCTTGGCCTATTGGTTAAGACTACGGGTCTATTTCAATTAAGTTCAGTTCAATTCTGTTCAGTTCAGTTCAGTTGTTTTCAGTAAATCTAAACAGGCCCTAGGTTACATCTTCGAATCCCCCGTCCCCCATATGTAATTTTACTGACCCTATGACTTATTTATTGTAACACCCCGTAATTTCAGTAGAAATTTCGCGCGTTAATTTATATGGCTTACTTTTCTATTTATAAATCTAAATATAATTTCGTTTGTAAAAAATATATTCTATTAAATATATGTTCGTATTTGAAACCGAAAAATATTTCGATGGGCAATGTATTGTACGTACGTACCTTAACTTCAAGATGTATATAGTCGATGGACGCGTAATCATTTTACGATGTTCTTAGTATTTATATTTTATAAATTTGCATAGCTTCACCTATTAAGCTAAATTATCTATAAGACTATTAATTTTCTTTTAGACCCTTGCTTTCTTAAATTAACTCGTGTTCCTTGATTTAATTTTAAGTTTTATTAATTTGTTTAGTTATATCATATTTCTTTAAGCTTATAGTATTATATAAGGAGTAACTATCTATAATATTGCTCCGACGATTTGATCTATAAATTAAGCTATATCTTAATGTTATTTATTTTAAGTTGACCGTATTTTGATATGTGAAAATGTGATCATACATTTTTACTATTATTATTATTATTATTATTATTATTATTATTATTATGTATAATTTCGGAGTTAGTCTTAGTTAGGCTAATATGTTGATTTAGTTTAATCGTCGTTTTTGCGGACCAAACATGTGACGAACTTTAGTCCACCACTTTTATTCCAATAGGGCCAAAAGGCTTGGCCATCTAGAAGACTCCAATAAGATGTCCATCCTTTGCTTTGTAACCATGAAAGGCTAAGAGTTGTGCCTCTTCATCCCCTCCATCAAACTCCCTCATTATAACCCCTAATAATGACCACTAAGCCACCATTAACACCCTTTAATAACCCCATTCAACCCCTCCTTTTGCTGTCCATATAATCAGAAATTCATCCCCATTCTCTCCCCTTTTGCCTTCCCACACGCAACTCCTCAAGAAAGAAAACGAAGAGAGAAAGTCTCCCCGTTTTTCTCCCTGCACACCTTCACGACAATAGCCATTGCCAGATATCTAACCGTTGGATCGTCTTCATATTTGTACAGCATGTTTATAACATCTAGGCCTTCATTTTGACCGGAGCGATTTTGTATCTAAGCTTTCAATCGCCGGAAATACGCTTCGGAAAACCACTAACTGTTTTAGAGGACGGTAATATTGTTTAAGAGGGCAATACCTTGTTCAATGGAGGAGAAGTCTTGAAGGGAGAAGAAGGTTTTGATGATCCGCACATTTTCTAGGTTATTATGTTATGTTTTGCGGCACTCCTCTCGAAGATCGAGGTAACTAGCGTTTTTCTAGTTCGATAGGGAATAGATTTTGAACTTAGGTTGTTAGAATCGCGTTAGAGAACTTAGATTAATGTTAGGTGGAACTTGGATGATTGTATGATTATGGTTTAGTGTAGTATCATGATTAGGAAGGTTGTGTTGTGGAATTTTCATGTGTGAACGTGTGGTTATGTTCACGTTGTTAGTTCTTATTAGTTGGTTGTTGTTAAGTTTGATTGTTGGTTTTGTTGTAGTATGATTTTGTGATTTGTAAGGAATTGAGGGATTGTTGGATATGATGTTTAGTATCATGCTAGGGTGTTTGGCTTGGTTGAGTTGGATGTGATTTGGTGTTGGTTTGGGTGCTTGAGACTTGATGTACGTTTGATGGACGAAGCGAGTGCGTACGAGCACAGCCCGCAAGCCACGAGCAGTGGCAGATCGCGACCCGCGACCTCTGTCGCACCTCGCGACCAAGGCCTGCCCTCTTGGTTGCGTTTTGTTGTTGAATTTTTCCTTTGACCTTACACCATGTTTATTTGTTTAGTGTTGGGCTTAGGCATGTATGTTAAGCATGTTAGAGTACGTTTGAGTTGGTTGGAGTTGTTTCATTAAGGGAATGTACCCTAGCTTGTTGGGTAGTTTTGGTTGTTGCTCGTTTTGTTGAGTGTTGTGGGCCTATACTTTGAGTTGTCGACGTCGAAATGCTTGGGAGAGGATAATACTGTCCTTAGCATCTCTTCGCCAAGAGTTATGTACGGGGAATATTGTGACTTAGTCATAATTGACTTCGTACCCAAACTCAGATAACGTTTTTGTGTTATACGCCTCAACATGTTTCACTTGTTGTCTTATGGAATTGATTTGCATGTATACCTTGCCGTGTATACCTGGAATGTTGTTTGGTCTGCCTCGTATACCTTGACGCGTATACTCATGATTTGGTTTGATGGATTTGGTGTATACCTTGTCGTGTATACCCATGTTTGTTGTTGTTTGGATTCTCTATGTATACCTTGGCGTGTATACGTATGTTAGTTACATGGGTTGATTTGTATACCTTGGCATGTATACGTATGTTGAGTATTTGAGTCTCTTTGTATGCCTTGTCGTGTATACATTGCTTGTTTGTTTTTCCTGAAGGCGGTATGGTCCTAGGAATTTGTTTGTATCCTGAGGGCGGTATGGTCCTCGAATTTGGTTACTTAACCATGGGCGGTATAGTCCATTGGTTCACTCACGAGTGGTATGGTTCATGAGTATGCCATTCGGCAAGGCGGTATGGTCCTCGAATGTGCATTGCTATTCGGCAGAGCGGTATGGTCCTCGAATATGCATAGTAGGCCTTGGGCGGTATGGTCCAATGAGTCTACTCACAGGCAGTATGGTCTGTTGTCTTTGAATTGATGTGTGCTTGGTTGTGTGTGTTGTTTTGATCATTGGTATGTAGCTTTCTCTCTATGTGTGTTTGATGATTATGACTCGTAGTTACATGTATTTCATGTTGTGATTATGTTTCTTTGTGATGTATGTCTTTGGCGTGCTTCTAATTTCTTTAAGTTTATTATTTGTTCCTGTTTGTGCTGGGAGAACCGCTAGTTACTCCCCACTGATTGTGGAAGTTGTTGATTTATTATGCAGATGACGATGTTGTTTAGGATTATTACGGTTTGGACCGGGAATGTGCGTTTTGGCCTTGTGAGCAAGAAGGTGGTGCTTGTCATAGTGGATGAGCATTTTGAGTCGGGAATTAGGAATAGTTACTTAGTGGGTCTTAAGTAATTTTCCTTTATATTTTGTCATATGTTTTTAACCATGGATTATTAGTATTGTCTTTTGGGTTTGGATCACTTAATCTTGAGGTTTCTTTTGGAGTTTCTTTAATGTTTGGAACTTTGGTTGGAATGAGGGTATGGGACCTCATTTCCCTTTATGAATATCGAAAGTTAATTATTATATTTGGAGGATTTATGTTTATTCATAGTTTAAATTCTACTCCTTAGAGTAGCATCTCCGTCTTAGTGGTATTTCCGCTACCACTAGTTGCTTTATTTTATTTATTATTGTCTCTTTTGTTCTTTGTATCGGACGGGATGTTACAGTTGGTATCAGAGCCAAACGTTCCAAATACTCTCATTGAGTTGCTACATATTCCACGAGAAATGTGTAGTCTCGTAACTAGGATTACTAGTGTCTTAGGCTTCAAGTAAATTATTTAGTGAGAGTTACTTGGGTAGGAAGAAAGCCATGGGAATTATTTTGTGGTATGCTCTCATGCTTATGAAGCATATTATATGTGTAGTTACGTGTATTATTGCTAGAAACTAGTCTATCAAGTTTGTTATATCTTATTTTCAGGGTTTCATACACGAAGTTATCAGAGTGCGCAGCGAAAGAGAGGTGATTTAGAGCCTCTAATTCTAGGTCGTATTACGCGCTTAACTTGTTTGTATTTTACTATTTAAAAATAAATTTATATTTTATTATAGTCGAGAGTGTTGCATTGGGTTAATTTTATTTGTTTGTTGCTTGTTAGTATCTGTTGTTGTGTATATATATTTTCATTTCTTTTCCAATTAAGCATTATTTTGTTTATATGAGTACTACTTATTTTCTGTTACTCTACAATCGTATTCTCAATTTTCCTCTTTTCTGTTACTCCACAATCAAGTTCTTCAAAACTAAGAAAATTGATTTTGTTCAAAAACATGTTTTATTTAATCGTTGATAAAAGGAAAGTGGGCTTCCCACACACTCCACAATCATATTCTCAGCTTTTCACCCCCCTTAATTAATCGTTGAAATAAGAAAATTGGTTTTTTTTCCAATTTTTTTTATTTAACTGGTGATTTGCTATCTCGCCGGATAATATTTCCGTTAATGGGAGGTTTCTTCAATGTTACTGTAGTATATCTGGGATATGGGAGGTTTCAATTATTCGTGTTTGATTCTACCCAGAACTCTAAAAGCTCTTGGCTTACTCTTGATGGTACGCACTCTCTCTCTCTCCTCTAAAAGCTAAAATGGGAAGCTTTGCATGTTTATGGGATATGGGGTTGTTGTAGTGATATTGTGAACTGGGTTACTGTTCTTTTTGGTGATTGAGTTCAAGGTCTGTGAACTTGCTCTAGATGCCAAGGAATCCATAACTACCTTTTCCAGATCTGAGGCAGACACATTGAAGAACTTGAGCAGCTTTTTTTGGGTTGGTTTCGTTTTTTCGGTGAGAAATTGTGATGAAATCGTCCTGGACAAAGGACTCCACGGTTGGATTGAAATTATGATTTTTTTTTGCTGATTTCATTTCATGTATTGAATTGTTAGAAACAATTTAGCAACTTTTAATTTTCTTCTTATTAAAGGCATGTTAAATATTTGTGAAACTGATTTTGCTTCCCAATGCAAATGAATCTATCTAACAAAATAAAACAAGATTCTACTCACCTTAATTCATGCGTAAAAACAGAATCAGGACTTATATTATGGGACGGAGGGAGTAGTTTTTTTACCCTTGTGATATTCAGGGTATCAATAAATAATGGAAGAGACACATTAGTTTCTCCTTGTTTATTTATTGGACCTCCCTTCTATACCCTATACAAGTTATGGAGAGAGAAAGTGTAACAACCCGGATCTAAAACCAACCTAATTAAAACCTAAATGCAGCGAAAAACCTAATCCGGGCTATTACCATCACACTCACCACGAGTGTGGAACTCAAAAACCTTGACTTTTTATAACTTTTATATTGTAATGACTATATTAAAACTTTTAACTATAATAAACTATATTAAGTGATACTAAAACACTTTAAACAACTAGATTTGTTATTAAAAATTCTACTGAAAATCCGGCAAAGTTCCGTTTGTAAAACGGACCGCCTAAAACTTAATTTAGGACTCGCGTCCACTTATAAACCTATATTCAAAATCCAGCAACCATTATAGTTTAAACTTAATAAACTCAAACTCTTTAAACTTAATTACAAGTTAACTATTAACTACACTATTACAAAGTCGACCGTCCTCACCGCAATACAAATAATAGGAATAACACAGTCGAGTCTTCTTCAACAATACTACCTTCATGTACCTGCATATACCGGCACGTAGTATCAGCCAAACTGGCTGAGTAAGATTTCATACTGAAAAGCCAAACATATATGCAGGTAGGATATATATTAAATATATATACCCTACAAATCAGTTTCTTTCAAAACCAAATAAATAGTAACTTTATAAAACATTTTCCGTATTTCTTTTTATAAAACAAAACCGTTCTTTTCTATTTCTAAATCAAATCCTTTCTATAACTTTTCTTTAAATCAAATCCTTTCTTTTTCTCTTTTTCAAATCTTTCCTTTTTCCTTTTCATAACCAATCCTTTATTTCCTTTTTCTTTCACGAAGAAAGATTCATAAATCTAGGGAATGGAACGAACTTTCCTTTGCCTTTGGGCTAGCTAGGCCCTCCGGATAACTATAGACAAAGACCCCTAGTGTGCACACCCTACATACGGCCAAACCATAGTAGAAGATCTAAGTCTTGAGGTACTGATCAACGTACCCCCACAACTATTCTATTCTGTATCTGTAAAGCCGAGACAAACTCGACCAAGTTCCAATTCCTTGAGATATCACTTAGGTAATCCCCACAACTTTGAAAACATAAAACTATTCTCGTGGGATACCACATAGGTAATCCCATCAACTTTCAAAACATAAAACTATTTAAAATATCTTTCTATAATCTTTCCTTTAATGGCGGTTCGGAAACCAACTTTCTATATTTGGAGGAACATCCTCCCATTCAATTCATTCTCAACAAAACCGAGATAAAAAGCCTTTTAAAAAACACTGCTTGTAAACTATAAAAGTATCTTTGGAAACCGAACTTTAAATCTTTGGAGGAACATCCTCCTTTTCAAACCAAAATCTTAACTTTCAATACTTTGCTTGTAAACTATAAAATATTTGAGTAACAATTCTTACCTTTTTGAACTTTTCACTTAAACTATAAAAGGTCTGAATATGAAATCTAACCTTTTTAAACTTTTCTCATAAACTATTCAAGGTTCGAGTAGAAATCTTACCTTTCACGAATCATACCAAAACAACCACCTCCAAAACGACTCTTTAGTGAACTCGAAAGCTACATAATAACATATATGTATTCAATCAATAATACTTCATACACTTGGCTAACTAGTAATGAACTTTAACTAAATCTAGTTCATGAACCAATCAACTTCTTCTAATTCTATATAATCATGTAAACAAACAATCATAAATCATATAAATGACTTTCATTATTCTAACTTGAACTTCCATTTAAACTTCTAACTACAACCCTTTACCAAACTAATTCTAATCACCTTACTTTATATGAAAACATCTAACATTCATAATATATACTTTGATACTCAAAAATTCATTATGAAATAACCATACAACGATATGGAGCTTTAAAATCGACTATAGAAAATATGACTTTTGGGCAGAAACTTAAAATGAGCATAACTTCCTCCTACGAAGTCTAAATCAAGCATTTCTTGAGCCTATCTTGAGTAAAATTTCAATACGAACAACTTTTGTGAAATAGTAATTTTGCTAAAAATAGCCAGAAACTGTCCAAAAACGTAGTTTACGAAACTGCTCCGTAATTCCTACGAATTACATCTCTATTTTTTTTTCTTTGAACAACAACAAGTTTAATCATCAAACTAGTAATATATTGTTGAAAGTAAATTGCGCAAGGAGACTAAAACAATAAATGAGAACGATCTTACTTGAAGTATGGAAAACGTTAAAGAGATGAGCACTGTGTCGTGGAAACCTCCACTGTCCTTAAAGGTGATTTCGCCGCAGCACGGGTGCAAACTTCCTCCCGGCGACCACCCTCCAGGATTAGCACAGCACCGCCCGTTCGTGTGCACTCACAAGCAGACGGTTGGAGTGACAGATACAACCCGAATTGAGAGAACAGATTTTAGAGAGAGTAAAAATGAGAGAAGTATTTTTTCTGTGTATTTTGTGCTAACCAGAGAGGGGTATATATAGCAGTAGTGGGAGAGAGAGGCGATCAGTTATTCTGGGAAGAGAATAACTGGCGGAAATCAAGGAGGCAATAACGGCAAGTCAAATGCGTCAAACTCGGAAACAAATCATTTCTGTTACAAAGATATTTTGAGAATCTTTCAAAACAGACGGGCCATAAAAAGATACACACCCACACCCGCGAACGCGTCGCGCCAACGCCACACGCCCACGGCCCGAGCCTGAGCCCGGCCCGGCCCGCGCTCACGCGTGCGTGTGGTGGTTCCTAGAGTATAGTCTCTAGTATCCAAACAAGAGTTACAATGGCATGGGGATAAATATACTAAGCAATAAGCCCACTATCTTCCTATGTGGGATCCAAGTGCCTTACAAACAAAGGGAAAAATGTTGGCATTGAAATACTAAGGAAATAGCTCTAAACCCACCCATGTGGGACATAAACTTTGAGGCTTATTTCCAACAATCCCCCACAAGAATCAAAGTTTCGGAATGAGAAAAAAGAAGAGAAGAACAATTCGGGTATTTGGCAAAGGAAGAATGCATAGGTGTTAATGTCTTGCGAATTGAATTAACACTTAGTGAGATAGACTTTGGAGTCTCGTTCAAACAAGTGATTTTCATCTTGAACTTGAGAGAACTTGAAACCTTCATCTAAACCACACATCCATCCCTTTAGAATCAGTCACTCCGCGATCAATGTGGCGCCTATACTGGCCATACGCCTTACCTGGATGCTCATAGATGCTCTAGAGAAACGACCCCAGTTTCTCATAGGAAGCGGCCCCACTTCCACATGTAAGTAGGTGAATCCCATCAAGTGTGTATCACCACACACCACCACACCACTGTGGATATGGTTTCATTAAGAGCCTTTTGCTCAACCTCAAACACAGGTGATATGCACTTCTCAATATAACTTTACACAAGAGGGATAGACAAAATAAAAGTGCTTTTATTACTTAATGTTGCCCTTTGAACTCCACTTGCGTGGAGTAGGGTTTCATTATTACATTCAAATGGGTCTCAGTCCCATCCCTCTGGATGCATCCTCAATTACATTTCTAGAAAGGCCTTTAGTAAATGGATCCGCAAGGTTCTTTTCGGACCTTACATAGTCCAGTGATATCACTCCATTGCTTATCAAATCTTTGACAACCTTGTGTCTGAGGAGAATGTGCCTTTTCTTTCCATTGTACACGTTCTTTGCCACTGCAATAGCTGCCTGAGAGTCACAATGCAACGCAATTGAAGGAGCTGGTTTCCCCCACAATGGAACATCATTCAGCAAATTCCTTAGCCATTCTGCCTCATTTCCTGCCAACTCAAGTGCAACAAATTCAGATTCCATAGTCGACATAGCAGTACAAGATTGTTTACAAGATTTCCAAGAAATTGCACCACCACCCAAGGTAAAAACAAAACCACTAGTAGAGTTAATCTCATCATTTCCAGATACCCAGTTAGAATCACAATACCCTTCTAAGACCGCAGGAGAAGAAGAAAAGTGAATGCCCCAATCCATGGTCCCTCTAAGGTATCTGAGTAACCTGCGCAAAGCACCCCAATGGTCTTTGCTAGGGTTATGAGTGTACCTACTGAGTCTACTAATAGCGTAAGCAACATCAGGTCTAGTGCAATTCATCAGATACATAATACTACCAATTACTTTGGCATACTCAGATTGACTCACAGGATCTCCCTTATTCTTTACTAGATGAACACTAGGATCATAAGGAGTCTTAACTGGGTCAACTTCAAATAAATTGAACTTTCTAAGTACCTTTTCTACATAGTGGGCCTGACTCAAGCTAAATCCATGAGAAGACCGAGTGATCTTTACTCCCAAGATAAGGTCAGCCTCCCCCATGTCTTTCATTTCAAACCTAGTACTTAAGAAGTCCTTTACTTCAATCACAAGATCTAAGCTAGTCCCAAGGATCAACATATCATCAACATATAGGCAAATTATTACACAACCTCGGGAGTCATTCTTAGCATATACACATGTGTCACTCTCGTTCACAAGAAAACCAAAACTGGTTATAGTGCTATCAAACTTTTGGTACCATTGTTTAGGGGCTTGTTTTAAACCATAAAGAGACTTTACTAGCTTACACACCTTTTGCTCTTGTCCAGGAACTACACAACCTTCAGGTTGGTCCATATAGATCTCTTCCTCAAGGTCACCATTTAGAAAAGCAGTCTTAACATCCATTTGATGTACTATTAGGCCGTGAATAGCAGCTAAAGCAATCAGCGTTCTAATGGTGGCAATCTTAGTGACTGGTGAATAGGTGTCAAAATAATCTATTCCCTCTCTTTGGGTGAAACCTCTCACAACTAGTCTCGCTTTATACTTATCAATGGAACCATCAGGCTTTAGCTTCTTCTTAAAGATCCATTTGCTAGAGATAGGCTTACAACCCCTAGGAAGGTCTGCTAATTCCCAAGTGTTGTTACTCTAATGGACTCTAGCTCACTATCTATGGCCTCTTTCCAAAATACAGCATCAACAGATTTCATAGCCTCACTGTAGGTTCTAGGGTCCTCTTCCAAAATAAAGACAGACACTAGATTCTCATTCAAGACACAAGATTTAGTAAGAAAGGAAGTGACAAAATCAGGCCCAAAGCTACTTTCCTTTCTAGGTCTCTTACTTCTCCTAGGTTCTTCCTCAACAGGTTTGGTCACTGAAGGAATACTAATGGGCAGTGCAGGATCAGCAGTAGAGGAACAAGAAGCAGAACATTTCAAAGGAAAAACATGTTCAAAGAATTCAGCATCTCTAGACTCGACAATTGAACCACAAGCATAGGAACCTCTAGCATCCTTAATAAGGAAACGATAAGCAGCACTATGATAAGCATACCCAATGAAAATAGAGTCACAAGTCTTTGGTCCTATCTTATCCCTTTTAAAGGAAGGTATGGCAACCTTAGCAAGACACCCCCACACTTTCAAGTATTTGAGATTTGGGATATGACCCTTCCACATCTCATATGGCGTCTTATCTAGTTTCTTATGGGGTACACGGTTCAATACATGACAGGCAGATAAAATGGCTTCCCCCCACATGTTATCAGGAAGTCCAGAACTAATCAATATAGCATTCATCATGTTCTTTAGTGTTCTATTCTTCCTTTCAGCTATACCATTTTGTTCAGGGGTATAAGGGGCAGTCAACTCATGAATAATCCCATTTTGTTCACAAAAGGTCTTTAGAGATGTAGGATCATATTCTCCTCCCCTATCACTCCTAAGTCTCTTGATTTTCCTATCCAATTGGTTTTCAACTTCAGCCTTGTACCTTAAAACCATCTCTTCTGCCTCATCCTTGGATTTCAATAGGTACACTACTGTGTAGCTGGAATAGTCGTCTACAAAGGTAATGTAATACTTCTTCCCTCCTCGACTTTCATAGTTCTTAAAGTCACCTAGGTCTGAGTGAACTAATTCTAGAAGTTCAGATTGCCTTTCAACTGTTTTGAAAGGTTTCCTAGCATACTTGGCTTCAACACAAATTTCACATTTGGGCAAGTCAGAACCTGAGAGTCTAGGAATAAGGTTCAGATTTTTCAACCTTTTAATAGAAGCTACGTTAACATGACCTAATCTAGAGTGCCACAAATCAATAGACTCAGCAATATAAGCAGAAGTAGAACCAGATTTATTCATGATTTCAGCAGTAGCATCCAAAGTAAAAAGCCCCCCATTACAAAAACCCTTTCCCACAAATTCCCCATTACGAGTAATGACAAGTCTATCATAATCAAAAGACAACTTTAAACCAGCTTTCATCAACAGACTACCAGAAATTAAATTCCTACGCATTTCAGGAACATGAAGTACATTAGTAAGAGATAAGAATTTTCCAGAAGTGAGTTTGAGAGTAATCTTCCCTTTGCCATTGACCTTTGCTGATGCAGAGTTTCCCATGAACACATTTTCACCTTCCATCTTCTCATATATGTCAAACATGGACCGGTTGGTGCAAACGTGCCTAGTTGCTCCTGTGTCAACGATCCATTCAGCGGTGTCTCCAGCAAGGTTGACTTCAGATACAACAACAACAATGGTGTCAGATTCTTATACCAAGTTTGCTTGGTTTTTGTCTTTCTTTTTATTCCAGCAGTCAGCAGCTTTGTGTCCAGGCTTTCCACATTCGTGGCAGGTTCCTTTGAACTTGTATTTCTGCACTCCTCCTTGAGCCTTAAGGTTGCTGCCCCCTTTGTAAGGACCTTTTCCCTTGTGCCTGTTCCTGTCATAGTTGGAGTTTTTGGACTCCACAAGATTAGCTTTAGGAAAAACAGAATTGTTAGAAGGTTTGTCCTTAAGGCGGTTTTCTTCCTCGATTTTCATATGTCCAACAAGTTCTTCAAGGGTAAGGTCTCTCCTCTTATGCATAAGTTGGTTCCTGTAGTCCTTCCAAGAGGAGGGTAGTTTCTCAATAAGGACAATAGCCTGGGTGTACTCACAAATAATAAGGCCTTCAGCAGCAATATTGGTACAGAGGGTCTCAAACTCATGAACTTGGTCTAGAATAGGTTTGTCATCGTCTACCTTAAAAGCCATCCACTTACTAATACAATAGCATTTGGTCCCAGCATCATCAACACCATACTTCTTTTCTAAGGTATCCCAAATGTCCTTAGCATGGTTAAAAGTCATATATATGTCAAGTAAAGCATTGGACATATAGTGAAGTAACATCCCCTTGCAAGTTCTGTCATCCTTAGCAAATTTGGTTTCATAGGTCAGTTTTTCGGTCTCATCAGTAGGGACAACAGGATCGTCAAGAACATAAGCAACATCAATTTGTTCTAAGTAGAATCTAACCCTGACAGCCCAACGTTTATAATTTTTCCCATCCAAGGACTCAATCTTAGACATGTCAGGAATGGAGTTACGCAAAGCCATGATAACAGAAACTCGAAAATCACCTTTAAGATTGTTGAAAGTAAATTGCGCAAGGAGACTAAAACAATAAATGAGAACGATCTTACTTGAAGTATGGAAAACGTTAAAGAGATGAGCACTGTGTCGTGGAAACCTCAACTGTCCTTAAAGGTGATTTCGCCGCAGCACGGGTGCAAACTTCCTCCCGGCGACCACCCTCCAGGATTAGCACAGCACCGCCCGTTCGTGTGCACTCACAAGCAGACGGTTGGAGTGACAGATACAACCCGAATTGAGAGAACAGATTTTAGAGAGAGTAAAAATGAGAGAAGTATTTTTTCTGTGTATTTTGTGCTAACCAGGGAGGGGTATATATAGCAGTAGTGGGAGAGAGAGGCGATCAGTTATTCTGGGAAGAGAATAACTGGCGGAAATCAAGGAGGCAATAACGGCAAGTCAAATGCGTCAAACTCGGAAACAAATCATTTCTGTTACAAAGATATTTTGAGAATCTTTCAAAACAGACGGGCCATAAAAAGATACACACCCACACCCGCGAACGCGTCGCGCCAACGCCACACGCCCACGGCCCGAGCCTGAGCCCGGCCCGGCCCGCGCTCACGCGTGCGTGTGGTGGTTCCTAGAGTATAGTCTCTAGTATCCAAACAAGAGTTACAATGGCATGGGGATAAATATACTAAGCAATAAGCCCACTATCTTCCTATGTGGGATCCAAGTGCCTTACAAACAAAGGGAAAAATGTTGGCATTGAAATACTAAGGAAATAGCTCTAAACCCACCCATGTGGGACATAAACTTTGAGGCTTATTTCCAACAATATAAACTAACTACTAAACATCTAATTACACCTTCTACTCAATCAATTCATACTCAAAACCTTCAATTCAAAAACCCCCAATTCACTTTCAATCAAAACCCTAACTTTATAAACTTGATAAAAACTGAAATTAAATAAAGAATTCAACTTACCCACTACAATGGAAGATTAGGGATGAAGAGGGCTTCGAAAATCGCTTCTAAAACGTGCCCTAACCCAATAAACGAACCATGAAATCGAGCTCCTTGCTCCTCTCTTCCTCACGTTGCTACTCATTGGTTGTGATGCGGTGCTCACCATTAAACCACGGTCGTCGGACTGTTGTGGTCGGCGAGGTCTACCGCCATCACTCCTCTACCTTTCTTCTTTGCCGCCTCTTTCTCCCTTTCCTCCTTTCATCTCCCTTTCTCTGTTTTCCCTTTGGTGAAGAAAGGAATATCAGACTTCACATTTCTCCCTTTTGTTTTCTTTTCTTTCTTTTTGTTTTCTATTTTTTTTTAATTTACTTTGTAATCCATTTAGCCTAATTACTTCAAATCCCTCTTCTTTTACATATATCTAAATATATCTATTTACCTTTTCAAAATATAATTTAAATAAAGATACAAATTCATATAAAACAACAATAACTAATACTCGTTAAAAGAATTAAACTCAATATTTCTCGAAATAATTCCATTAAAACGTCAATATAATTAACTAAGTAAATATAATTAACTTTTCAATAATTCTATAATCAAATCTAATTTTCTTTAATTAAACTTGAGGACTATTAATATATAATCAGACTAATAAATCATACTTAGCTATTAATAAAATACTCTTAAAAATAGGGGTATTACAATATACCACACTCACAAAAAGTTTCGTCCCCGAAACGTAAAAATAAATAAAGAGATAATAGCAAACAATTTATCAAAATCAAAATCCAAACTTTCAAAACCAAGAGCTCTGAACTTTACAATTAAAAGTCAAGCCTCCTCTCAACCACCATCTTTGTGTCTCACTTCAACTCAATGCCTAGGTTCATTGAGGAGCAAAAACTACAAAGCGGCAGACTTGTTGGCATTGAACTCTAATCATTCCATTTCAAGAGATCCCGTTTCAAAACACATCAATTCATTTCTAAACCAAACCAAACTCTTTAATACTCCACTTTGAAGCAAATAACTTGTCTTTCTCATTATTTTAAAACTACTTTTAAATTGTTTCAAAGATATAACAAACTTTCAAACTTAATCAAATGAATTCTCCTTTCTTTAAAGTCAAATAATTAAGAATAATATAATGAGATATAGAATCCATAGTAACTATAACCTGCTAGTAATTACAACTATCATCAAAGCTATTAAACTATCCCCTCCTCAAAATGAGTTTTGTCCCCAAAACTCTAAGTCATGCCTACTGCACACTCTACTAGCTAATACTTCAAGAAATAATCACATATACCTTCACATAGAGACACGTTGTCAAACAAGTGCACACAAAACCATATACTATCTCACATAGCTCAAAACATAACAAAAGATGCTTAAAAAGCTTAACTATCTTTGAGATATTTCAAAGTTGTTTCATTATAAACCAAACATTTTCAATACTCTGAAGTAGAGATTAGATAATTGCATTTTCAATACCCTAATAATTGCATCATGAAAGATTAAATAATAAAGCTAAGCAATTAAGAATAATAAAAGAGATTAGAGTAGAGAAGAATATCAATTGACGGAAAGCAAGAACTTTTATTGAAATCGAATAGGTTCAATCACCTTTAATCTAATCTAAAGTGTTTAAACTAAATAAAACTAAGCTAAGAACTATGAGAAATAAACTAGAGTAAAAGATGTCTCTAAAATAATGAGGAAAAAGTATTTATAATACCCCTCAAAGTCTAATTAAAAACAGAAACGAAGAGATAAAAATCGCGTTTACGGGCACGGGACCCGATCGGGTGGCCCATAGTAAAATAATTTAACTTTTCTCGTCTCTTGACCAACGCATCACAGCAGCAGCTAGGGGCAAAACTGGGCCCACCCGATCACTGACCCGATCGGGCAGTGGATCGGGTCCCCAATGAAAAACCCAACACACAGGCTCTTGGCGTCCTTTGGCGAAGCAGCAGCAGCAACTGAAGATAGGACTCCACCAGATCGGGTCGGGTGAACAGTGCCCGATCAGGTCTGGGTACATGGTTGCTCGCCCGATCGGATCGGGCAAGCCTTGCCCGATCGGGTCCGCAACTTCTCTACCCGATCATAATATCTTCGCCCAATCGGGGCATTTTTGCCAGATCAGAGTACGGAAAACTCCTTTTTGACTCTTTGGCTCTCAATTCTTCATGTTTAGAGGTTTTGGGACCTCCTAAACTACCCATAAAGCTCGTGAGCCATCCTACATGCCTCGTAACATCTCGTAAAGTCGTGGTTGCTTCCAAATAGCTCGGTATAAGGAGAAAACTCCCTAAAACCTGCAATTCAACACTAAAACGACAAAACCACAACTATATACGATAGTTAGCACAAAATAGCTCCGAAGAGCTCCAATGACGCACAAATTAACTTGTAAATAAGGGAGAAAACTCTATATAAATACGTGATATCAAACTTCCCCAAGCTAAAACTCTGCTTGTCCTCAAGCAAACAGAACATTAACATGGAATAGATTGCCTCACCCCATAGATAAAAATCAATCAAAGCTCAAAACCTTTTCAAGACTAAGAATCGTTCAAGCAGGCACAATTCAAGTTTGGCTAATCAAATCCATCCAACCACCAATCATCCAAGCAATTTATCAAATTCAAGCATCCACAAGGCATACAAGTCCTGAAAAGGCTCTCACAAGGGTGTCACTCCTCTCAATTTTTTGGCAGGCAAAGAATATGCCCGAACACTCACCAACCCGACCAAAAATACCCTTCCCACTCACACTCTCATGTGTTTGAGAAGGTTAAATGACGCTCATCCTAGTCAAGTCGACTCAATTAGCAGAAATAGTAACTTTGACAAACTGACTAGAAATCAATCAAATGAACAATGCAGACACGAGCTCAAGAGGACTTGATAGGGTTGTAATGGGGCTTAGGTGAGAGGTAGCGAATACTTCTGGGTAATGTGGTGGAAAAACCAAGAAAGGGGGAGCATGAATCACTCAAATGAGGCCTAAGATGGCCTAAACAACTCCCAACAACACCATATAACCACGAAAGATAACTCAACTCTCATAAATCAATGAAAAACTCATAACAAACCCAATTTTCAAGCAATGAAGCGAATATTTCTTTAAGAACGTACGTGAATGAAAGAACTTCGAATTCTTTTGAACTTTTATTTCATTTTTCTTTCATTTTTCTGAACTTCATTCACGCAACTCTAATTTTGCCTTTTTTTTCTTCTCTTTTTCTCACCTTCAAACCGCAACAAATACACTTTTAAATTCCTCAACAACCAAACTAAACCAAGAAACCACTCTCAAACTCAACCCATACAAAAGCTCCCCCAAGCGAGGCTTAGAATAATATCAAGTGAAGGCCTTGGGCTCATAATAGGGGTTTAAGTAACACGAAACAAGTCATTAGGCTCAACGGGGCTAAGGAGGATAAAAGTATATCAAAAATTCACTCTGAAGCTCAAGAATAAGACAAAAGAACGCCTCTATCACAGCAAATGCTACAAGTCATCGAAAATTAGACAAGTACGAAGTCAAAGTCAAGATCAATCCACTAAAGAGGAACTAACACACAAGAATAGACTGGATAATAATATAAATCCAATAGGCTTACAAAGAGGCCTCACAGTCTAACTAATTCAGGCATGCAGCACAATGTAGTCTAATATAATTCAAAATCGCTCGAAATCATAACAATCAAACATCAAATCATAGCCTCAAGACCACAAATGCCCAGCTATCCAGAAAACAAAGTCAAATCAGTTTCAATAAGAGCACAACAAGGGGCACAGGGAGGCAACTAAACCAGTCATGGAACCACAATTTTTTTGATTTTTTCAGAATTTTTCGAAAGTAGTAAATCTATCCTAGAAAGCAGTAAAGAGATAGAGAATACAAACAGAACTCCTCTCCTAAGCTGAACTTGGCAGTGTCCTCAATGCCAAAAGGTAACAAATAAGAGGAAAAACAACGTTAGTACCCTCACTCTCGCTCACTAAAAAAAAAAAAGGAAAAAGGAGAAAATACGAGTTGCCTCTCGCACAGCGCTGGTTTATAAAGGTCTCGCACGACCATAATACCTTCATCTCTTAAATAGGAGGGGCTTGGCAATGGTGCCACCCTCATCAAACATCTTTCTCCTCCAAATGTTCTTGATAATGCCTCCAGACGGTGAGGCAACCTTAGGTGCCCTTTTCACCTTCTCTGCACCTATCTCATCCAAAACCTCAGCCCTGCAACAAGATTGCTCAAGCATAGGTGCCTTAACAGCATTGGTCAATTTAAAAATCACTTTATCATCACCAACACTCAGAGTTAAAGACCCAGACTTGACATCAATGATAGCACCAGCTGTACACAAAAACGGCCTACCCAGAATAATAGGAATCTGAGCATCCTCATCCATATCTAACACCACAAAATCAACAGGAATATAGAATTTCCCAACCCTCACAGGAACGTCCTCTAAAACACCTAGAGGGTATTTTATAGAACGATCAGCCATCTGTAAAGTCATTTGTGTGCATTTAATTGCTCCCATATTCAGTTTCTTATAAATAGATAATGGCATAACAGAAACAGAAGCACCTAAATCACACAAAGCTTTATCGATAAAAATAGGTCCAAGATGGCAGGGTATAGAAAAACTACCAAGATCTTTTAACTTTGGTGGGGTTTTATTTTGAATAAAAGCACTACACTCTTCAGTAAGAGCGACACGTTCTACCCCGCCAAAGTCTCTTTTCTTAGTTATCATATCTTTCAGAAATTTGGCATAAATAGGGACTTGGGTAATTAAATCTGTGAATGGAATTGTTAACTCAAGGTTCTTGACCATAGCCAAGAACTTACCAAACTGCTGATCGACCTTTGATTGTTGCATGCTGTGAGGAAAAGGTAGCCTTGGTGTAAAAGGCGTTTCGGAAACCTTCTCTTTTTTCTTCCCTGTCTGTTCAGCTCTGCAGACAAGTCGACTTCAGACGTCGAATTCTTCCTTTTTCCTTCCTCTACCACCCTCTTCTTCCCCGTAGTTGGGGTAACCTCATCAACGGGCAATGGAGGAGCATCATAAGCAATGCCACTACGAAGAGTGATGGCATTCACATGTTCTCTCTAAATGGGTTACCCTGGCAATTCCCCTAGACGCCTCTGAGCATTAGTGCTTGCTAATTGTGCAATTTGAGTCTCGAGAAGTGTGATGTGCTTCTCTTGGGATCTTTGTGCTTCCTCATTAGCTCTTTGCATAGCTAGCATTTGTCGCTCTTGGGCTCTTTGTGCCTCCTCATTAGTCTTTTGCATGCTCAACATTAGCTTCATCACTTCAGATATGGGAGGCTCTTGTGGGTTATTGTTTTGTGGAGGTGGGGTGTGGAAATTTTGTGAAGTTCGGAAGTTATTGGGATGATGGAAGTTTTGTGGTGGTGGTCTTTGGAAATTTTGTGGGGTTTGATAGTATGAGGGTTTAGGATGGTTTTGTGGAGGTGGAGGTTGATGGTTTTGTGGATTTTGGTAGTTGTGTGGATGGGGGAAATTTAGTTGTCTCTGTTGAAATGCGTTTGCCTGCTCCATCTGATGTTAACTGAACTGACAGTCATGCCCAAAGTGACCCTGAACACCACATACCTCGCAGTAAAATAAGGTAATGGGTGCTACGGCAGACATAGCATTGATACTCAAAGGAGGTGCTGCTGAGGAAGAGGAACTGAAGGTGTTAATCTGCTGACTCAGCTTCGCTATCTGCGAAGTCAATAATGCTATGGCATCTACCTCCAGTATTTTCCTCGTGAGGCTGCGGGAAGTGGAATGATCATTGGCCGCGAGGTTTGATAGAAACTCATAGCCTACATCCACTTCCTTATCCAGAAAAACTCCTCCTGCAGACGAATCAACAATACTCTTTGTCTGAGGCTGTAGACCATTGTAGAATGTCTGCGTCAAGAACCATTTGTCCATGTTGTGGTGTGGACACAGCTGCAGTTTACAACTGCCAACTGTATTGATGACTGTAAATCTCTAAATCTAGTCCACGCTTCCCGTAATGTTTCATCAGGCTCTTGGGAAAACGTGGCTAGTTTATTTCTGATTTCTGCTGTCTTTGTGGGTGGATAATACTCTTTTAGGAATGCAGCAGAAATCTCCGACCATTCAGACACTTTGATGTCATTGAACCACTTCTGAGCTCTGTCTCGGAGTGAAAACTCGAATAGCATGACCTTCAATTGCTCAGGTGTGACCCATTGATGCTTTACAATTCGACAGAGTTGTTGAAATCTCTGCAAATGATTGGCCGGATCTTCAGTAGGATGCCCACCAAACTGATTTTGCTGAACCATGCTGATGAGTCCAGGCTTAATCTCAAAATTGTTAGCGGAGATGGTGGGCATTGATGGTCCAGTAGAAAGACCATCTGGGTTGGGCACCCCATACGACTTCAGTGATTTAGAAATAACTGAACTCGAGGTGTCTGATCCAGAGGTGTTCAGCTGAACAGACTGCTTTTCTCTCTGAAGTTTCTTTCGAATCCACCTGATTGTCCTAGTAAGATCGGGATCTGCTGGAATGGGGGAACCGTTTCTTTGAGACCTGGGCATACAAAAGAAACAAAAAGAAGCAGTAAAACATACCTCAATTGGAACAATGTAGTTCCAATGAGGTACAGAGAAGTAGACCAAATAACCAAATAAAAACTTAGAAAACTAGCCGTCTCCCCGGCAACGGCGCCAAAATTTTGATAGGATTTAGTCGTATCACCTATTCAAAGATAAACCCACAGTCCTCTAACTAAGGTAGTCAATGGAAGCAGGGTCGAATCCACAGGGAGACAGAGTTTCTAAATTACTACCCAATCAATTAGCTACTTCAGATGAAATCAGGGAAGATTAACTGAACTAATAATTAAGCTAAGGAAAACTAATTAAACCGAGGATTTAACTATGGAATAAAAGCCTAGGGTATTAGGTCGGTCCACCATGCTTATACCAATCAAATAAGGTTAACTACTATCAACACCTTAGTCATTGAGTCAAGTGATTAGAGCATGTGTTGAGCTATGGTTAAGACTCAACGTTCATAATTCAACATACGCCGCATGTTCATTAACGTAATCAGAACTACTGGTGTGTCCTAGGCCTCTAGTCGTAAGACGTCTGTGCAAACAACTATTAACCACAAGCAATCAATGAATTTGGCCACTAACATTAATCACAAATTAAGAACAAACCACACCACAATCACTCATGACTTCCCAATCTAACACCCTAGAAAGAGAACTACTCACTCATAATTGAATTGACAATAACAAAACTAATTAGAAACCCTAATAATTGCATCATGAAAGATTAAATAATTAAGCTAAGCAATTAAGAATAATAAAAGAGATTAGAGTAGAGAAGAATACCAATTGACGGAAAGCAAGAACTTTCATTGAAATCGAATAGGTTCAATCACCTTTAATCTAATCTAAAGTGTTTAAACTAAATAAAACTAAGCTAAGAACTATGAGAAATAAACTAGAGTAAAAGATGTCTCTAAAATAATGAGGAAAAAGTATTTATAATACCCATCAAAGTCTAATTAAAAACAGAAACTAAGAGATAAAAATCGTGTTTACGGGCACGGGACCCGATCGGGCACAGGGCCACCCGATCGGGCCCATAGTAAAATAATTCAACTTTTCTCGTCTCTTGACCCACGCATCACAGCAGCAGCTAGGGGCAAAACTGGGCCCACCAGATCACTGACCCGATCGGGCAGTGGATCGGGTCCCTAGTGAAAACCCAACACACAAGGCTCTTGGCGTCCTTTGGCGAAGCAGCAGCAGCAACTGAATATAGGACTCCACCCGATCGGGTCGGGTGAACAGTGCCTGATCGGGTCTAGGTACATGGCTGCTCGCCCGATCGGATCGGGCAAGCCTTGCTCAATCGGGTCCGCAACTTCTCTACCCGATCACAATATCTTCGCCCGATCGGGCCATTTTTGCCCGATCAGAATACGGAATATTCATTTTTGACTCTTTGGCTCTCAATTCTTCACGTTTAGAGGTTTTGGGACCTCCTAAACTACCCATAATACTCCTAACGAGCACATAAGACACTCAAGCTAATTCACCCCTACTCGAAAGTCAAGTTCCCAACCTCTAACCTATAAGATTGTCATATAGAGTCATTCCTTGACTAAGTGATGCAAAATCTTTTTGCTATTTTTGAAAATTTTTCTTATTACCCTATATGCAACCTAAAAGGAAAATTAACATACTAAATTTCCCTCTCCCCCAAGCTCAAATGAAGTGTTGTCCTCAATGCTTCAAACAAGTCAAAAAGGCAAGGGGAGGAGGGGGGAGAAAAGAAATAAAAATAGAAAGAAAAATAAGAAAGATAAGGGAAAACCTATTTACAAAGAGGAATTGTGGTGTCTAGTAAATAACACCTCAACGATCGCAATGACTTGTCATATGCAACCGCACACAATTCCGAAAAGACCAAATAGGCAATAGCAAGAAGCAAAGCATGCACAAAGTAATACATTACTATATGCCTAAATGGGGAGAAAAGCAAAAAGGTGGGGGAATGAAAACAAAAATCAAGAAAATAAGAAGAATCAAAACCAAAATAAAAAGAAGAAAAAGGTAATGAAGAAAAACTATGATTACTATACACCTTTGCTCTCATGGAGTCAACAAGAACATCCGGAGGGTCAAGAGAGATGGGAGACTCCTTGAGTGGTTGTGATTTGGGAACAAAAGGAAAAGAAATAGGAAAAGAAGGAACAAGATCTAGCCTCCTCGAAAAAGGGATGTGAGGGGGTAGAATAGGAACAACTTCCACATTTAAAACCTCACTCACATCACATAATTTCTCCGCATTGGCCCTTTCACAAGCTCTCTCATTTACATGTTTCTCTCCTTGTTCATCATTGACATTTCCAACCACAAGAAAAGGCTCTTCTCTAACAAGGGAATCATGGTCATTTGATGATTGAGGTGGGATAGAAGAAAAGTGAACATTGGAGTCAATAAGGGAAGGAGGGGTAAAAAGGGAATCAAGGGATTCACAAATGTCCTCACAATCCTCACCTTCCTCCTCATGAATCGGATTAGTCCAACCTAGGTTTGCCTCATCCTCATCATCACTACTCAAAAATTCATGAACATAAGGTACATGATTCTCCCTAGATGCATTTTCATTCTCTTCATAGGAAGAATCACCATCATCCTCAATCAAATACCTAGATTCGTAGACATCATTTTCACCCTCTTTTTCCTTTTCATCTCTATTGGACTCTTCACGCTCGTCCTCACATCCTTGAGACCGCTCTACGGCATTTTCCTTCCACCTAGATTTAAAAGAGTCATGTCTACCCACCAACTTCTTGATTTGTTCAAATAAATCACAATATTTCTCTCCTCCCTTCACATAATACTTGAGCTCCTCAAAACTAGCATCAATAAGATTATCATATTCGACAAGCATTTGAGGAATAAAATCATGCAATTTTGGGCTAGAATCAAGTAGAGAAGAGCTTTGGTTATCAACAAGGGGAGAAGCGTCATTGTAAGTCCCAACATTAAGCATATGGCAATTCACATCATCCCAACTAGAAGAAGGAGGGGGAGTACCATGACTAGGCATGTGAGAAATTGAATTGCTAGGAAAAGAGATTTCATTGTGATTAATGCAATCATTAGATAAATAAGAATCATAATTCATAGAATGCATTTCATCACAACTAGGAGAAAGAAGTGGAGGCATACCTTGGTCCGGTTGAACTAACCTAAGATTCGTGCCCATGTCCCACTCATACGTTTCTTGAGCTAGCCAATTGTAATAATCCCAAGCTTCATTCAAGGAAAGAGCTTGAAATTCTCCATGATGCATATCCTCAACCACGCATCGAGTGAAATCATTCAAACCGGCATAGATTACTTCACAAACCTCCCATAGCTCACAACTATAGTTGATTGGAAGAGAATCTTGCACCCTAGTGTAATACCTCTAAAATGGCTCGTTCTCGAATTGAGGAATCGAGAAGCTTGCCATTCTTGCAAAGGTGCCCCAAGATGCAATTGCTTACAAAACCATAGCTAAGCAAGGGGTTAGCAATAACAAGAATTTCATCATAAGAGGGGGAGGAAAGAAGAAAAGGATAAAAGAAGCATAAAGGGTGACTTAGACTCAAAAATTGACATCCAAATCAATGTAATCCGTTGCTTCCTTGGCAACGGCGCCAAAATTTGACACGGTCGTTGCACGTGCCAAATATAAACCTAACTTGGCCAATATAGGGTAAGAAAGGGTCGATTCCACAAGGAAGCAAGGATTAGCAAGGGTTGAAAGCAATTAAGCGAGCTAAGCCTATTTTGAGTGATTTTTAAGATTAATTGATTAACTAAGAAAATAAGAACTAATTAGCTAACAATTAAAACGTGCCAAATATAAACCTAACTTAGCCAATATAGGGTAAGAAAAGGTCGATTCCACAAGGAAGCAAGGATTAGCAAGGGTTGAAAGCAATTAAGCGAGCTAAGCCTATTTTGAATGATTTTTAAGAGTAATTGATTAACTAAGAAAATAAGAACTAATTAGCTAAAAATTAAACTAAATGATTTGGAATTAAACTAAATGATTTGGGTTTAACAAATATAAGAAGACACTAGGGATAGGGGAATCACTAGTTAACCAATTGCTAACCTATTCGCCAAGCCAATGGGATTTATTAGGATCAACCAAGGGACTAAGTCGCTCATATGTTTCCTAATTACTCTCTCGAGCTAATTAGGAGGACTTAATCAACCAATTTTACCTATTCTCATGGTGAAATCAATCGATCAAGTATTTCCACAACTCGTAGCGATTTGATTTAGGTCCTAGGAAGCCTAACACCTATTCTCATGGTGAAGTCAACCTATTGACTAACCTAAGGTCCAACAAAAGCTTCATCTCTCAATCCTTCACTTTTGATCCCCTAATCTAATTCAATTGATGATCAAGCAATTAAACAAGCTATAAAATAGGTTAGTCAACCCAATTTCTCCTAAATCTAAACCCCTAGCTTGACTTTGGAGGTCAACTCATGATCTACCTAGTTCATCCCCTTCCCCTAGCCTAGAAATTACTCTAAAGCCATTAAAGAAGCAAAATAAAAAAGCTTGAGCTAACAAATGAAGATCAACAATGGTGGAAAACATTATAATGAGCTAAACATCAACTAACCAACACTAATCAAAGGCTAAAACAAGATAATCAAGTAATAAGGCAAAATAAAGCAAGAGATAGAACAAATACTCTAAATAGATGAACAATAAATGGAAAACTCCATAGAAATACCTTCAAAAGCTTCAAAAATGATTTCAAAATCTACTTTATCTCTCTAAAATTACTTCTCTCTCTAAAGTTTCTCTCTCTAATTAAGCTAATAATGATTCTGAAATTAAAAAGATATTTGATCATTATTACAAATGGGTTTTTATACCCCAAAGTACTAAGGGCAAAGCCGTAAAACATAAAATTGAAACCGTCGAAAATAAACCCGAAACAAAACCGAAATCGACTGAAACAAAATCGAAATTGACCGAAACTGGAGCCTGGGCCCTGGAGCGCCCGCTCCTCACACGCTCCCTGGTCGCTCCAAGTTCCTGCCTCTTTCTTCATTTCTTGACCCATGTAGCGCCCGCTCCCTCTCCTATGGAGCGCCCGCTCCCCTGTTTGGAGCCTCTTTCTTGCTTGTATATCTTCAAAACACTCAAAGCAAACATTAGATGGGGGAGGGGGTATGCATATGCAAATGCAATAATCTATATGCACCCTAATCATATGCAAATGAACTACACTAGATGCTAAACATGAGATTATAAGAAATGATGAAAAAGGGAAAGAAAAGGAAACTAAATGGCCTAAAATGCATCTAAATGTCCTAAAACTACATGCAAATAAGTGAACCTAAAGTCCACTTATCACCAATCGTGGACAGGAACGCATTAAAACTAACCCATATAATTTTGTTGTTGTTGCTGAATATAAAAATACAGGTACTAACAAGAAGAACTATGATCAGAATAGTTCCAACAACAAGCGTAAGAGGTTCAATGGGGACTATTTCTTTTGCAACAAACCTGGACACATTTCTGCTCACTGTCATGCCAGAATTGCACAAGAGAAAAACGGTAACAAAGGTTACAAAGGTAACCAAAAAAATAACAACAATAACAACAACCGAGGTTTTAACAAGAACAAATCTGGACAAACAAGACCTCAAGCTAATCTTCACGAAATGGAAAAGGAACGTGTAGACGTAATTGCTGTTGTGGTATCTGAA
Source organism: Patellifolia procumbens (assembly GCA_947645195.1). Taxonomy (NCBI): domain Eukaryota; kingdom Viridiplantae; phylum Streptophyta; class Magnoliopsida; order Caryophyllales; family Amaranthaceae; genus Patellifolia; species Patellifolia procumbens. Next base: position 157,596 of record CANSGD010001433.1, on the reverse strand, counting down.
ATCAACCTAGCTAAAAACATGGCTGAGTGGATTGTAGACACTGGTGCAACACGTCACATTAGTGCAAACAAAGACCACTTCAAGGACCTAAAGGAATATGATGATGGCGAGTATGTATTCATGGGTAACTCAAGCAAGGTTCGTGTTCACGACAAAGGCAAGGTCAATCTGAAACTCACTTCTGGCAAGACTTTATCACTTGGTAATGTTTTGTATGTACCTGATGTGCGTAGGAATTAAAATCCTGGTCATTTACTTAACAATGCTGGGGTTAAGCTTACTTTTGATTCGTGAAAATTAGTTTTGACTAAATATGGTCAGTTTGTTGGCAAAGGGTTTTGTAATGGGGGTCTTTTTGTTTTAGATGTTGAAATGAATGCATCTTCTTCTGCTTATTTGGTTGAGTCTTTAGACACATGGCATTCTAGACTTGGACATGTTAACGTTAAGTCTATTAAGCGTATGCATAGTATGAATCTCATTCCCAAGTTAGACATGAGTGATACTCAAAAGTGTCAAGTATGTGTTGAGGCTAAAAACCATAAGAAACCTTTTAAGGAAGTGACCAAGAGGCAGACTCAATTGTTAGAAATTATTCATACCGACCTTGGAGACTTTAATAACCTTGTGAGTAAATCTAGACATAAGTATTATATAACTTTTGTGGATGACCATTCTCGATTTACTAGAGTATATTTGCTTAAAAGTAAAGATGAGTCTGAGGACATGTTCTTAATTTATAAGAATGAGGTTGAAAACCAATTAGATAGAAAGATCAAGAGACTAAGGTCTGATTGTGGTGGTGAATATGATTCTGACTTTCTTAGGGATTTTTGTCAGAAAAATGGTATTATACATGAGTTTTCTGAACCTTATACTCCTCAACAGAATGAGATAGCTGGAAGGAAAAATAGGACCTTGAAAGATATGATGAACAATATGCTTATTTCTTCGGGGTTATCTGACTTTATGTGGGGAGATGCTATTTTGTCTGCTTGTCATGTCCTAAACAGAGTACCTCACAAGAAGTTGAATGAAACACCTTATGAATTGTGGAAGGGTTATCCACCTAACTTGAATTTTGTGAAAGTGTGGGGGTATTTAGCTAAGGTTCCCTTACCTGAGTTTAAGAGAACCAAAATTGGGCCTAAGACCATAGATACTGTTTTTGTTGGTTATGCACCTACGAGTGTTGCTTATAGGTTCATGACAAAGGATGCTAAATCTGGATTTTATGGGCATTTTATAGTACCTAGAGAAGCAGAGTTTTTTGAGGATATCTTTCCGTTGAAGTCTTATAGACTTGTTGATGAGTCATTAGGTTGTCCACCTTCATCCTCTTCTTTACCTAGTGATGAGGTCTTAATACCAACACCTGAGATCTCACTTGGACCTGACACTTCATTTGAACCTAGAAGAAGTAAGAGGGCTAGAGTTGAGACGAGTTTTAGACCTGATTTTATTACAACCTTCGTTGTAGAATCTAGTGATAATATTGATGAATCTTTTGTGTCAGCTTTTATTGTTGAGGATGATCCTAAAACCTATGATGAGGCAATGAGATTTGTAGATGATGTTCTATGGAAAGAGGCTATTGATAGAGAGATAGAGTCTATCATGTCTAACCATACTTGGGAGGTTGTTGACTTACCTCGTGGATGCAAGCCAATAGGCTGTAAGTGGGTCTTTAGGAAGAAGCTTAAATATGATGCGTCCATTGACAAGTTTAAGGCTAGACTCGTAGCCAAAGGATTCACCCAAAGGAAATATTTTGACTATTTTGACACATATTCTACAGTTACTAAGATTGCTTTTATTAGGGTATTGTTTGCTATTGCTTCCGTTTATGGTCTTTATGTGCATCAGATGGATATTAAAACTGCATTCTTGAATGGAGACCTTGATGAGGAAATTTATATGGAGCAACCTGATGGTTTTGCAGTTCCTGATCAAGAGCATAGAGTATGTAGGATTGTAAAGTCTTTGTATGGCCTAAAACAAGCTCCTAAACAGTAGCATGAGAAGTTTGATAGTGTAGTGCTATCCCTTGTCTTTAGATCTTGTGATGTTGATTCTTGTATTTATGTGAAATCTGATGCTAGTGGATCTGTCATTATTTCTCTTTATGTTGATGACATGTTAATTTTTGGCACTAGTATGAGTGTAGTTAATTCTACCAAAACCATGCTAAAGACCTCTTTTGACATCAAGGATATGGGTGAGGTAGATGTTATTTTGGGAGTTAAAGTTTAGAAAACTAGCACGGGTTTTAGACTTAACCAAGCCCATTATGTCGAAAAGATACTTAGGAAGTTTGGCTACTTTGATATTGAATCTGTTAGAACTCCTTATGATGCTATTATGTCTTTGAAGAAGAATACTTCTGATAGAGTCAAACAATCTGAGTATGCTAAGGTTATAGGGAGTCTTATGTTTTTAATGAACTATTCTCGCCCTGATATAGCCTATGTTGTGAGTAGGTTGAGTAGGTATACTCATAACCCTAGTCATGATCATTGGAATGCTTTAATTCGTTTACTTAAGTATCTCAAAGGGTCTATGAGTCTTGGTTTATGCTATGATGGTTACCTCCTATTTTAGAGGGATATTGTGATGCTAACTGGATCTCGGAGAGTGATGACATACACTCTACCAGTGGTTTTGTTTTTACATTAGCAGGTGTTGGAGTGGCTTGGAAATCTTCCAAGCAAACATGCATAGCAAGGTCAACAATGGAGTCCGAATTTATTGCTCTCGAGATGGCAGGTCGAGAAGCAGAGTGGCTGAGAAATCTTGTGGCTGATATTCCCTTGTGGGAAAAACCAGTACCGTTGATATTACTTCATTGTGACTCGCAAGCTGCTATTCATATTGCAAAGAATAAAGCCTATAACGGCAAGAGTAGGCATATAAGCCTAAGGCATCATGTTGTATGTAATTTGATCAAATTTGGTGTAATCTCTCTTGACTATGTGAGGTCAGAGATAAATTTAGCGGATCCGTTGACTAAAGGTCTAAACAGGAAACTAGTTTTAGAAACTGCTAAAGGGATGGGATTGAACCCGCCTATGTAGTAGCTCATGGTGGATACCCAATCTAGTTCACTAGATTCAATATGGTCAAACGAAATTGTTATGCTATTACTTGTGTTCTTGTTGTTAATAAAGTTTGAGGTATTACTCAAATATTTGAGATGTTGTATCCTTTAGTAGTTTATACCGGTTGAGATTGGACATTGAGTCCTTGAGTTCCATAGCCCTAATTGGAGGTGGTGTGAGCAGTACACACTTGATGGACTCACCTACGTGATTGTGGAGGTTGGCCGCCTCCTATGAGAATAGACGCGGGCTATTCTCTAGAGCAATCATAAGATAGGGTTTGTTATGGCCTACCGTTGTTTGTCCGGGGACTGTTACTCGGTATATTCTAGTTGAATGTTCAAGACTAAGTTTTTCTTTTCTTAAATCGTTACAAGTTTGAACCAAGTGGGGGATTGCTGGATTTATGGGTTGAAATCAAGCTTTGGGATAGTTGGTCCAAACTTGATTAAGTATGGAGTACTACTTTGTGGTATCTTTGTTTTAGTGGTAGTCCCACATGAAAGAAACACATTAGTTTCTCCTTGTTTTTTATTGGACCTCCCTTCTATAGCTTGTACAAGTTATGGAGAGAGAAAGGGACCTCCCCTCGCGCGTGCGCCGTCGCCGTCCGTCCGGACGACATGGCATGGCATGGCACACGTGCGTGTGATGTGATTAACTTTTTATATCCGCTTGGTTTATTTGTCCGAAAAAAGCTGTTGGGCTGCTTCATCTGTTTCGTTTGTGAACATAATTGCACTTTATTTCTTGCCCGTTTTTAATATTCTGACATTATGTTCAGCCATTTCGGTTTCCTTTCTTGCTCCTATAAAATCTCTGTCCATCTATTGTTTCATACACACAAAAAAATATTTCTCATATATTTCCTCTCTTTTCGTTCTTCTCTGTTAACAAAACCGAGTTCAGTTCCCACTCTATTTTCCGGAGAACGCTGGTTCGTGGAGGAGACGTTAACCCTCAAGTCGGTGCTTGCTGTCCAACAGCACCTGTTGTGGAGGTCTATCGACTTAGGGCAGTGATTATATCACCCCGTCTCGATTTGTGCTGTAAGTTTGTACTGTTTTTGTTACTAGTTCCAACACTTTTTTAATCTTTTAAATTTTCATTAAATTATAATTCTTAACAAGTTTTTCATATTTTTGTAAATTTTGTTTTCTTATTAGACATGCACTCCTAATTGAAACTCGCGAAAGACTTGCGTGGACCTGGTCCACACTAGAAATAGTGTAGACCCGGTCACTTGCTTCCTGCTGAATCCCCCATTTGCCCATCGTCATTCACTCTTCAGTCTTCACTTCACTTTCCCTTAATCCTCACAGCTTTCTCTCTCCTCTCCTTCACTTCCTCTCTCCTTTAAACTCGCCGGAATCCGATAACATTTCCGCCGATGACCGAAGAATTCTGCCGCTGAGATAGAAGAGATTATCGGAGAAGGAAGCAGCAGCAACAAACATAAATAAATTGATCTGGATTTTAGGAATTAAAATTCTAGGGTTTGCTTATTCATCGAATTCATCATCCTCTATATTCAGTAATGTTCCTTTGATTTCTGGAATTAAGTGCAAAATTATCAGGCAATCGATTATTAAAAAAAACTCCCAAAATTCTAAAAGTTTTTGGGCAAAGAAAGAGATGAAGCCAGAATATGAGATTGAATTGTGGAGAAGAAAAGGGTAAAAGAGGAGATGACGGAGATTAAGTGGTTGATTGTTGGGGTGAAGTGGTTTATTGGTGAGGAGCAATTAGAGTGATAAGGTAAGGAGGAGGAGCGAGTAGAACTTGGTTGCAAAAGAATAAGACAAGGTGACAGATGGTGGTGAAGTGGTTTGTTGGTGAGGAGCAATTAGAGTGACTGGATATGTAAAGTGGGTGGATATGTCTGAAATGACCTCCCATCAACATTAATTCCTAATTTGCAACTTTAGGCAAAGTTTGATACCCACCTTTGCACTTGAGTCTTTGATTTCTGCTCATGTTAAGATTTTATAATTAAAAGTTACGGTTTAATAACTTAACTTTTAGTTACTTAATCTTAACTTTTAGTTATTAAATTGTAACTTTTAATTATAAAATCTTAACTTTTGTTAAAAAAAACCTTAACTTTTCATTCATAATACTTAACTTTTGATTACAAAACCTTGACTTTTGATTGTTAAACCTTAACTTTTAATTACAAAATATTAACTTTTGCTAAAAAAATCTTAACTTTTCATTCATAACACTTAACTTTTGATTATAAAACCTTAACTTTTAATTAAAAAATCTTAAATTTTGCTATAGAAACCTTAACTTTTGATGAGCGAAAATTTAACTTTTGCTAAAAAAAACCTTAACTTTTGGGACCTAGTCCTGGTCTACAATAAATTTAGTGTAGACCGGGTCCATATTAGACTTTGTATTGAAACTCAACCCCGCCCCCCAACCACGTAGTAACTAATTCCTATTTTAAGCTATCTGTGTATTGATTGTTTAAACTCATTAGATTTGTCTATTATTATGTTCCGTTTTTATGCAAGTTTCTTTCAGTATATTAGTTCCTTTAGTCAGTTCCATTGACGTTGGCTCGGAACAACTCTAATTGCTTACTATCTTTAGATCATTGTTCCTTACGTAGGAAACCTAATTAAAACCCTTATGTAATTAAACTCCTTTTCTCTTGGAGTTCTCACTCAACATTTCATTATTCTCTTGGAGTTCTAACTTAGGAATTCACTTATTATCTTCATAATATACCATTATTAGATCATGCCTCGCATTATTGCACACATAAAACTTATGAACCCTGTTAAAATATTACTTTGTCATTATCAAAACTATATTGGGTGAACAACAAGCAATATGGGCGAACAATGAACTACTCCCTCCATCAAAAAAATTGTCATAAACTCATTTTGACCATCAATATTTTTGCAAAATATGAGTGTAAAATTATGATAATATACTCCCGCTATTTCTTTTTGTTTGTCCTACTTTGACTAAAAAACTTTCACATATTTGGTCAAAGTGGGACAAACAAAAAAAATGGAGGAATACTTTTTAATCGTACTTTTCAATACAAAAAACGTAACATTATAATTCTTATAATTTTTGATATAATAACTTTGTTAATGTGAAAGTCAAAAGTTTCGTTAAAAGGACAATTCTTTTGAAATAGAGCCTAGTATAATTATATACTAAGAGTCCAAATAGGCGTTAAGGATACTGTACTACTGGGACATACAAAAGCGAAAAATCTTCTAATATTACCACAATACCTGTCAACAATGTTGCAATCAAGACTTCATTTTTGTCAGGCAAGGAAACTACTAATCCGCTGCCATTGCTTAACAAAACTCCAATGATCCTATCGCCATCCACCTTAAATTATGCAACCCAATTGTCATTTGACTAATATCATCTTGCATTATATTGTTGCATATAGCATTTCCTTGGTTCGTAAATGTTTTCTTACGCGCAAATTATCAAAGCTAAGTCATTTGTTTTTCTAAAGAAAGAAATGTCATTGATATAAATCAAAGGAAGCCTCTAGCTTCAACCTTCTTATAAATTTTGAATGACCTGATTGAATTTTTTTTTTTTAAAAAAAAAACAGCTCCTCAAATTCCTCTAATCCTATTATAGCTTTTATGACAGCTCAAGAGAAGATGTCGAATGAAGAACCTTTCCTGCAGGATGAAGAACAAGAAGCATCACCGGATACAGTGATAACAAGAAATGAAAGGCATGAAATTCTGAGTCAAACATTACAAAGTACAACAAACTTAGCCAATTTACTACCAACAGGAACCATTCTAACCTTTCAACTTCTTGCACCTGCTTTCACCAACCAAGGCGAATGCGATCATGTAAACCGGGTTATGACTACCACCCTACTCGCACTCTGTGCATTAGCTGTCTTCTTACTGAACTTCACAGACAGTTACAGAGATAGACATGGAAACATATCCTATGGCTTCGCGACCTTTAATGGTTTGTGGCTTGTAGACTGTGCAAAACCACTGCCCACGACTGGCTTCAAGGTACCGTCTGAGAGTCCTTGATTTCGTGCATGGTTTAACATCAGTACTTATTTTCACAGCAATCGCGCTTTCTGAAAACAATACAGTAAGATGCTTTGTCCCAGAACCTTCAAGAGATATGCAGCAGATACTTACAGCACTTCCTGTTGGAATTGGAGTTACTTCGAGTTTCTTGTTTGTTTTGTTTCCTACACAGCGCCATGGCATTGGTTACTGCCTACATGGTAGATGATCTCCTTTATTAAGATATATGGTTTTTTTTTAGGTATATGCTCTTTGTATAAATTACCTAGTTACCTGCAAGGATAGGATCAAATTTCTTTAAGAAGTCTACAGCTAATTAATTGATGGAGTGAAGTATGATTTGAGACAAATTCGAAGATATTACTATTTTTTGTAGAAAGCAATTCTTCCTCAGTTTCATTTTCTTTCAACACTAGTAATATTTTTGTCAGACTTTATAAACTTTGACCACATTTTTTCACTTAAATAGTCTACAACTTGGTGAAAACTGTTTTTACCGTAAAAAAGTATAAAACTGACTTCAAAGTATTTCCACATTTTGCAATAAGCATACCCCTTTTATGCTTCCTATAGGAATAGGATAGGGTGAAAATTGCTTTCATTGTAAAAACGATGTAAACAGGTACATAAGAGGGGTACACAAATTCATTAATGACATTTTTGTAAATACTAACAACTTTGATGCTAAAAACAGGCGTACTCATTTAATCGTAATATGTACCCCTATAAACCTCATATGTACCAATCTTCAAGTGTTAACAATTTTCACCAAATTTGTGGTTTTAGTAGATTCCGACTCTATATATATATGGGTTCTTTTAACATTAAGGTAATCAGTATTTACAAATATGTTCTCTTTATACTATAAGGGAAGAGGGGGGTGGACACCAAAATTAAGAAAAGATGAAAACTTAATTAAATAAATCAATGAAGTTAAAGCTGCTACAATTAAGAAAGGTAAGGGCCCGTTCGGTATCGCTGCAAGTTTTCAGTTTTTGGTTTTTATAATTTTAGAATCATATGATATAATTTGCAAAATAACTTGAAATTAGTCAAACAGATAGAGCTCATGTTAATTTTGAAAACTAACAACAGAATATTGGAAACCACTTTTTTTAGTTTTCATAATTTTTGTTTTTAGTTTTTCTTTTTGAAAAAAAAATGACAATCCTTTAGCCATATTTTTTTCAATTCTCGAAAATCTTATATATTACTATCTCTATTATATAAGTGAAGAGGGGGATGGACACCTAAAAAATATCCTAATTGCTTTCCTATTTTGAAAATCAACTATTTAGAAATTCAATCTTTAACTCCTCTCGCACGCATTGCGTGCATTTTACGCTAGTTAATGAAATAAGTGTACCAATGTATACCTCTTATGTACCTCATTTACACTCTTTTTATAATAAAAATAGTTTTTACCAAATTCTATTCATATATATAGGAGTAGGATCCAGTGAGAATAACCCTTTTTACTGGAGAAAACCTACTTATATGATAACATTTCAAAGTGTAGAACATGAATACACTTTTTTAGAATATTTTAACTTGGTAAATATATGTACATATATACATATTCGAAATTATTTTGGGTATGCTCTAGATTATTTCAAATTTGTTCTAAATCTGATCTTAAACGTTATGTCCCAAATGATTTCAAGTATGTTTTGAGATATTACAAACATGTTCGAAATCTTCAACCTTATATCCCAAGTAACTTCAAGTATGTTTTAAAATATTTCAAACATGTTCTAAATTATTTCAATAATGTTCTAAATCTTCAATCTTATGTCTGACTTGATTTCAAGTATGTTTTCAAATATTTGAAACTTGTTCTAAATTATTTCAAATATGTTTTAAATCCTCAACCTTATGTTCCAAATGATTTCAATAAAGTATGCCCTGAAATACTTTAAACGTGTCCTAAATTATTTTGACTCTATTCTAAATTGTCAAACTCGTGTCTTGAATTATTTCAATTATATCCTAAAGTATTTCAAGTTAAGACTTTGAATACAACTTTCACAACTTGAACATTAACTAGTAACCTAATAAAAAAAGTAATTCAATGCCAAAATTAAATCAACATCACCAATTACAAATTGCAAATTAATAAAAATTTACCACAAAACTAAAGAGAAAAGAATGTTACTACCTCCGTTTTTTTATATGTGTTTGCTTTTGGGCGGCCCAACGAAAAAAAGTGCAAAAGTAAGAGAGAAGGTTAGTAAAGGTAAGAAAAAAGTGAAAAGGCAGAGAGAAGGAAAGAAAAAGTAGGAGAAAAGTGTAATAATTAGAATTAGGTGGCCAACCTTCCATTTATGGAAAAAGGTAGAAAGGTACATATTAAAAAAAAACATCCCAACATTGTAAAATATGCATATTAAAAAAACGGAAGGAGTATTACAATTTACAATACATCAAACTATTTCTTCTTAAATCATAGCCGATAGCCCCCCACCCCCACACATACATCATCAATATCTCTTCTTCATTCGACATCATCATCATCATCTCTTTTTCACAAAAATCATCATTATCATATTCAATAAGCCTTAACATCACATATCATAGATCGATCAAGCCTCCAGAACAACACATCATCATCATTCATCAAATGATAAGTGCAAAATCGAACTGAGTTGGACAGCACACGAGAAGGTGCGGGTGTAAAGCCTTAACATCACGCATCATCCGTAAAAACACAACATCATCATTCATCAACTGATAAGTGCGAAATCCAATTGAGTTGGACAACACAATTAAACTAAAATGATTGTTGTGATAGCCATCACAAGTTGTGAGTGTGTAAAGCCTTAACATCGCGCATTATAGATCACGCATCCTCCAGAACAACATATCGTCACCATTCATCAACTGATAAGTGCGAAATCGAACTAAGTTAGACAACACAAAATTAAACAAAATGATTGTGTGACAGCCACGACAAGTTATGATTGAATGTGTGAAGCCTTAATATGGCGCATCATAGATCACGCATCCTCGAGAACAACACATCATCATCATACATCAACTGATAAGTATGAAATCGAACTGAGTTGGACATCACAAAATTAAAAAAAAATGATTGTGTGACAGCCACCAGAACATGTGAGTGTGTGAATGCTTAACATCACACATCCTCCATAACAACACATCATCATCATTCATCAACTGATAACTGTGAAACGAACTGAGTTTGACAGCACAAATTAAGTTGAAATAATTGCGTGACAGCCACGAGAAGGTGTGAGTGTGTGAAGTCTTAATATCACGCATCATAGATCACACATCTTTAAGAAAAACACATCATCAGCATTTATCAACTGATAAGTGCGAAATCAAACTGAGTTGGACTACACAAAATTAAACCAAAATGATTGTGTGACAGCCACGAGAAGGTGTGAGTGTGTGAAGCCTTAAAATCACACATCATGGATCACGCATCATCTTGAACAACACATTATCATCATTCATCAACTGATAAGTGCGAAATCGATTTGTGTTGGACAACACAAACAACACAAACTTAAACCGAAATGATTGTGTGACAGCCATGAGAAGGTGTGAGTCTGTGAAGCCTTAACATCACGCATCGAAGATCACGCATCCTCCCGAACAACACATCACCATATTCGTCAACTGATAACTGCAAAATCAAACTGAGTTGGACAACATAAAATTAAACTGAAATGAATGTGTGACAGCCACGAGAAGGTGTGAGTGTGTGAAGCCTTAACATCACACATCATAGATCATGCATCATCCCGAACAACAGATCATCATCATTCATCAACTGATAACTGCAAAATCGAACCGAGTTGGACAACAGTAAATTAAACCGAAATGATTTTGTGACAGCCACGAGAAGGTGTGAGTGTGTGAAGCCTTAACATCACCCATCATGTAGAACAACACATCATCATCATTCATTAGCTGATAAGTGCGAAATCAAATTTAGTTGGACAACACAAAATTAAACTGGAATGATTGTATTACAGCCACGGGAAGGTGTAGTGTGTGAAGGAAATGTGAAGATGCCAATTACAGTGGTCAACGTCGACGATGAGAACGAAGAGCCATGAAAGGTGCATGAGAGGGGGGATAATAAGAAGGTGAGAGGTTGGGAGTTTAAACAAACCTACCATTTTTGAAGGTGAGAGGTTGGGAGTTTAAACAAACCTACCATTTTTGAAGGTGAGAGGTTGGGAGTTTAAACAAACCTACCATTTTTGAAGGTGAGAGGTGGTGGTGGTGATCTGATTCCACCGTTAAAGTCGAGAGGATAGAGAAGAAATAGATAGAAGAGATATGAAATGAGGAGAGAGAGTTGGTAATGAAGTGTAATTGTTTAAGTATAAAGGATAGAAGAATGAGACAGGAGAAAATCTAAGCGGTTAGATGATTCAAAATCTATGGCCAAAATGTATTCTTACATAGGTCAGTACTCTCATTTAATAGGGATATTCACACAAGAACTTCCACTCCCTATGAAGTTTTACTTTCAAAAAAATGGAGTAAGTTCCTAGATAACTAGAATTTTCCACATGAAGTTTTGCTTTCCATGGTCAACGAAAAACAATTATGCACTTCCTAAAAATTTCAATTATATGGGAAAAATATCTTCCTAGGAAGTATAAATTCCCACATACAACAAAATAAGGCCTTCAAAAAAAATTAACATAAAAATTCAAACCCAAAACCTCAATTGTAGAATAAAGAACTCCAACCACCTCTCCAACATACTATTATTGCTTCTTTTATAGTTCTATCAAAAACAATGATGATATATAATTGGAAACCAACAATTAAATTGATACTTTTCAAAATTCGTATTAATTATTATCAATGAGTTGACTTATATTCTTTTTTGTTATAACTTTTTCACATTACATGTCATTACTTATTTTAATTATTACAAAATTATAACATACAAAAAATTTGAGGTATCGCCGGAGTCTAAATATGAGTTAAACGGTTAAATTAGAGAAAGTGCATTCTCCTATAGGGATCAGGCAAGTAGAAACTCACATTAAATTGAGAAACTATTTTCTAAGGGCCCGTTCGATATCAGTGTCAGCAGTTCTTGGTTTTTATGATTCTAGATCCATTATACAAGTAGTATTATAAACTATTGTGTTAGATTCCCTTAATTTAAATATCTCTATTTTTTGGGATACTTGTTTAGACCATGACTATGAATCGTTGTTCTTTTCAAGATTTTGGTTTTCGTGAGCAATTGGGATTCTCAACCGTGTTTTTTAAGAGCATAAGTTTCCATGGGTAAAGATTCCAACATTGTAGAGTGAACGTCGGCAACTGGTATTTCTCCGGCAAACCATGATTTAATATCTAAAACCATATTAACGATTGTGGGAAGGGAAATAGGTGTTCATGGTTTTTTGATATTAATGACCGTGGAAACTGGAAAATGGAAGTGAGTGCTTTTATTTTTGGTCATTTCAGTAACAAGGGGAAGAGGAATTGTAGGGCCTTTTGTGGCAAAATTTATTGTATAGTTCATAATAATATTGAATATAAAGAGGGTAAGTGATCGAGGGGTGGCATTGTGGTAAGGTAGGATTTAAGCAAGTGGTTAGTTGAGAGTTCGAATCCCTAACACTCATGCTTTATTCATTTATATCAATGTTGTAAATACAATGGTGCCATGTTTAGGCTAGCCATATTAGCAAGTGACTTGGAACCTCACATATCACTTTACAATGAGAGAACACGAGTTCTAATAATTATAACTCGTTTTTGCCCCGGGCGATGCCCCAAGTTAATTTTATTTTGTATATTATTGTGTTAGAATATGCTCCTCACCAATTTTAGTAATCGATAATTTTTAAGAGTATAACTTAATAAGCAATTGTATAATTTACAAGGATCATGGAAGAGTGTAATAAGGATATCTCGTCACTTTTTCAAAAACTTTATTACGCTAAAAAGATTTGGTTATTGCAATATGACAACAAAAAAGGGTGTGGCTTGGTTGTAGAGTTCATGACATTATCAAGAGGTTGCGTTTTCAAAACCTACTACATGCATTTTGGGAACGACGAAAAGAAAATTATCATTTACAATAGCAACGCTGACATGGGATAACACGTGGCAAGCTTAAACCCTTGCTTACGTGGTATAATATATATATATATATATATAGGGGTAGGCTCTTGTGAGAATACCTATCTTAGGTGAGAATACCCACTTATATGAGAATAGATCCTAGCCATTGGATGGATTAAATTTAAAGGCTGCGATTAGTTTCTTATTTTTCTTCATTAAAGGGTATAGCTGTAGAGTATATAAGCTCAATATCAATCTTTTTCTGATTTCTCTCTCTACCACGTATCAGAAATCTCTAATTCCTCTCAAGCTCTAACATCCCCAAATTCAATCAGGTTCATCTGCATTAATCTATCTGGTTTCGATTTCTTCTTAACAAATTGTTTATGCGTGATATTGATTTCTTCCCCGCCCTTGATGTTCGTGATTTATAGGTATGATTTCTTTTCTTTGTTTGTTTTTTCGATAGATGAGTGGGAATCTGATTTTATTTTTGCTGAAATTCAGTCAAATCACTTCTTTTTAGATCGAATTTGGTTTTCAACAAATCGTTGAATCGATGTTTTGATTATTTTCTTTCAATATTGAATTTCTGTTTTGATTGAATTTCTATTAAAGGCTGGTAGATTCATAGTTGAATATATGGTTGAATTTCTGTTTTCAATTGCTAAAAAAACAGATTGTATGATGCTATGATTATATGAATTAAGCTAGAGAACATGAAACTGGAGAAGAGCATGAAAACTAAGCATAAGTTGCCCTGCATCATAGAGAAAGGAGCTATATAAGAAGAGCATGAACAATTATAAGAATAGAATGATGAGGAATTTATGAAGGCAGAAGTTGAAGAACATGAAACTAGAAGTAGGTATCATAGCAAGAGGCCTAGATCCCCAATAAATTACAATGGAACTTGTCAAAAATATTGAAAGCACCACTAAAAATCAGGTAACTAGGAAATATAAGTAGAGGAATTCCATTATATGAACACCAACGGTCACAAACATGAGCTTGAAAATTTATAACATACTCAAATAATTTAGGAGATATTTAAGAACATCCCTAAAATCATTTGGGACATAAGGTCAAAGATTCTTCATATTTTTGATGAATGAAACATTCTATTTGTCCGTAACAAGATGCTACAATATAACAATCATTTTGTAGCTTTTCATTATGATAAATGGCATAATGCTATTGTTGTTGGGTATGATGCTTCTGGGTAAGTCATGAGCAATGAGCTCTGTCGCTAACCCCTTTTTCTTTAGTAATGTTTTGGTAATTTGGTGAATTTGGCATATCCCATAGTTGATTAGAGTAATTGAAAGTTGATTACCTTCAATTTGAAGTGGCCAAGTGCTTATTATGCGTCTATCAATATGAACAATCCTCATATTAGAGTGTGTTCTAGCAAATAAATTTGGGCTGCTATGATATCATGATGTGATAAGATCATTTGCGTTGGATACCTAAGAGTTATATTTACTTGGATGATTGATGTTGGTTGTGAATTATGCTCCCTGTTCTGATGTTTGATAGAAGATAATTTTTCGGAAATAACTCCTATGAAAGATAGTTTTCCATAATCCTTCATATTAGAACCTTAGGAATTCCAATATTATTTATTTGCATCGGTTCCTAAGTATCATCTTATTCATAACTGGGTTGCCTTTTTATATACAGCAGCTAAGGATGAGTTTGGCTGTATGAGATGTTTAAAGTATAGTCATATAGTCCTAATGTTGAAGTGGAATGTGAGACAATTAGTGTGAGACAAGGGAGTAGTCTATTGTGGGCATTCTTATATTTGTTAGAATGATGTGTATGTACATTAGGGGTTTAGCTTTTTGCTGGTTAGTGGGTTCATTAATGAAATAAATGGACAAGCTTAATTAGATTAAAAGGAGGAATGTTGATTAACAAATTTATTGTAATGCTGTCATAACCTAGCTAGCAAGAACTAAAATGCTGTGATTCATTCACATTTACTTGGAGTGCAACTTCTCATCAATGGAATACAACCTACTATGCAATCAACGTCTATGTTATCTTTTTATTTTGCTTCAGTGACACCAAGGTATCCAAAGACAAACTTTTAATTTGTGGTATGTGATAAAATCTGTTGTCAGCTATATTTGGGATTTTTGTCCAGATAACTTTATATTTTTGTGGTATGCAGGAATGGGGAACATAACAAAAGTCACGAAGATAGTAGATGTTATAGAAGAAGGAGGAGCAAGGGAACTCTAAGCACAATTGTGAATCAAATGATTCTACTAGACATTATGTCAGAATGCGAGAAAAACTAGTAATTTTAACTAAAATTTAGAACATAAATGACATAATTTAGGACATATTTGAACAGATTTGGGACATGTGTATAATTTATTTATTTATTCATTATTTTCTAGTTCACTATTTATGCAACTTTGGAATTGTTGATAGAGTCTTCTAGCTATCTTCTGATTCGACATTAAATTCTTCATTTTTTATAGTTAGTTATTAAAGTTATCAGATTTAATAAATTGAACTTTAGATATATTATGTGTTTGTGCTTTGTTTGCACAACACCACTAGTTATTCATTTCCTTCTTTTTGAACTTTAATAAAATATTATTTTCAGGTTATGCAAATGAAGAAACTTTGAGTTGACTATTGTGCCAAAATACTTACCCACCAAAAAAATATTATACATCTTATTGTGCGTTCAAAGGCAAAGATAAGGTCAAAAGTGATTGAGGCTGCCTAGTAGCGTTGATCATTATCATTGATTTCATTTTTTAAGAAAATGTATTGGATGATATAATTGTATCAAGCGTGATTTTAAAAAGGAAAATTTGTCAAAAAAGACCTTATAAGTTGCAAATTTTGTGAAAAAACACTTTTTTATAATTTTTTTGTGAGAAAACACCTTATAAGATATTATCTATCAAATTACACACCTTGTTGTCATATTTTGGTAAAATAAAAGTGTATTTTTGGGTCATTGACTCTCTTATTTTTACTTCCTTTTTGAGTTTTTGTGCATTGGATTTTTGTACTCCCTCCGTAACATAATACTTGCAACAATTTCCTAAAATGGATGTAACATATTACTTGCAACAATTTTCCATCTTTCTTATTTTGGTAAATTTATCACAAGAAATGATGATGTGTTTTTTGGTCCCCATACCACTTTTGTACTCATTTTTGTTGTTTTCTTTCTTTCCCTCCTTTTATCTCTTTAACCCATGTGATTTCTCTCTCCTACTTTTATTAATCAAGCCACTTATCCATACTTAACATATTATGCCTAGGAATTCTCCCTAATTCAATTGTTGCAACTATTATGTTACGGATGGAATATGAAAATTTGGGTTGATATGGTGACTTCCACACACAAAAAGGGACAAAAAAATATACGCAAATGTTGACTTTTTGGCCTAAGAATGATAATAAGGTGTTTAATTTGATAGATAATAACATATAAGATGTTTTCTTACAAAAATATTTTTAAATGTGTTTTTTCACAAAATTTGTAACTTATACGGTGTTTTTTCACAAAATTTCCTTCTAAAAATGTATCACTCGTTACATTTTGCTAGAAAAATGTGTACTAAGCCTTTGTGTTTGAAATAACCATTGTGAACTTTTTTGAAGGAAAAATCAATAGAACAAATACTTTTCCATGAACAAGGATGGTTTCTTTTTATTAATTTATATCTAGTGCATTGTGTTTCTATTATAAAGAACTATTGTAGATTTAGAACATGTTTGATAAATTAAGACATGTGCTTAAAAGTACAGAATATAAGAACAAAACTTTAGAACATATGAACAAAAATTTAGAACATATGAACAAAAGTATAGAACATAAGAACAAAAGTTTAGAACATAAGAACAAAAGTTTAAAACATAAGAACAAAAGTTTAGAACATAAGATCAAAAGTTTAGAACATAAGAACAAAAGTTTAGAACATAAGAACAAAAGTTTAGAACATAAGAACAAAAGTTCAGAACATAAGAACAAAAGTTTTAGAACATAAGATCAAAAGTTTAGAACATATGAACAAAAATTAAGAACATATGAACAAAAGTTTAGAACATAAGAACAAAAGTTTGAAACATAAGAATAAAAGTTTAGAACATAAGATCAAAAGTTTAGAACATAAGAGCAAAAGTTTAGAACATAAGAACAAAAGTTTAGAACATAAGAACAAAAGTTTTAAACATAAGATCAAAAGTTTTAAACATAAGATCAAAAGTTTAGAACATAAGAACAAAAGTTTAGAACATAAGATCAAAAGTTTAGAACATAAGAACAAAATTTTAGAACATAAGAACAAAATTTTACAACATAATAAAACTTTATAACATAAGAACAAATACTCATAACATGTGAACAAAATTTCAGAACATATGAACAAAACTTTAGAGCACATGAACAAAAATTTAGAACATAAAAACAAATCTTTAGAACATAATAACAAAATTTAGAAAATAAGAACAAATACTGAACATATGAGCAAAATCAATTATTTTGCATACGATTATTGAGGAGAAATGCGTAGCTATTGAAAAGATTAATTATTGTTGAAAAAATGATTTACTTGGACTTATTCATTTTCAATTACTTTTTTTGCCGTGTTGTAATAATTTAATACATCGATTTCATGTTTCTTACACTCGAAGTATTAAATGTCATTATTTGATAAATTAAGACATGTGCTTAGAAGTTTAAAACATAAGAACAAAACTTTAGAATATATGTACAAAAATTTTAAACATAAGAACAAAAGTTTAGAACATAAGAACAACTTTTAGAACATATGAACAAAAATTTAGAACATATGAACAAAAATTTAGAACATAAAAACAAAAGTTTAAAACATAAGAACAAAATTTAGAACTTACGAACAAAAATTTAGAACATAAGAATAAAAGTTTATAACATAACAATAACAATTTAGAACATAAGAACAAATACTCAGAACATAGGAACAAATTTTCAAAACATATGAACAAAACTTTAGAACATATGAACAAAAATTTAGAACATAAGACCAAAAGTTTAGAACATAAGAACAAAAGTTTAGAACATAAGAACAAAAATTTATAATATAAGAACAAATACTCAGAATATAGGAACAAAAGTTTAGAACATAAGAACAACACTTTAGAACATAAGAACAATAATTTTGAACATAAGAACATTTTATAACATAAGAACAAAAATTCAATACGTCTGCTTAAAATTGAATATAACACGTGCATAAAACATAAACAACCTCAAAATATCAATTACATTTGTATAATAATCTCTGTAATTGTCTCGGATTTACATAGAAATTGTTTTTGACGATTCAAAAGTCCACGTTGTTCATCATCTCTAACTCTCTTAAGAAGTCGCAACCTGAAAAATTAGTAACCACGTAATAATCATCCTTAGACAGTTTGAGTACCATTTGAGCCCTACAACCAACTCGAGTAACCAAGCGTCTCCTACCCACTTAAGGCTGAACACCTTCATTCTCCCCTTCTTTTATCATTGATTTCACCTCTACTTATTGCCTACGCTTTTCTTTGAATCCCGCCTTATTGCATAAACAGTATTTAAATACAACAACACCTTTTTTCTCACCACCAACTTTTCTTCTTGTAGTAGTAGATTTTATGACATTAAAACCAGAAGCAAGGGCATAAGACTTGTAAAATCAATACCTTCCTCAACGCTCAAAAACTTCATCCCTATAACAGGCTTCAACTCCGGGCGAGAACCCGGAATTCATTCTTTTGATCCTTCAAGGGTACATAAATGCAATGCTTGAGGAGTAACAGAGAGGTTTTGAAGCCCTAAAAACAAGAAACATGATGAAAAAAATTCATAACATATGTGCAAAAGTTTAGAATATAGGCAGTGACCAACTTAGAGATGACCTTTCTCAAACAAACTATCACCTGATGCAAGTTCTAATTAAGATGGCAAAGCTACGTAAGGCGGTATGATTAGAAAGCTCCGGATCCGGTGACGAAGCTACCAAGGTATGATCATGCACTTCATGTCCAATCATAAGTTGTGATTCCATTTCTTAAGCAGCTAACAATTTCAAATCTTATGGACAAAAATTACAAACATATGAATAAAATTTAGAATATAGGAACAAATATTTCAGAACAAAAATTTAGAACATAATAACAAAAATTTAGAATATATGAACAAAAAAATTAGAACATAATGACAAAATTTAGAACATAAGAACAAAATTTAGAACATAAGAATACAAATTTAGAACATAAGAACAAAAGTTTAGAACATAAGAACAAAAGTTAGAACATAAGAAGAAAATTTGAGAACATAAAAACAAAAATTAGAACATAAAAACAAAAGTTTAGAACATAAGAACAAAACTTTAAAACATAATAACAAAAATTTAGAACAATAATAATATTTATGAACCCACTTGTATAAAGGTTTTTTCTTATATTAATATAATCTCATAATTCATATATGTATGACCATTCTTACATTATAATTCACCCCCTAATAATATACATCTTGTTTTGTATGTTATGAGTGCACATGTGCAATGTTGCTTTAATCACTCTTCCATGATAAAAGTGATCAAGTTAATTAGTTAAATATCCTCCTTAAAGATACACTTTTTTAGATGTTTGACTAACCCTAGAAGTAAAATATTGGCTTTAACAATTAAGTGTAACAATGGACTTCATGTAGATTGACCAATATCATGCTGCAAAGTTGTAAACGCTGGCGTAGCCAACCCTTGCTAAACCAAAAGACTACAATCAAGATCAAAATTAACCAGGGGAAGAGAGATCTAACAAATCCAATCGATTCAATTATCCAAAATTTGACATAATCAAATAAAAATAATTGCACAGTTTACTGTACTAATAAATAATAAAACAAAATTAAAAAGATACAGGAGAGATATATACAATTCAGCGGTGAACACCGGATTGCACCTTGCGATGAAGGAGAAGATGACGAATTCTGACATAATCAAGATCATAATCAACGGCAATTGGCTGAAGTAAAAGTTGTTGAAGCACTGATGACAGAACGTTCCACAGAATGAGCAAAGACAATTACAAGTGCGAGAAGCAGTAGAAATTGGGAGGATTTTTAGGAGAGAGAGAAACTCTAATTGCTTAGAGAGAGAAAAAATTCTATTTTTTTAGGAGAGAGAAAAAATTATATTTACAATATACATATTCGAGTGTATAAATAAATAAAATAATGAGATCGTATTTTGCGAGTACGAAGCTCTATATAGTCCAAAATGTTCCTAATAAATTGGCTATTATAATCAACCAATCTTATTTTTTCGGATTTGTGATAGGCTCGCAACAAAGTGACCAATGACCTAACCCGTTATACTAGCACCGAGCCACCGACTCATGAATGACCTTTACCCATTAGCAATCCTTTTAACTTAACCCAACTCTTCCAGTTGTTGTTAGGCTCCCCTGTTCATCAGCCAAGTCTACCTGACAATTTTGTAAACTTCCTAACTATCAGTAGGAGCAACTTGGAATAAAAACACTTATAATAAGGGTTGGTCATGAGATTCTATACAACTTTTATTATTGCTCATTTGAACATCTAATGTTTATTCATCCGAAAGTCGAATATTTGCTCATTTGGAGCAGTAAGAAAAAAAAAATCAACCTTAAGTATATAATACTTATGCTACACTCGTATATAGGACTAGAGGTGGTAAATATTGACACGAAAAGACTTTGACACGTTTAAGTAATTGGGTTGACTCGACATGACACGTTTGTTAAACAAGTTGGGTTAGGATAGCTATTTGACACGAAAACAACACGACAACTCGTTTATCTACACATATTTTAAAGTTTCCCCTTATTACATCTTACCTTCATTCATTTATTTTTGAATTTAGTTTATTTAGTGTTACATTTATACACTTTTAGATGCTATTTTAACTACTGTATGAAATTTAATACTTCCTCCGTTCCTTAATAAGTGACACACTTGTATAGTGTTTACTATTCACAGTTTAAACTTTGATTAGATTTAATGATTTATCTTGTAGGAAAAACATAGTCATGTGGGATCTTGTTAGATTCGTCTCAACATGCATTAATTTAATATCAACTTTTTATAATTTTTACTCATTGACAATTATAGATATTAATGTTTGAAATAATGCATTGGCAAGCGTGAAAACATAAAGTGTCACTTATTAAGGAACGGAGGTAGTAAGTTCCAAACCAAAGATATATGAATTGAGAACATCAAATATATATGAAAAGTTAAACGGATCAACCCGAACTCGACACGTTTAATTAACATGTCGGGTTAGAGTCAAGTATCTTAACACGTTTAAGTAAACGGTACGGGTTAGGGTTAGGCGATGACAACCCGCCAACTCGTGAACCCGACACGAAGTCGACACGACACGAATCGTTTACCACCTCTATATAGGAGGAATACTCAGTAAGGGCTTTTCTAGAATCATAACAATAGCATTTCGCTTCCGTTTTGAAATTAATAGATCAGCTACGCATGAAACCAGGCAATCAAAAAAGGAAAAACAAGAATGAACAAATCCAAACAATTATAGTACAACAACATCCTACACACCGAAAGAAGGCACACATAAAGGAGCCGTTACGCTAAATACAAAAGGAAAAAAAAGAATTCCTAATTATAATCTATTTAACAAGTTAGCAGAGACCCATGTTACATAGGAATCAAAATTATATACTGAATACAGACAAAGCAACCCCAATGATTTTCTGGAAAACATAACGTACAAGGGATCAAAATGATCAGGTTCTAACTAAAAATTGACATAGGAATAATAGCTATGTTAATTCAAATTGCTATTGATATCATTTAACGAAAATAAATCCGAAAAACTTCTCAATGAGTCCCATCAAAAATTCAAAATTCCACGCGCAGGTTTTTTTACATAAATCTTAGATACTTCCTCCGTTTTTATTTAAATGTGACACTTTTAGATTCACGGACTCCTAGACAATTTTTGGGAAGGAAAGAGATAGAGAGAAAAAAATAAGGGGACCCATGTGAGAGGAGAAAGATAGAGAGAGTTTATTGACCAAAAAAGAAAGTGTCACATTTAATTTAAAACTTCCTAAAATAGAAAGTGTCACATTTTAAAAAAACGGAGGAAGTATATACCATATCTGATGTTCACATAATACAGGGAACCATGATATATGAACGCTAAACAAACATACACAGCTTCAACATAATTTGTTATAAAGGTAGTTCAATCCAATCAACAAAATCTGTGGTTCAACTTCCGAACATGCATATACATTCAGAAAAGGTTCATCACACGGTTGCAAGACAAAGAACCGGGAAAAAGCATCTCCCAGGTGGCTCTATGATTAACATCATACAATTTTACCGCAGATGTTGAAGCAATCTCCCACAAGCAAGAAATGTTTTTTCTCACATTAGTCAGACCAATTTCAAATTAAGAATTACATAGCTCTTAATAACTGTCAAGAAACATAGATGTTTATGGCTTAATGCAACACCTTTCTTAACTAGATTACAGGGGCAACTTTCCCATGATTCTATTAAAAGTAATCTTTACCTCAAATACAACTCAGATTCTTCTTTCTTGCAAGGCATGACTAAGTTGCCATCCATCCCTTTTGCTCTACTCAATGCAGCTCTTGACATTCTTCAGCTCCTATAAGGCAGTCAGCCTATCAGAAACCTGAAAAAAAAGAATACAGGAAATTAAGCAATCGTGAGACATATCAATTAGAAAGAATGGATTCCAATTCAATTGTAATCAAAGAGGACGCTCGCCAACTTGATGCTGAGCAAAAGCTTCCCCTTCTTCAAGATGTACCTAATACAGTGGACAGAAATCCAATACAGCAAGCCATTAGCCAGACCTTTCAGAGTACGGCTCACTTAGCCAAGTTACTACCAACTGGAACAGTTATGGCCTTCCAGCTTCTCGCGCCCATTTTCACAAACCAAGGTGAATGCGATCCAGTCAGCCGGACGATGACTTCCATCCTAATTGCTCTTTGTGGGTTGTCATCTTTCCTGCTCAGCTTCACTGACTGCTTCAAGGACGATAATGGAAATATGTACTACGGGTTTGCCACATTCAACGGTTTATGGGTGATAGATGGGTCAACAACACTTCCACCAGAACAGGCTGCAAATTACCAGCTCCGGTTCATAGATTTTCTGCATGCTTTCATGTCGGTATTTGTCTTTGCAGCAATTGCCTTATTTGACAAGAATACGGTTCAATGCTTGTATCCAACACCATCAAAAGAGACCCAAGAGATTCTTACAGCATTGCCTGTTGGAATTGGAGTGCTTTGCAGTATGCTCTTTGTAGTGTTCCCTACACAGCGCCACGGGATCGGTTTTCCCTAACTTCTAATTCATAAATTGCAAGCCATCCCTTACGCATGTTCTGACGTAATTAAATCCAGCTTGTCACAACTTCAACACACACATTTTATTGTGCTTGTACAAATCTTTACCTCATTTCCATTAACCCTGTATGATGCTAATAAGACCAATTAATTTTGCAAGGGTGCATAAGAAATGGCTAATCAATTTACACAAAAATGGAGAGGGAATGACAGGAACATAACTTTGCAATAGAGAAAAGCAGCTACACTGTGGCTGTTTTTATGAAACTTCCATGGAAAAAGCTCACAAGGTGTCAAATAACACCCAGTGCTATAAACTAAAATTTCAAAATAGAGGAAAACAGAGGATTTCTGGATTCATCATTATAAAAGGAAAATGCACCCAAACAAATAACAAGACAATAGTTTCCTTTGCGCGGAAAGAGGCAGTAAGTTAAGGAGACATGAAGCTAGCATGACCAGTCGGACACAATACACCAATGAATTCATACAAATCTACTCAAATCGAATTGCATCTAGATCTTAGATTTACATGAAAGAAAACATTCTATGGGCTGTTTCTCTTCATTATATGATTAGTCAATGACCTCAAACAACGCACCTATATATTCTTAACATTGGAAACACTTTGCTCCATCATAACAATTAAGCTAAGCTTAAATCTCGCAAAAGACCACAGACCAAAATCCACGGTGTAAAAAACTTGAAATTTCTTAACTCTAGTTCTAATGGCTTCAATGGGTAAATAGAAACAGAGCAAAAATGAAGACATACAATAATATTCAATATAAGACTCAAAGAAAAGCTTCAGAAAAAGAATAGAAAGAGAACAATCGAGCACAAGATAATAAGCAACCCACCTTAAAGGAGATTATCCTTCATTCAAGACCATTCTTAGAAGGCAAAAGCTACTCTGAATCAGAATTGAGAAAACTCCAAACATGTTGGACGGTTATGCAGCTAAGGTCACACGCCAATCCATTTAATAGGTAGTTAAGCCAAGGACAACTTCTCAAGCTCGTCAGCATTCTGTACCAGCAGCATCTGAAAGTTTTCTATGGACTTCCAACGTTTTTTTTTTGATCAAGAAACCCATCTAGCATAGCCTTCCATAACTCCTCGTCTGGAAGACAGCCATCACCAATCATCTCATTAAAGACACGGTATGTTTTGTGCAAGTCTCCTTTCTTGCAGAAGCTATTGATTAGAGAATTAAAAACTTCAGGTTCAACCGAGAGGCCCCTGGTTCTCATACTCAGGTACAATTGAAATGCTCGACAAAGATCACTCTCACAAAGACCTTGTATGACGACAGCATGAGTCCTAACATGAAGGCTCCAAGTTAACCTATTGGGTGATATTCCAGCAAGGATCATTTCATCGAGCAAGTTGGCAGCCTCCTGGAACTTGCTCAAGTCACAGAAGCCACTTATGATCTTGCCAAAGATAACCGCGTCAGGCTTAAGACCTTGAAGCTTCATTCTATCGAAGATCTCTAGAGCTTCAGAAAGATTTCCATCTTTACAAAGCCCGTAAATTAAGGTACTATAAGTAATCATGTTCGGAAAAAGATGCTGGCGAACCATCATATCCAGTAGATCCAGGGCATGTAAAGAACGCCCATGCTTACAAAGACCATCCATTAAGATAGTGTAGGTAAAGACATTTGGTTTGACCTCTTTGCTTTTCATCTTGTCAAAGAATGTCAGAGCATCATCCAAGTTTTCAGACTTACACAGGCCATGTATCAAAGAGGTGTATGTCACAACAGTGGGTAAACAACCTTTTATCTCCATTTCTCCGAACAGTTCATTTGCTTCATCAATTCTACCCCATTTACACAATCCACTAATCAATGTACCATAAGTATAGGAATCTGGAGGGCAGCCACGACGTGCCATTTCACGGAAGATGTTCATAGCAGCATCAATCGTCTCACTGCTCTTGCATAAGGCTTTGATCAAAATGTTGATAGAAACAACAGATGGTGGTATACCCATTTCCTTCATATAACGGTAAAACCTCATGGCCATCTTTAAGTGGTTTTCATCAACAAGAATGGAGAATATAGTGATGTAAGACTTCTCCGAGAGTTGGCATTCATATTCTTTCGCGCTCTTAAAAATTCGAACAGATTCCAATGGCCTATGAACCCGACCATATGCTCTACAAATGGAGAGGAATATCTCTTCATTAATCACGCACTTCTCCTCCTTCATCCTTTTAAGGAGCTCCTCTGCTGGTTTAAACTGATTAGCAGACACTAATTTAGAAATCATTCGCCCGAAAGTTGTGTGGTCATGTTTAAATCCATTTTTGTACTCAGCTGTTGCTGAATCAAAAATTGCAACAGCCTTAGACAAGTCTTTTTCTGCTCGCATCAGCTGTTCGACTTGTGATGTTGTAATTTTCTTGGACCATTTCAATGTTGTCTTACTTCCCATCTTGTGATCAACCACTATATTATGGCAGTAGAAAACCAACCTAACTCATGTTATGTTAACTAAGATCAACATCATGCAAACGGGCCTGCAGAAATGGAGAACACTAATCAATGGCAGCAGTCGTTATGTTTTGGAGAAACCAATGGCAACAGTTTCACAACTAAAAATAGATCAAATTGACATATGAACATATATCAATGGGGGTATCAAACTATCAATGCAAGTAAAGAATGGCGGATCCAGGATTTTGAGGGAGGAATTAGGATGGTATCGAAGACCCAAAAAAAAAAAAAATTTAAAAGGTAATAAAAACCTGAATACAATATTAAAGTACTATAATAAGCAAAATAATGTTGATTTTGAGATTGAGGACTAACTTTTGTAGATTCGGTCGAGTTGCAATTGGACTAAAATTATCTCCAATTTATTTGTTTGTCTTTTTGAAAAGAAAAAAGAAACGCTAAATCTCTCTCTTGGTAAGTGAAATAATAAGTTGTAATAATCATCTGTGTAAATATAATAGAAATACAAAATAGCAGCAACTACAGATTGGTAAGTGTAATTTAGTCACAAAGTATAATCTCAATCGAAAAAGAATAAGCCTCTATGGAGAGTAAATTCATGGTATCTGATTTAGCTTTGTTGCCTCAAACTTATGATTTAAACACAAAGTGCACTAGCTAGAAGTCACAATTTACAAAAAAAAAAAAAAAAAAAAAAAAAAGAAAAACTGAGGTTCACTCACTGCTTTAAATTTGGGTGCTACTTTTCAGCATCCACTGCAGTTTCGCACACATAGGCACCGAGGATGCGACTTGCACGCAGTGGCGGTTACTAGGAGGCCGGAATGTGTGATAGAAACGGCTGCCACTGTTTCTTCTTCTATTTCTCTTTTAACATTATTACACTTAAAAGTTTCTAACTCAGTTCCACCTTACTATCAAACCCTAATTTGTGAAGGGAGAAGGTAGACCATTGGCTAGAGTTTGCCGAGCACCAACCACCGTTTTCGGACCTCTGACCTCCGATCAACGCTAACTGCCTATTGCCAACCGCCACAGGCGCACCACCACTGCTTCCGAGCAGACCTACCTGACCGCAAGAACGACGACCTTCCGCCAACTGTCAAGAGTGTGACTCAACGGAGGAACACTGGACTGCACAAAATGGTTTAGAGGGAGTCGCCGGAAGACAGTTTGAGCCACTGGCGCTGACAGAATCGAGAAAGCAGAAAGAGGAGAGACTGCGGGACGATGAACGTTGATAAAAACCGACTTCCAATTCACTGTCTTCCTTTTTCCTTTTTTTTCTTATACTTCCTCTTTCTTTTTTTTAATGTGACACTTTTCAAATGAGGAAGTTTGGAATTAATTGTGACACTTTCTTTTTGAGAAAATTTTCTCTCTATCTCTCCTATCACATGGATCCCTTTCTTTCTCTCTATCTCTTTCTTCTCCAAAAATTGCCTAGGAGTCCGTGAAATCAAAAGTGTCGCAACTAATAAAAAACGGAGGAAGTATTATTTTTTTGTTTTTTCCTAAAAACTGATTTTCAATTCATTATTTTCCTTTTTCCTTTTTTTTCTTTTTATTAATTTTTGTTATTTCTAAAAACTGATTTTCAATTCATTGTTTTCCTTTTTTATTTTTATTTATTTTCTTTTAGCTTTATTATAAGTACTAGTTTCTAACCCGGGCAATGCCCGGGTTAGGTTTTATTTAGTTATAATTTCCATTATATCTAAATTTCAGTGTTAATCACTTTAAGATTAACAAAATATTATAAACTAATTAGTAAATTGATAGATATTATATTTCGGTAGTTATTTACATATAATTCTCATTCGACTAACGTAAAAATTATTTAATATTTAAAGGATTCTTATATTAAGAGCTAATAATTTTCTTTATCTCGAAGTTAAAATTACTTTCTTTTACAGGTATAGTTGTGTCCTTCTAAAAATAGTCATTATATGATTTGGTGGTTTGAAAAATAAAATAAATTAAAGTTAAAGTTGTCATAATACACAAATGTTAATTTGGTAAAGTTAACTCTCAAAATAAAATAAAAAACACAATAAACATGTTTCCTCTAGACTATTATTGATATTGTCGACATTATAGAGTCACATAATTACTCTTTTTCACTTTTATTTCTTCTATAAATTCATCAATTCACACGGGTTGAGACCTCCAAATGAGCAATGAGCAATGAGCAAAAATATAGTCTTGGGTGTACCATGCTCATAATACACACGGGCGTATAATAAAACTTGTTTGAAATGAGGTGTGTCTGAATGATTTCGAACAGATTTATGAAGAAAAATCATGATTCATGTAGGTAAAACATAATTGCTTCTCATCCATGGAGATTATTTAGTTTGAGATTATAATGCATGGTTTCCTTTTGGATCTGATTTGCATACCAATTTCGAGACGTATAAATCTATATTCCCAACTTAAATTGCATGTTTAAATATATTTACATTATTTTTTGTTGTTTATGTTTGACAATAATCTGCATTGGTTTGATATTACATGTATCATCAAGATTCATTACGTTGCACACGTTTACTTGAAATTCTCTTACTGGGGACTATTTTTGAGTAGTACGTACTTGTGTCGCCTAGTTGATAGTTGACCAAATAGGAATATCATTTTTGAAAAAAGATGTAAGGTGTATATCGAAATATATTTTTGAGAAACCAACTAAACTTTTTAAAAAACTTATTTTATTAATTAATGAGTGATCAAAAAGATTTTTGGAAAATTCGATATGGTGAACTGTAGTATTGTGTTTTTCTACATGGTGGAAACGAAATATTTTGACTTTCTAAAATGTCCCTATGATTTTGTATATGTAACTATAGTGACCCTATGGAATTGTTTTTTCCATATAATAAAAACAAAATATCTAAATTTTCTAAAATGACTTTATGATTTTGTATACTTTGTGTTAGGGTGCACCAACTGTAATTTAACAACTGAAACAATATTTTAACTGACCTAACCCTAATTGATGCACCCTAATAAAAATCACCTTTTACCCCCATGTATTTCGTAGGATATGCAAATTCTTCAATTCTAAAACATCATTTGACATTTTCTTTCCAAACAGAAAGAGCCTTTATGCCGTCTTTGTGCATGATTACCATAATACAGTTAATATGAGTGATATTATCCATCACTGGGCAATTTGGATTCTTTTATGAGTACGTGTTTAATTTTTTTAAAACTTATTTTATTAATTAATGAATGGTCTAGTTGACACCTTTAGTAAAATCTAAGTTGTGTTTTTGCAATTCCAGAAAACATATCATAAGTGGATCTTGATTCAAAGTATTTTTCGAGACGAATCTAACGGTGCCAAAATTAAAATTTTCTGAGATTTGAAATGAAAGTTATGATTCATTTTATAATTTTATATCTGTTGTAGTTTTAGATAAGGATTAGTTGTAGCTTTAGATAAGGAATGTAATTTTTATTTACAATATAATCATTTTCTTTAATTATTATCTATTAAAAATCAAATTATTTAATTTATTATGTATAATGATGTGGAGCGATGTGGTAGCTCCTTTCGGGACGGCTTTATTATCTAGTATAGATATACATATAGTTAATACAATTATATTAAAATACTAAGTGGACGCATAATCCATTCCAAGAGTAAAACAAACGGTAGAAATGGATATAAAATCCATTGCAGGATTGAACCAAACAGTTTGAGGCTGGTATGAGCATGTGAGTCCAAAACCACCCTGGTATGGATATCCATACCAATCCATTCCAGTTCAGTGAACCAAACAGGCTCTTAGTCCTGTTCTCTACGCCCTACAGCTACGGCTTACTTTCACTTCACCTCGTTTTGGTCTGTTTAAGGGTCCGTTCTTTTCAACTTATTTTCAGTCATTTTCAAATAAGTTCAGATAAGGTTTAAATCATTAAATAAGGTTTAATATACTTCTTCCGTTTCTTTTAAGTGCGACATATTTACTTTGGCACTATTCATTCATTATAAGTTGACCGACTTTTATGATTTATATATAAGAAAAAATTAGTCTTGTTGGATCTTGTTTGATTCATCTCGATGTATACATTTTAAATTCTTGGTGTCATATCACAAATGCATAATTATAATTTGTAAAAAACGTGCATTGACAAGTGTAAAAAGTGAAATGTTGGACTTAGAAAGAAGCAGAGGAAGTATATATTAAGGACAAATTTATATGAAATATATGAACTATGGTCGGTATTTTTTAAAGGCCTCATCTAATTATTCGAATTTTGAGAATCTCTACGAAATAATTACCAACAGGCCTGGATTTTTTGGGCATGAACTTTGAGACAATTTTTTTGGCCTTTTTAAGATGAAGACGAAAAAGTCGCATCAAATTGCGTGCTCGAAAGCCCAGCTTGTTGGTATTATAAATATTAGTATTAACATTACTCATTTCGTAAAATATAACCTTAAAATTTCCCATGTTAATACTCCTCCACTCTTCAAGTCTTCTAACCGACGCATCACTTGGTCTCCTTCTCATATGACTGAACCATCTTTAGCTGTTTTCCCTGATCTTTTCTTCAATATATACAGCTCTAACGTTTTCCCGAATAACCACATTTATTAATCAGTCCTTCCATGTTTGGCCACACATCCACCGTAAGTCTACATCTTATGCATCTCTAGTACATTTATCTTATGAATGTGGCATTGTTTCACCGTGCAACACTCAGTTCCATATAACATAGCAGATCTAATTGTCGTGCAGTAGATTTTCTCTTCAATCTTAGGGAATGACAGAATTAGAAAAGACCCTGGTAGCGTTTTCCACTGTAACTAACCCACGTAAATTCAATTAGCCACGTCTCATCGAGTTCTCCGTCCTTTTGGAGAATGGATCCAAGGTAACGGAACATGTCTAATCCTTGAACCACTTTGCTATCCAATGTGACTGCCCCTGCCTCGTTGCTTCTAACCGCCACTGAAGTCGCACTTCAAATATGCCGTCTTGATTTTTGCTCAATCTAAAACCACGAGCTTCCAATGCATGTCTCTACAATTCCAACTTACTTTCAAATTTCAAAACCTTCCTTGTCTCATGAATTAACACAATATAATCTGAAAACACTATACACCAAGTTATATCATCTTGACTTGACCTAGCTCGTTAGTTCGTCTATGACTAGAACAAAGAGAAAGGGACTAAGTGCAAAACTTGATGCATCTGATTGTAATAGGGAGCTCTTCTGTCTTCCTCGCGATAGTCCGCACACTCGTTGAGATCCCCGCCAATGATCAATTTTTCACTAATAGGCACCCGTTGCACAACCCCCTCTACAAAATTGTTGTTTAATAGATGTATTCATTCCTACTTGCGGTGCATATGCACTTATGATAATCACCGCCTCAACCCATAACAATAACCTAAAACTCATATTATGATCACTCTTCCTCAAAACTTTCTCATATAGTCACATCATCAATTCATTCCTTATCAATGATGATGCCTATTCTGTTCCTGCTCTTATCCTTTCCGGAGTACGAAAACTTATAACCCCATGGGATTAATCCTCTTACTTTTCCACCAAACCACTTAGTCTCCACCACCTTCGTCGATTTTCTCATCAAGTAGCCAATGTTCCACGTTCCAAAATGTATTATATTACCGTTACCACTACTCTGGACTAGCTTCTTTACCTGCACCCGTCCCTGATGCAAGAACCCTTACATATTTGACACCACCGCTGTGTGCCGGGATGGCACCCCGCTTCTAGGCGACGACCTAGCAACCCTTGCATACTTATCACTACAATCAGAATTATGAAGTGCGACGCATCGCTGTGTAGGGAATGCCCCCAACGATATTCATTGGTTGATTCATGTATAAGATGCATAATGTGAACAAATTCTAAAGTTACCCCTTCACTTGTAAAAGTTATCCCTTTTTTCTGAAACTAACACATTTACTTATGCTTTTTGCCTTTTGTTTTCTAAGGCGCTGTTCTTTTGGACAGGATTAATTGAAAAACATTTCAGTTTAGTTCAGCTTCATTAGTTTCAGTTCAATTTAATCATCTCCTTTTACATCACAATTATAATTCAATCTAATTCAGTCTAATTCAGTCCAAATCATTCCAGTTTAATAGAACAGAGTCAAAGAAATTTTGCTTCCATAATCAACCATTTTTCTCTCATTGGAGTTTCTTTTAATAAATAGAGGTACAATATCATTATACACCATACTAGATGTTGTGTTTTACCTAAACCCACCTATATGGCATACATTTAGCAATATTCAACACAAACAAGAAGAAAATCTTCTTATTAAAGATTTACTCGCAAATTTGGGTTCAACGTGCTAAGTAGGGCTGAGCATGGGTTAAATTGGTGCGGTTTGGGACATAACACAAACCAACCCATACAAAAACGATTTGACGTTTTTTCAAACCAACCCAAACCGCAGTTTGGGCCAAACCAACCCACACCGCACCACATAAAACAGTTTGGTGCGGTGCGGTTTGCAATTTACCCATATTTTATCTCAATAAATTTTTTCTAATTTGCAAATATTGCTTTATTTTACAAACTACACATTTGTTATTAAAAAATTTAAATAAACTACAAAAAAAGCTAGAAAATACTAAAAAATTACAAAGTTGCTACAAATATTACTACTAAAGGTACAAAATTATTGTTAAGTCGAATAATAAAGGTACTCTGGCGGTCTGTGGTGCGGTTTGGTTTATAAATATAATAACCCAACCGCAAACCGCAGTTTGATAAAAAATACAAACCAACCCATTTTTTAAGTCCATAAACAAACCCAAACCGCGCCAAAATGGTTTGGTTTGCGGTTCGGTGCGGTCTAGCCCAAGTTCTGCTCAGCTGTGTTTTGGAATTCTCCATGCTCAAAAATAAATTTTGTTGATAACTGTTTTTTGCTAGCAAAGATTATTTTTATTGACTGAATTCAACTTGTACATTCTAATAAACTGAACCTTGTAAAGGTCGTCTATCATTCCTCCACACCCGATTAGAACATATGAAACGTTTCTCAAAATGTTTGTTTGGAGATGAGAGCAAAAAAGGCATGATCACTTGTGTCATTTCTTGCAAAAAAAAATGCTTAGAACAATGAGATGTCACTTCATCCACATAATTTCAAGTGCATAATGCACCTCATCCTCGGATGTGCATTGCCTCACACGCATCAATATACCAGTGCTTGTGAAATGTATGATCACGTAGTAAGAATTGAGGTCATCATGTTTTCTTTTGTATTGTGCTGAGAATATTTTTTGTCTCTTCATCTTCTTTTAATTTATCAGCCTTCATCTTCTCCAAAAGCCCACCCACATCTTTGCCATCTCGAATATGAGCCTTAATTAAAGCATGATACATCTGTCGAGTAACCGGAACCGCTTTCCTCAACAAATTGACAAAGGTCTCTACATCTTCAACACTGCCTTCATCACCAATCCAATTAACAAGACTATAAATCACTTGTTTATTAGCTTTCCAACCTTTATTCTCGACATAAAATGACAAGCCTACTTTCATGCAACGGATTGCTTTCTGCATCTCACCCTTTTCATGGTACCTTGTTGCTAATAAACCCCAAGTGTTCGGACTACAACCCTTTTCCTTATCCGCCACAAGCATTGCCTCTGCTTTCTCAAGCAATCCCGAATCTATATAAGCTATGATAACAATATTAGGAACTCGAAAATCATAGCAATTATTAGATGATTCCTTCCATTCTTTCAGCACTTCCTCCGCTGCTTCTATTGCGCCAGTCCTCACAAGAGATTCCAACACATTAATATAATCCCGATTTATACATCTCTTACAAGCACTCTTCTCAAGTTCCCACAACCTCAAAATTTCATCCTTTTTTTCTAGTTTGGCATAAAGAGAAATCAGATGGTTATAGCCAATACCATCTTTCTTATCTACTCTTACCTCTGCCTTCTTCAAGGCATCAATTGCCTTTTCTGTGAGTCCTGCTTTCATAAAAAAATTGGCAGCAACTGCATACGTGTTCCAGTCCACTGCCATGTGAGGTTGAGTCTCTGCTTCTTTCAAAATATTTCCCACAGCCTCGAAATCTGATTTTGCGCCAAATGAATTAATGCACAGTCTGTAGCTGTAATTATCTGGTAAAACCTTGTTTTCTTTCATTTCATCTAGGACTCCCGGAACCTTCTCATACAGTCCCATATTTGTGTATAGGCACATAATGTCATTGTAAGTGAGGGTTGTAGATGCAAAACCCATCTCCTTCATTTTACGCAAGTGCGACAAGGACTTGTCAAGTTGGCGCTGTCGCACGTAACAGTTAAGAAGAGCGCCATATGTCTTATCAGTTTTATCTGGGTCTGCTAAGCTGTTGAAATAGCTCTCTGCAGACAGAAAACCACGGACTCTACCAATGAGATCCAGTTGAATCGCATGTTCAGTTGGCGTGAATTTACAGGCCCCTTTCTTGTCCATCCATTCTGAAACCTGCATCAAACACATCTGTCGTAAGCTAAGAACAGCAACATCAACAACAGAGCCATCCCATATCAATTTGGGGTCGACTAACACAAATCGTCATACGAAATGGTCATTATGATAAATGAACCAAGAATAGTAAAGAAACAAGTTAACAGAGAGTAAACATAGGGGGGAAAAAAGGAAGTAGGACAAGAAAAAACATAACAACAACGAAAGGTGAAAACCAAAATAAGAGAATAGAAGAAGAAAATTTGAGAAAGTCTTATAAAAGAGGGCTAAGAGAAGCTATGAAGAGGGAAAAAAGAATGCAAGCAAAAACAATGGAAAAGGTTTCAGAAAGCCTTAAGATAGAGAATACATAAAAGATGTTCAAGGGAGAAAAGTTTGCCTAATAGGAGTGAAGTAGATCAACAGGAATGTAGTATAGAGTCATGTCATATGCATAGATTCTCTCTCTCCACTGCGCCCTATCCGATTTTATATTTTCCTCAATCCCAAGCAATTCATATCACTCTCAGTCATCCTCATCCAAATTTTCTTAGGCTCTCCCCTACCTCCCAAAATCTCATCATTTCGCCACTCTTCAAGCCTCTTAATCGGTGCCACTTGGTCTCGAGTCTAAACCACCTTAGGCGATTACCACTCATGTAATTCTCAATAGGTGTAACCCTTAGTATCTTCCTGATTATCGTAATCTTGGAACCCTGCTAAAAAGTAAAACAAAACTAAGATTTGCTTTGGGCTCCGCAATACAAATCAAAATAGTAGATCATTGATTGGTTAACTTGTTTGGCATTTGCAATATAAATTTGAGCATTTAGCACGACTCCTAGAAGCAAGCATTGCTTTGATTTAACAGTCAGAGCAAGAGAAAAAAATTGATTTGAATATGATTCCAAAATATTATACTAACCAAATAACAAGTAAGGGTAGCATTTTCATTCCTAAACTAAACCAAACACATGGTATCAGGACTTAAGTTCCAACCCTATACCACCCTGGTATGATTCCTGATTCCAAACTCATACCACTCCGCGAAGAAAACAAGGGCTTACAACCCAGGGGCTTAGGATGGATTTGTAAGACAGTGATGGGAGAAGGGTTATAGACTATGATTAGGGAGTATACACGGAACTTTGGCTCATCTTTATGCCATAAATGGGGAAAACCTGAGAAGTAACATTCGAAAAGAATCTTTGAAGCATTATAAGGGTTCACACAGACGTTCATGGCATAATCAAGAGCACTAAGGAGGACTTGAAACCTTGACGTGTTGTTGCCTTGTGACAGTTTCAATGTTAAATTGCAGGATAGATGATTGAAGCACATCAACCAGCAGTGACACAGAAAAACTAATGTCATTTTTTACAAATTATACAATTGACATTGTCGTAACTAAAAAGGACTAGCACTACTCAATTTTCCAACTCTCTTTTTCTGGGGCAGGAAAAACAATACATGCCCATGAATCATAACATAAACAATACACATAGCAAATAATCCCAACCCATTTCAAGCATATCAAACACTTCCCACCCAGTTTCCACAAATAACACTTCTTCCAAATTCAAAATCAAAAATATTCAAATGTAATCTCTTTCAGATATACCCATAAGTCCATAACTAAAATCATACTACAAACCCACCAATGCCCATATAATTTCAAAAAAAAAATCCATCACCATTCCAAATTAAAAAACGGTAGAACCAGTCACAGCTTGGCTTCTAATCTATTAACCATTAACAGTACTGACATGATAAACTATATACTATAGTACATTCACCACAAACTACTAGTTCCACTTCCAGATAATGATTCAAATTTCATAATTACCAAACAATTTCATTTTGTAACTATCCAACATACCCAATAATCCAAATGAACTCAAATATACCTCAAGAGCTTGGGTAAAACGCTTGCGTTTGCGAAGATCATGGATAATTCTAAAGAGCTCAGCAACCCTAAGTTTGTTACCCTTTTCAATCCAACCATCAAGCTCCGGCTGTAAGCTGATACCAGGACCTCCTAAAGGGCTTATCTTTGCATATAAGCTTTTCTTGCCTTCCTTCTTTATTGTACTCGTGTAGTAGCTCCTCCTTTCATTGATGACAGTAGAGCTTGCAATTAGAGCTTTTTCTGATGAAATTTGAGCTTGATTTAGCCTTGAACTCACTCGATTCAGGAATACCAACAACTTGGAGTTCATTATTCTGAAATAGGGTGTTGCGAAATGGTTTTGATTTTGGGGAAATCAGAAAATGTTTTTGTAGGGTTTTTGAAGAGGGTTTAATGGACAAGAAAGGGGTTTGGTTTGAGGTTTTTTTTTTGGCTTGGAACTCACTATTGTTGTGTTTGGTTTGAGAAACCAGATTAGGCCCACGGCAGTGGATAGACAACACTTATTGTTACTTCTTTTTTAATTAGTTGTGAGTTGTGAGTTGTGACTAGGGATGTTAATGAGCCGAGTCGAACCTGAGCTTAGGGTTGCTCAAGCTTGGCTCGTCATACTTTGTTCGAACTCGAGCCGAATCTCGAGCTTTTTCGAGTTTAGATTATAAAGTCCAAGTTACACATAACTCGACATGGGCTCAAAATTTATAACAAGATAAAGTATATTTATAAGATATAATATATTATAACTAAGTTTATTTATCTTTCCTAGACTTATTAAAAATATTCTACTAATATTTGAGGTCACTATGTTAGAAATATAATTAAAAAAATATTTCGAGCCTGTTCACGAACTTCTCAAGCCGAACATGGCTGTGCTCGACTTGTGAAAATTTCGAGTCGAATTCGAGCAGCTCGTGAACAGGCTAAACTCATTAATACCCTAGTTGTGACATTGTTGATATAGAGAGTTCAAATTAGTTGTGATATTTTTTCATTTAGTATTTCTTTTTATTAATATAAAGAAATATTATTATTTTTTTCTTTTATGAGATATTAGTGATTTTATTTATTTACTAAACATTGGGGCTTATTCTACATCACTGGCAATTTTCTATTTTTGGTTTTAATTTTAGAATCATACTAATGTAAGTTATAAAAACAATTTAAATTAGCTACACTTATAGTAATAATGCTTATTTTGAAAACTGACAACAAAAAAAGATCCCTTTTTCTGGGTTATCGATTTGACTTTGATTTTGATTGTGGTTTGATTTTTATTTATGTTTTAAAACCGAGCAATAATATATATTTTTTGGATGATGGTATTTCACTGGCTACAATTTTATTACAGCTGTCATAATTAGTTAAATCCCAACTCTTTATACTTCAATCAAATACTCTTCGTTGATATTTGACCTAAACCATTCAAATAAAATAAAAAGAATCCAATAAACGATTTTTTTTCATGTTTGGTATCTAAAAACTTCTTTTACCCCATCCATATTCACTTTTATTTAGTAACAGCCTTTCATTTTCATTTCACAATTTGTTTGTGTAAGCATCAAAGACTTAATGGAAAACGACGAAATTATAACGATGTAGATCAATCCTTCATAATTTTATTTTGCAATCAGTGTTTCACTGTGAACATTAGGCCAACCATAAATAAACCACCATTAGAGTTCTTAATACATCATGATTAATTCTTTTCACAAGAAAGGAGAGTATATTAGTTGACTTTAAAGTCCCAAAAAGCATAACCAGAAGGGCCCAAAATCAAAATACAAAGATTATAATAAGGTCAAAACATTACAATAAGGAGAATATTGGATGATGTACATGTGAGTATTCGAACATGAGTAAATGATTCTGAACGATGCTTCTGATCAAATAATGATAGTATACACGAGAGCTTCATCGTACCATTTAACTTTTACAAACCAAAATATATTTTCAAGATTTTGGATGTATTAAGGTTAACTAAATTAATGGACAAGATGAGTCAAAAAAATAGAGAATTAAAATTTAAATAAATCGCCTTGTATGCATGCAATGCGTACGAACGAAAGATAATGAAGCAATAGGATTATATATAGGATGGTAGTTATAATGAAAAGTTAAAAAATTGTGAATCTTTATTCTTAAAGTCTGTCATATTTTTCTAAATTTTATTCAAGTGCTTTTTTGGTGTCCCTTACCTATTCTATTATAGAATAAAGATAGTAGTTTTAATTGTATTTAGAATGTAGTTGTTTCTTATGTTCGTCTATTTGATAGGATTTATATTTTTATTGAGTTTCTTGCATCGGCCCTATATGAACATACATCTATGATTTTGCTTTATTAATAATCTGCTCATATTATATAGATGCAATATTGTTGCTCATCTACGTAATTTAGTTATATGTTATCTTACCTGCAAATATGTGTTGCTCATGTGTTCTATTAAAATAGAAGCATTACACACTTTATAATATTGAGCAGAATTGTCAAGGTTAATTCTTGACATGTGAAATACTTTCTTGTATAGTTTATAATGTCAAACCTTGCAAAACTTGAATTTATAACCCTTGATATTATTGGAGAAAATATTTATCATGGGTGTGAGGCGCTGAAATAACTCCGCCTGTGAGTGTCTGTGTGATATTCACTGCCGGTCTTAAGCCCGGATAAAGGAGGAGAGTTGCGGTAGGTTTGGGACGGCCAGCGTAAAACATAGCCCCATATCATAACATGAATCGACAAATGAAAAACGTGGGGGCGTTCCCTACTCAGCGACGCGCTGCACTTCATAGACCCGGGTGTAGTGATAAGTATGCAAGGGTTGCTAGGTCATCGCCCGGAAGCGGCGCGCCATCCCGGCGCCCGGGGGTGGTGTCAAATATGCAAGGGTTCCCGCATCAGGGACGGGTGCGGGTAAAGAAGCTAGTCCAGGGTAGTGGTAGTGGTAGGGGTAGTAGGATGCGCTTTGGAACATGGAACATTGGCTCTTTGACGGGAAGATCGGCGGAGGTGGTGGAGGTTATGAGGAGGCGAAAGATTCACATAATGTGCCTTCAAGAGACCAAGTGGGTTGGTGGAAAAGCAAGAGAACTAGCCCCATGGGGTTATAAGCTTTGGTACTCCGGAAAGGATAAGAGTAGGAATGGAGTAGGCATCATTATTGATAAGGAATATATTGATGATGTGGTGGAAGTTTCAAGAAAGAGCGACCGCATTATGAGTATCAGGCTAGTATTAGGGAGGGAGGCGGTGACTATCATAAGCGCATATGCGCCGCAAGTGGGATTGGAAGCATCCATTAAACAACAATTTTGGGAGGATTTAGAGGAGGTTGTGCAACGAGTGCCTATTAGTGAAAAGTTGATCATTGGTGGGGATCTTAATGGACATGTGGGCACTAGTCGAGTTGGCTTTGAGAGCATTCATAAAGGTTTTGGGTATGGGGAGAGAAATGAAGCTGGAAGTGGTATCTTGGATTTCGCATTAGCATATGGTCTTAGTATTATAAACACTTGGTTTGAGAAAAGAGAATCTCACCTTGTGACGTATAGGAGTGGAAGTAGCGCGAGTAAGATTGACCTCTTTTTAGTAAGGAATGCTTGGCGGAAGAGTTACACAAACTGCAAGGTGATACCGGGTGAGAGCGCAGCCACCCAACATAGACTAGTCGTACTTGATTTCCGGGGTAGGAAGTCTTTAAGAAAGCGAAGACTCAATGTGGAGCCGCGAATCAAGTGGTGGAAGCTCCAAGGGGAGCACAAAGAGAACTTCCTAGCTAAGATGGCTAGTAAAGATATTTGGTCTTGTAACACGGAAATGGACGTAGATTCGACATGGACAAAGATAGAACTTAGTATAAAGGAAGTGGCGAAAGAGGTCCTTGGAGAATCTAAAGGAACTGTACCATCGAGTAAGGATACATCTTGGTGGAATGAGGAGGTGAGACAAGCGATAAAAAACAAATGAGAAGGTTATAAATTTTTGGGAAAAGATAGAAGCGATGTGAACTATGAGAAGTACAAAGAGGCTCGAAGAGAAGCCAAGAAGGCAGTACGGGAAGCTAAAGCAAAGGCAAACCAAGAGCTTTATGCAAGATTGGATACGAAAGAAGGGGAAAAGCGTATGAGGGACAGGAAGACAAGAGACATAAGAAAGGTAAAATGCGTGAAGGGTGTAGATCAAAGAGTGCTTGTGGAGGATGAGGAGATAAAGGATAGATGGAGGACGTACTTTGATACCTTGTTTAATGGTGATAACGCACAAGAAATCGGGGATGTACACATCCCGCCAAGTATGTTAAATTGAGAGTTTATGAGGAGGATTCAAAAGGGAGAAGTCGTTGCAACATTAAAAAAGATGGGATTGAAGAAAGCTACGGGGCCAGATGGCATACCTATCGAAGTTTGGAGGTGTTTAGGGGGGAGAGGAATCGAATGGCTGACAACATTCTTCAACATGATTTGG
The DNA here is from genome assembly GCA_947645195.1 of Patellifolia procumbens. Classification (NCBI taxonomy): domain Eukaryota; kingdom Viridiplantae; phylum Streptophyta; class Magnoliopsida; order Caryophyllales; family Amaranthaceae; genus Patellifolia; species Patellifolia procumbens. The sequence continues at coordinate 116,663 of CANSGD010001433.1, read as the reverse complement.
AGACACAACAAAATGCCATTAGAGTGGAGGAAGAGTACTTTGATTCCTTTGTATAAGAACAAAGGCGATGTACAAGATTGTACCAACTACCGAGGAATCAAACTAATGGGTCATACAATGAAACTTTGGGAACGAGTGATTGAGCAAAGATTTAGGAAACATGTGAAGATATCGGAGAACCAATTTGGATTTATGCCAGGAAGATCGACTATAGAGGCCATCCACCTCATGAGACAGACAATGGAACATTACCGTGATAGGAAGAAGGATCTACATATGGTTTTCATTGATTTGGAGAAAGCATATGATAGAGTACTGATATCACGTATTTATATAGAGTTTTCTCCCTTATTTACAAGCTAATTTGTGCGTCATTGGAGCTCTTGGGAGCTATTTTGTGCTAACTATCGTATGTAGTTGTGGTTTCGTGTTTTATATTGAATTGCAGGTTTTACGGAGTTTTCTCCTTATTCCCGAGCCTTTTGGAAGCAACCACGGCTTTACGAGATGTTACGAGGCACGTAGGATGGCTCACGAGCTTTATGGATAGTTTAGGAGGTCCCAAGACCCCTAAACGTGAATATTAGAGAGCCAAAGAGTCAAATGAGGTTTCCGTGCACTGATCGGGCAGAAATGGCCCGATCGGGCGAAATATTATGATCGGGTACGGAAGTTGCGGACCCGATCGGGCAAGGCTTGCCCGATCAGATCGGGCGAGAACACATGTGCCCAGACCCGATCGGGCACCTACCGCCCGATCCCATCGGGTCTAGTGCTGCTAGGTCTTATTGGGACGCTGCGGAGGAGGCGAGCTTGCTGGCACTTTTTGTCGCCAGACCCGATCGGGTGACTACCGCCCGACCCGATCGGGTGGGCCGTTTTCTCGCCTTATTGCTGCACTGCTGCTGCCAGAGCCCATAAGTGAAGTTGGGAGAATTTGTATGTGGACCCGATCGGGTACTGTGCTCGGACCCGATCGGGTCTGGTGCTTTAATCGCGCTTTTTCACTTTTTTGTTTCCGTTTTTAGTAAACTTGAGGGGTATTATAAATACCTTTTCCTCATTATCTTTCATGGATCTTTTATTCATCTTTCATGAGCTTTAGACTAGTTTTATTCTTCATTGTTCTTAGTTCAATTCAAACACTTTAGATTAATTTAGAGGTGATCAAACCTACTTCGATTTCAATAAAGTTCCTGCTTTCTGTTAATTGGTATTCTTTCTTACCCTAATCTCTTTTATTATTCTCAATTGCTTAGTTTATTTATTTAATCGTTCATGATGCAATTGTTAGGGTTTCATATTAGTTTTGTCGTTGTTAATTTGATCATGTCTGAGTAGTCTCTTTCTAGGGTGTTAGATAGGAAAGCCATGTTTATACCATGATTGTGATTTAGACTCTTATCGATTTCTAGGGCTTGATTAGGGTGATTGTGATGTGGTTTGTTCTTATTGAGTAATTAATGTCAGTGTATAATTTCATTGATTGCTTGTGGTTAATAGTTGTTTGCACAGATCCGTCTTACGACTAGAGGCCTAGGACACATCAGTAGTTCTGATTACGTTAGTGAACATGCGGCGTATGTTGAACTATGAGCGTTAAGTCTTAACCATAGCTCAACATAGGCTCTAATCCCCCGACTCTTGACTTAGGTTTTAATAGTAGTTGACCCTATTTGATTGGTATAAGCATGGTGGACCGACCTAATACCCTAAACTTTTATTCCATAGTTTAATCCTCGATTTATTCAGTCTTCCGTAGTCTATTCCTTAGTTTAATAAATCCCTTTCTGATTTCATCTGGAGTAGCTGAATTGATTGATTATTGACTTAGAAACTCTGTCTCCCTGTGGATTCGACCCTGCTTCCACTGACTACCTAGTTAGAGGTCCGTAGGTTTATTTTTGATTAGGTGACACGACTAAAACCTATCAAATTTTGGCGCCGTTGCCGGGGAAACGGCTAGTTCTCTAAGTTTTTATTTAATTATTTGGTCTACTTCTCTGTACCTCATTGGAACTTCATTGTTTCAATCGAGGTACGTTTTACTGCTGCTTTTTGTTTCTTTTGTATGCCCAGGTCCCAAAGAAACGGTTCCCCAATTCCAGCGGACCCCGATCTTACTAGGACAATCAGGCGGATCCGAAAGATAAAGCAGAAAGAAAAGCAGTCTGTTCAGCTGAACACCTCTGGAATAGACACCTTGAATTCAGTTATGTCAAAATCACTGAAGTCATATGGGGTGCCCAACCCGGATGGTCTCTCCACTGGACCTACTATGCCCACCATTGCCGCAGCAAATTTCGAAATCAAGCCTGGACTCATCAGCATGGTCCAGCAAAATCAGTTTGGTGGGCATCCTACTGAAGATCCGGCAAATCATCTACAACGGTTTCAACAACTTTGTCGAACCGTTAAACATGCCGGCGTCACTCCAGATCAACTCAAAGTCATGTTGTTCGAGTTTTCACTGAGAGATAGAGCCCAAAAATGGTTGAACGATGTGAAAGAAACTGAGTGGAGTGAGATTTCTGCTGCATTTCTGAGAGAGTATTACCCACCTACTAAAACAGCAGAAATCAGAAATAAACTAGCCACGTTTTTCCAAGAGCCTGATGAAACATTAAGGGAAGCGTGGGCTAGGTTTAGAGATTTACAGAGAGAGTGTCCACACCATAATATGGACAAATGGTTCTTGACGCAGACATTCTACAATGGTCTGCAGCCTCAGACGAAGTGTATTGTTGATTCGTCTGCAGGAGGAGTGTTTTTAGACAAGGCAGTTGATGAGGGTTATGAATTCATATCAAATCTTGCAGCCAATGACCATACATCATCTAGGAGTTTGACTAAGAAGGTACTTGAAGTTGACGCTATTTCATTGCTTACATCTCAGATGGCGCAACTAACTCAGCAGCTAATGAAGTCTTCTAGTCCGACACCTCCACCCATGAGTATCAATGCTATGTCTGCAGTAGCACCCATTACCTCATCTTACTGCGAGGTATGTGGTGTTCAGGGTCACTTTGGGCATGACTGTCAGTTCAGTCAATTTCAGATGGAGCAGGCCAATGCCTTCCAACAAAGACCACAAACCCTCCCCCCTTCACATAACTACCAAAACCCACAAAACCATCAACCTCCACCTCCACAAAACTATCCTAAACTTTCATACCATCAAACCCCACAAAATTTCCAAAGACCACCACCACAAAACTTCCATCATCCCAATAACTTCCAAACTCCACAAAATTTCCACACCCCACCTCCACAAAACAACCCACAAGAGCCTAGCAATTCTGAACTGATGAAACTGATATTGTCTATGCAAAAGGCAAATGAGGAAACAAGGAAAGCTCAAGAGAAGCACATCCAACTTCTCGAGGCTCAAGTTGCTCAGTTGGCAGAATCTAATGCACAGAGGCAGCAGGGACAATTGCCAGGGCAACCAGTTCAGAGAGAACATGTGAATGCCATCACTCTTCGTAGTGGCATTGCATATGATGCCCCTCCAGTGTCCATTGATGAGGTTACCCCGACTGCAGGGAAGAAGAGGGTGGTAGAGGAAGGAAAAAGAAAGAATTCGACGTCTGAAGTCGATTTGTCGGCAGAAGCTGAACAGACAGGGAAGAAAAAGGAGAAGGTTTCTGAAACGCCTTTTACACCAAGGCTACCTTTTCCTCACAGGATGCAACAATCTAAGGTCGATCAGCAATTTGGTAAGTTCTTGGCTATGGTCAAGAACCTTGAGGTAACGATTCCATTTACAGATTTAATTACCCAAGTGCCTGTTTATGCCAAATTTCTGAAAGACATGATCACTAAGAAAAGAGACTTTGGTGGGGTAGAACGTGTCGCTCTTACTGAAGAGTGTAGTGCTTTTATTCAAAATAAAACCCCACCAAAGTTAAAAGATCATGGTAGTTTTTCTATACCCTGCCATCTCGGACCTATTTTTATTGATAAGGCTTTGTGTGATTTAGGTGCTTCTGTCTCTGTTATGCCATTGTCTGTTTATAAGAAACTGAACATGGGAGCCCTTAAATGCACACAAATCACTTTACAGATGGCGGATCGTTCTATAAAATATCCTCTAGGTGTTTTAGAGGATGTTCCTGTTAGGGTTGGGAAATTCTATATCCCTGTTGATTTTGTGGTGTTAGATATGGATGAGGATGCCCAGATTCCTATTATCTTGGGTAGGCCGTTTTTGTGTACTGCTGGTGCTGTCATTGATGTCAAGTCTGGGTCTTTAACTCTGAGTGTTGGTGATGATAAAGTGATTTTTAAACTAACCAATGCTGTTAAGGCACCTATGCTTGAACAATCTTGTTGCAGGGATGAGGTTCTGGATGAAGTAGCTGTGGAGAAGGTTCCAATTCCACCTAAGGTTGCCTCACCGTCTGGAGGCATTGTCAAGAACATTTGGAGGAGAAAGATGTTTGATGAGGGTGGCACTCATTGCCAAGCCCCTCCTATTTGAGAGAGGGAGGATTATGGTCGTGCGGGACCTTTATAAACCAGCGCTGTGCGAGAGGCAACTCGTATTTTTCTTTCCCTTTTCCTTTTCTTTTTATTTTCCCTTCTTTTTGTGAGCGAGAGTGAGGGTCCTAACATTGTTTTTCCTCTTAGCATAATCCTTATCACCTTTTGGCATTGAGGACACTGCCAAGTTCAGCTTGGGGGAGGAGTTCTGTTTGTATTCCCTATCTCTTTTACTGCTTTCTAGGATAGATTTACTGCTTTCAAAAATCAAAAAAATTTGGTTCCCATGACTGGTTTAGTTGCCTCCCTGTGCCCCTTGCTGTGCTCTATTTGAAATTGATTTGACTTTGTTTTCTGGATAGCTGGGCATTTGTGATCTTGAGGCTATGATTTGATGTTTGATTGCTATGATTTCGAGCATTTCTGGATTATATTAGACCACTTTGTGCTGCATACCTGAATTGGTTAGACTGTGAGGCCTCTTTGTAGCCTATTGGATTCATATTATTATCCAGTCTATTCTTGTGTGTTAGTTCCTCTTTAGTGGATTGATCTTGACTTTGACTTCGTACTTGTCTGATTTTAGATGACTTGTAGCATGTGCTGTGATAGAGGCGTTCTTTTGTCTTATTCTTGAGCTTCAGAGTGAGTTTTTGATATACTTTTATCCTCCTTAGCCCCGCTGAGCCTAATGACTTGTTTCGTATTACTTAAACCCCTATTATGAGCCAAAAGCCTTCACTTGATATTATTCCAAGCCTAGCTTGGGGGAGCTTTTGTATGGGTTGAGTCTGAGATTGGTTTGTTGGTTTAGTTTGGTTTTTGAGGAATTTAAAAGTGTATTTGCTGTGGTTTGAGAGTGAGAAAGAGAAAATAAAGAAAGCAAGTTTAGAGTTGCGTGAATGAAGTTCAGAAAAATGAAAGAAAAATGAAATGAAAATTCAAAAGAATTCTAGTTCTTTCATTCACGTACGTTCATAAAAGAATATTCGCTCCATTGCTAGAAAATTGGGTTTGTTATGAGCTTCTCATTGATTTATGAGAGTTGGGTTACTTTACATGGTTTTATGGTGATTGTTGGGAGTTGTGTAGGCCATCCTAGGCCTTGTTTGAATGATTTATGCTCCCCCTTTCTTGGTTTTTCCACCACATTACCCAAAAGTATCCCCTACCTCTCGCCTAAGCCCCATTACAACCCTATAAAGTCCTCTTGAGCTTATGTCTGCATTGTTCATTTGATTGATTTCGAGTTAGTTTGTCAAAGTTAAAGAGTATTTCTGCTAATTGAGTCGACTTGACTAGGATGAGCGTCATTGAACCTTCTTAAACACATGAGAGTGTGAGTGGGAAGGGTACTTATGGTCGGGTTGGTGAGTGTTCGGGCACATTCTTTGCCTGCCACAAAATTGAGAGGAGTGACACCCTTGTGAGTGCCTTTTCAGGACTTGTATGCTTTGTGGATGCTTGAGTTTGATAAATTGCTTGAATGATTGGTGGTTGGATGGATTTGATGAGCCAAACTTGAATTATGCCTGCTTGAACGATTCTTAGTCTTGAAAATATTTTGAGCTTTGATTTGTTTCTATCTTTGGGGTGAGGTAATCTATTCCATGTTCATGTGCTGTTTGCTTGAGGACAAGCAAAGGTTTAGCTTGGGGGAGTTTGATATCACGTATTTATATAGAGTTTTCTCCCTTATTTACAAGCTAATTTGTGCGTCATTGGAGCTCTTGGGAGCTATTTTGTGCTAACTATCGTATGTAGTTGTGGTTTCGTGTTTTATATTGAATTGCAGGTTTTACGGAGTTTTCTCCTTATTCCCGAGCCTTTTGGAAGAAACCACGGCTTTACGAGATGTTACGAGGCACGTAGGATGGCTCACGAGCTTTATGGATAGTTTAGGAGGTCCCAAGACCCCTAAACGTGAAGATTAGAGAGCCAAAGAGTCAAATGAGGTTTCCGTGCACTGATCGGGCAGAAATGGCCCGATCGGGCGAAATATTATGATCGGGTACGGAAGTTGCGGACCCGATCGGGCAAGGCGTGCCCGATCAGATCGGGCGAGAACACATGTGCCCAGACCCGATCGGGCACCTACCGCCCGATCCCATCGGGTCTAGTGCTGCTAGGTCTTATTGGGACGCTGCGGAGGAGGCGAGCTTGCTGGCACTTTTTGTCGCCAGACCCGATCGGGTGACTACCGCCCGACCCGATCGGGTGGGCCGTTTTCTCGCCTTATTGCTGCACTGCTGCTGCCAGAGCCCATAAGTGAAGTTGGGAGAATTTGTATGTGGACCCGATCGGGTACTGTGCTTGGACCCAATCGGGTCTGGTGCTTTAATCGCGCTTTTTCACTTTTTTGTTTCCGTTTTTAGTAAACTTGAGGGGTATTATAAATACCTTTTCCTCATTATCTTTCATGGATCTTTTATTCATCTTTCATGAGCTTTAGACTAGTTTTATTCTTCATTGTTCTTAGTTCAATTCAAACACTTTAGATTAATTTAGAGGTGATCAAACCTACTTCGATTTCAATAAAGTTCCTGCTTTCTGTTAATTGGTATTCTTTCTTACCCTAATCTCTTTTATTATTCTCAATTGCTTAGTTTATTTATTTAATCGTTCATGATGCAATTGTTAGGGTTTCATATTAGTTTTGTCGTTGTTAATTTGATCATGTCTGAGTAGTCTCTTTCTAGGGTGTTAGATAGGAAAGCCATGTTTATACCATGATTGTGATTTAGACTCTTATCGATTTCTAGGGCTTGATTAGGGTGATTGTGATGTGGTTTGTTCTTATTGAGTAATTAATGTCAGTGCATAATTTCATTGATTGCTTGTGGTTAATAGTTGTTTGCACAGATCCGTCTTACGACTAGAGGCCTAGGACACATCAGTAGTTCTGATTACGTTAGTGAACATGCGGCGTATGTTGAACTATGAGCGTTGAGTCTTAACCATAGCTCAACATAGGCTCTAATCCCCCGACTCTTTACTTAGGTTTTAATAGTAGTTGACCCTATTTGATTGGTATAAGCATGGTGGACCAACCTAATACCCTAGACTTTTATTCCATAGTTTAATCCTCGATTTATTCAGTCTTCCGTAGTCTATTCCTTAGTTTAATAAATCCCTTTCTGATTTCATCTGGAGTAGCTGAATTGATTGATTATTGACTTAGAAACTCTGTCTCCCTGTGGATTCGACCCTGCTTCCACTGACTACCTAGTTAGAGGTCCGTAGGTTTATTTTTGATTAGGTGACACGACTAAAACCTATCAAGTACCAAGAGAAATACTTTGGTGGGCGTTGGCAATGAAAGGTGTTCCACAAAAATATATAGATATCATCAAGGATATGTATGAGGGGGCAACTACGAGTGTGCAGACTACGGTTGGGAGGACAGAAGAGTTTCCTATTACGATCGGAGTGCATCAAGGTTCTGCACTTAGCCCCTTTCTCTTTGCTTTAGTGATGGACGAACTAACGAGGTCAATTCAAGATGATATACCGTGGTGTATGACGTTTGCGGATGATATTGTGTTGATTAGACAAAGGAAGGTGTTGACAGTAAGTTGGAAATGTGGAGGGATACATTAGAAGCCCGTGGTTTTAGATTGAGCAGAAGTAAGACGGAGTATATGGAGTGCAAGTTCAGTGGGGTTGGAAGCAACGAGGCAGGGGCGGTCACTTTGGATAGCAAAGTGGTTCAAGGATCGAACGTCTTTTGTTACCTTGGATCCATTCTCTAAAAGGATGAAGAACTGGATGGAGACGTGGCTCATAGAATTAACACGGGTCGGTTAAAGTGGAAAAGCACCACCGGGTTCCTTTGTGATTCTGGCATTCCCCAAAGATTGAAGGGAAAGTTCTACCGTACGGCAATTAGGCCTGCTTTGTTATATGGCACCGAATGTTGGGCGGTGAAACAATGCCACGTTCATAAGATGAACGTGGTGGAGATGCGTATGTTGCGGTGGATGTGTGGCCACACAAGGAAGGAACGATTAAGAAATGAAGTGATTCGGGAAAAGTTGGAGTTGCACCAATTGAAGAAAAGATGAGGGAGAATCGGTTAAGATGGTTTGGTCATGTGAAAAGGAGATCAGGTGATGCACCGGTGAGAAGAATTGAAGAGTGGAGGAGTAATCAAATTGTAAGGGGTAGGGGAAGACCTAAGATGACTTGGATGAAGGTAATTGAAACTGATATGAGGCTACTTGGGATTGAGGAGAGCATAGAGTTGGATAGAAGTGGGTGGAGGGGCAGTATCCATGTGGAGGAAGGGGTGTGATTACTGCATTTATTTGTTTTTCTCAATTGTGTTGGTATTAAAACCTTTTGAAAACCTCTTTTAAATTTTTTTGGTGTAAACTTTGTTTTCAAAAACTTGTAAAAAATTCTTAAAACTTAAACCCTTTCAAAAACTTTTTATCACTCTTGTCGATGCCATCTCCTTTGGCAACGGTTTCAGTTGACGATTCATGTTAGCCGACCCCAAATCACTTTGGGAATAAGGCTTAGTTGTTGTTGTTGTTGGTGGTGGTGTGAGGCGCTGAAATACACCCAGATGCAAAGAGTTTATTGAATCAATTAAAGAGGTTAATAAAGCAACAAGTCAATAAAGGCCAAACCTATGATACTCCTGCATCAACACCTCGATTAGGGACTTAATAATCAATATTTGACTATCAAAGACCCTCAAATAATGTGGAGTAATTTGAAGGACAAGCATAACCACCAGAATACTGTAACTCTAACTAAAGCTCGTTACAATTGGCCAAATTTAAGATTGTAAGATTTCAATCTGTGAAGGAGTATAACTCTTCCATGTTCATAATTAATTCTCAATTGACATTAAGTTGTGAGAAATATTAATACTGTATAAATGTTAGAAAAGCATACTTCAAATTCTTGCTCATATAATATTAAGCTGCAGACACAATACCTTGAGAAGGGTTTTAAAAGGCAAATTCTGAACTTCTATCTTGTTTGCTTGTGCCTAAGAAAAATTACGTCCTCTTAATGAAAAATCATGGGTTACGACCAACTGGCTTTACTCCATTCCCTGAAGTGAATGTGATATCCCATATTAGGAAAGAATTTAAGACGAAATATAGTGCCACTCACAGTGATCAGGGTCATGGCTAAGGTTGTGGTCCCGAGCGTGGACACAGATGGGGTCAAGGTCGATATGGTTAATTATATCAAGAGCTTATACTACCACCAGAAGTGGGACAGTTAAGAAGGTAACAAACATAAGAAAGATAAAATGAGTGTTACTAGTGAATATTTTCGTTACGGAGAAAAAGGTTATTGGTCTCGTGTGTTTCGTACATCAAAGTATTTGGTTGATCTTTATCAACAATCGCGAGACAGAAAATAAAGAAACAAGAGACAGATCTTGCATATGAAAATGACCAAGGTGGTTTTGACTACGGCATACAACTTACTTGAAAGTTGATGATTTTCCTCACCCACCCCAGAAGGGAATAATCGAACTCTTGATGGTTTAAAGAATGAATTCTAGTTTTATATGTTCATCGTATTTCATGAACTGTATGGACGTATTATAATTTTGCATGTTCTATGGATATTTATGGAATTTTTCATTTGGATTTTTTTTTAGTTTTGGAAACTTTATGAATTTTGTGTCTTAATTTTCGGACATGTTATTTTATTTTCTGGACACTTATTCCATTTGTGTAAATCATGCTTGCATTATATATGATTGCAAGGAACTTTATAAATTTATGGTATAAGGTGTACAAAGTTAGTAGGTTATTTCCGCACCCCTTATGCAAGGATTAGGGGGAGATAACCTGAATATCTGTAAAATCCTTGCACGAGAATAAAAGAATATATTAATGATCAATTTGGTACATACTAGCTAATGTTACGGACTTATATTTGACAATATGTTTATTGAATATTTAGAATGATATCATCCTGAAGATGGATATGAAAAAATATCATTGACTATACATCAGTTGTAAATGATCCAAGTACAATGGATGTTCCAGAAGGACAACATCAAGTTGCTAAAGAATATAGAGCGGATTTGAATCATGGTAGACCAATAGGTTCCAAAGATAAGAATCCTCAAAAGGAAAGGATCAATAGTTGACAACTGACAAATTCGAGAAAATGATACATTTTGATAGATCTCCAGAAGAGATTATGTCCAGGAAAATTAATATGTACCACGATTATATAAAATGCTCTAGAAGAGTATAAAATGTCTAACAAGATTGACATGTATCAAGATCGAGAATGATAAACGAGTAGAATATGAGAAGCGAGATTGACATGTTTCAAGAATATAACTGATACTCCAGAAGAGTACGACTTCTCTTAAAATAAGATGTTAGTCAATAGTCTTGCTGATCGAAGAAAAGACACTAGTCGATGTTCTTATATCACATCTTATACATGGACAAACATAAAGCTTTACTAACAAAGTGATCATTAGTGTTGAAAAACATATATAATTAGTTAAATCTCAAATGTGTTTAGATGTGATGAGTGAGGCCATCCGGGTTTATTATTACCTGTTTTGAGAATTTAAGTTCGATTTTATATAAAGAGTTGATGTGCTGACGCTCTCTCATGTTAAGTTTGAAAATTGAAAGGCAAGACATAACAATGAGATCGAGCTAGACTCGAATCATGAAATATTATATGAATTATTTGATTCCATAGAAGAATTCAAGAGATGAAATACTGACACTAAACAGATTTGTATATGAATATATATTAGGTGGCCAGAAGTTCACCAAAGTGAGTGATACATAGTCAGATATTGGATGATCAAAAGCTCATCAAAAGAACTTGTATGAGAGAAATGTTGAGTAACAAATGTTTATTATTAAAGTCTTGGGGACTAAAATATCACCATTTAGTAAAATTACATACAAGAAATCTTTGAATGATAATAATCTCTTGATTGGGGCTATTATATGTAAGCACAAGAATAGAAATACAAATGAAGTTTGACTGCACAATAAATAATATACTCCCTATAATTAGTATTCTCCGGAAGAGATGAAATTTTTGGTGAATTAATATTCTCCGGAAGAGATGGAATTTGTTGCACATGAAAATTATATTGTAAGTTGGTTAAGAATTTCGATGCCCCTACATTCTAGTAATTTACCAACTTAGGGGGAGAAGAATTGGAATAAGTTACAAATTGATAATCCCTATAATCTAAATTTGAAAAGTTATATGCCAACTTTTCTCTATGTGTTATCAAGATATGTTGCACATCTATGATTTGGTTTGTATCCAGTTATGACTCATGTTGCATAGCGTTGAAGATACACTTCGGTCATAGGAATACCATGTGTATACCTTGAGATAAATCTTGCCAATTTTACTTGTATTGCTACACTTTAAGTGTAGATTATATGATCGGTTCCAATAGATATATATGATACATGGCAAGATAGTGCAGTTAACACTTTTAAATTAGAATAATACTATATTAATATCATAGTGTATGAAATATCCCAGAAGCATTATAGATATCTGAATTATAATAATGGCCTATTATATGAGAAAAGTTATAATGGTACCAATTGGAAATGTATTCAAATATCGTTGCAAAATAGCATGCAAGACGTATATTGAGGAATAATATGATACCGGTATATATGATGGAACCGATGAATAATATGCATATGCAGAAGGAGTGGACTTGAGAATAAGGGATCTGAAATAAATGTCCACCTTGATGTCGACATATTAAAGCTTATTATGGACCAGAAGTCCAACGAAACGTGAATGAGGACATGGACTAGAAGTCCAGTGAAAAAACAATGGATTTTTAAAATCCACACTGTACAGTGTCTTGCATTTTGAGTTTTACAATAATGTGCATATAGAGAGAGTAAATACATCATGCAGCATATTATATATTGTTATTCATATATTTATTTTATTCATGTGACTCCTTCGTAATGCATGCACATATACTTTATAGTTTATACATTGCAGGTAATATTTATAAGAAGGATAATTTATTCCTATAAATGGTTATTGAATTATTAATCTCGTAGTAAAGATATGATAATATCATGGTCTAGCATATATATATGTATACGATGGATTATTGAAGACATGAAAAGTTCCAGAAGAACTATATATGAAATATATGAACCTCTAGTGAAATTCATATACATACATATTAAAGTATGTAATGCAGACCATGGATAATTATACATACATGGTTGGAATGATCAACATATTTTGAAGAGTGAATTTGGTTATTAACATCTCAACCAGCAGTTTGAATACTTGAAGTCAATACCCATTTCAATTGAAGGATATCTTATGCAAAAGTAACATTAGGAAAAATCATAAATTAGATTATTGATGGTCCAGAAGTGCCACAATATCGAGAAGCGTCATATTATTATATATGTATCATCAATTCCAGAAGTATTAGATGATAGTATGGATACTTTACATTGACATAAATTTTATTATCATAAAGGACTTGGTTTTTGGGTATTTGATAAAGCATTGATCATTCCTTATATTCGATGACCTCCAGAAGTAGGTTCCTTTCTATTTGTTTTAAGCACATACAAGAAGATTGTGATCCAATTTAGGAAGATAAGCTCTCACATATGCAACATGCATCATGGAAGTGAAGAAGAATAATGGTGATTCAGTTGTGCAACAAATTCCAATCAAGTGAAGATTCATCAAGTTTATCAACAAAAGTACTCCTTGATAACTATATTTGAGAAGCTTGCTGATCACAAGAGATTGTATCATTCCATTATTTCAATTGATGTAACCAAGAGGGGGAGTAAATACGCGCTGCACTCTTTTTCCCTTGACCATGGTTTTGTCCCACTGGTTTTCCTGGCAAGGTTTTTAATGAGGCAGCATCTCAAGCGTATTATGAAGAATTATGTACTCTTTTTCCTTCACTAGAATTTTTCCCACAGGGTTTTTATTAGTAAGGTTTTAACGAGGCATAATCTTCAGGAATAACATTCCCACAGGGGGAGTGTTATGAAATATTATGGTGGATGTGTAACATCCCGTCCGAAACAAAGAGCAAAAGAGACAATAATAAAGTAAATAAAGCACTAGTGGTAGCGGAAATACCACTAAGACGGATATGCCACTCTAAGGAGTAAAATAAACTATGAAAATAAGCATAAATCCTCCAATTAAAACCGTTAACTTCCAAAGATCATATATAAAAGGGAATGAGGTCCCATACCCCCATTCCAACTAAAGTTCCAAAATACTTAAAAAGATAATCCAAAGAAACTTAAAACAAGTGATCCAAAATCCCAAAGACAACTAGAAATCCGAGGTCCAAAACATAGGATAAAACATTAACGGAAAACTACTTAAGCCCTACTAAGAAGCTAGTCCTAATTCCCGACTCATAGTGCTCATCTACTATGACAAGCACCACCTTCTTGCTCACAAGACCAAAACGCACTTTCCCGGTCCAAACCGTAATAACCCTAAACAACATCGTCATCTGCAAAATAACAACAACTTCCACAATCAGTGGGGAGTAACTAGCAGTTCTCCCAGTACAAACAGGAATAAATAATAAACTTAAGGAATTAGAAACACACAAGACATACATCACAAGTAACGTAACCCAAACATATAAAACATGCTACTACAATACATTAACACTAAAACATGCGTAAAGAGACAACCAAGTACTCAAACCAAATCGTCACACACACTATCAAATTCACCTCAATTTCAAAGACAACAGACCATACCGCCTGTGAGTAGACTCATTGGACCATACCGCCCAAGGCCTACTATGCATATTCGAGGACCATACCGCCCTGCCGAATAGCAATGCCCATTCGAGGACCATACCGCCCTACCGAATGGCATACTCAACGAACCATACCGCTCGTGAGTGAACCAATGGACCATACCGCCCATGGTTAAGTAACCAAATCCTAGGACCATACCGCCCTCAGGATACAAACAAATTCCTAGGACCATACCGCCCTCAGGAAACAAACAAAACAACGTATACTCGTCAAGGCATACAAGATACTTCAAATACTCAACATACGTATACACGCCTAGGTATACAAATCAACCCAAATAACTAACATACGTATACACGTCAAAGTATACATGCATAACCCAATCCATAAAGCAACAAAACACACATGTTGGGGCGTACAACAAAAAAACGTTATCTGAGTTTGGGTACGAAGTCAATTATGACAGAATCACAATATTCCCCGTACATAACTCTTGGCGAAGAGATGCTAAGGACAGTATTATCCTCCCCTAAGCATTTCGACGTCGACAACTCAAAGTGTAGACCCACAACACTCAACAAACATCAATTAGCGAACTACCCAACTAACTAGGGCATGTTCCTTAAAGAAAAATAACATCAACACAACTTAACATGCTCAATATACCCACATAAGGCCAATACCATACTAGAGGACAAGCTTTAAACCCAAAAGAAGAATCAACACAAACACGTACGCATGCTTGGCAGCAGCAGGTCACGACCAGCGACGACGGTCGCGAGGGGCGACCTGGCTGTCGCGAGTCGCGAGCAGTCACTGCTCGTGGCTTGCGGCAGCTCTCGTCGTCTCTTGCCTCGTCCCCTTTGGTGCACAACTTGACTCCCAACAACAACCAAACACACAAGGCACATCCTAGCATGATACTATACATCAACAACTCCTCGAACTCAATTCCAAAGTTGAATCAAACCACAACAATCAACATACCACCAAATTCCACAATTCAACGACATCAAACTCAAACCAAACACAACATCATGCTCCATACATAGAAAGTACCATAAAGACAACATCCTAAACATGATACTACGCTATACTTCGAGCATACAATCATTCTAAGTTCCTCTAACGCGAATCTAACAACCTAAGTTCAAGAATCTATTCCTATCGAACTAGACAAACGCTAGTTACCTTGATCTTCGTGTGGGAATTAGTGGAACGCTTCAACCGTAGTCTAAACACCTTGAGCAACGTCACCAACTTCGTCTCCTACGATCACAACGGCAAAGAACTTCAACAATAGCTTGAAATCCGGTACGAAAATGGCTTGACACCACTAAGAAAAACTGATTTTTGGAAGAGAAAATGTGAAGGAAGACAAAGAACTCTTTCCCCTTTTCTTTTCTTGCTTTGGACGTGTGAAATGTGAGATGAAGAGGGGTGAAATTGCTGATTTATTTACAGCAAGAGGGAGTGTAAAGAGAGGGTGTTTAATTGGGGTTTAATGGTGGTTTATGGCCATCACTAGCATACTAATGAGGGTGAGTGAAAGGATCACCTCTTGGATGGTTTACCGTTACAAAAGAGCTGTCCAAAACTCTTCGTAAACTCAAGTAAATCAGATTTTTCGGACTCGCAAGCTCAATAGCAAAATGTGCGCAAATACTAGTACAACGTACGTTTTATAAAATGAAGTACCACGCTTAAAATAAATATTATAAATAAATATTTTTATAAATAAAAATTATATTTACCAACGTAATATATATATACATTTGCCAAGCTATCACATTATATGATTCGCACATAAACGAGCGCTACATTGCCCGTTAAAGAAATGGACGCAAAATACAAGCATTGCTCGTATACTTCACAATGCCACACTTAAATTTACAAATAAAATATATAATTATTTTCAAAATAAAATGTAGACATATAATATAAGCTTTTAACGGAAAAATATATTTACAAAACATAATTTACTGTCTAACATAGTAATAATAAACGCGCGAAATTTTCACGAAAAATTCGGGGTGTTACAATCTCCCCTCCTTAGAAAAAGTTTCGTCCTCGAAACTTAAAATAACAAGGAAATACCTGAGACGAAAAGCTCGGGATACTTAAGCCTCATAGACTCTTCCGTTTCCCAAGTGGCTTCCTCGTACTTTTGGCTTCTCCAAAGCACCTTAACCAACGGTATCACCTTTCTTCTCAAAGCACGATTCTGACGGTCCAAGATTTGGACAGGACGCTCTTCGACAGTCAGATTCGGTTCAATTGCGACCGATTCTATAGGAATGACATGAGAAGGATCGCTGCGATATCTCCGCAACTACGATACATGGAACACATCGTGCACTCTCGACAAATCAGGTGGCATAGCCAATCTGTAAGCCACCTCCCCAATTCTCTCGAGGATTTCATAAGGACCAACATACTTCGGACTTAACTTGCATTTCTGTCCGAATCTCATCACACCCTTCATAGGAGACACTTTCAAAAGCACCTTATCCCCAACGGTGTAAGAAATAGGCTTCCGACGTAGGTCTGCATACGACTTCTATCTATCCTGAGCAGCCTTCATTCTAGCCAGGATAACCTTCACTTGCTCAACAATATCCTGAATCAAGTCTGGCCCCAGTACCAAGGAGTCACTAATATCGCTCCAATAAGTAGGACTACGACACTTTCGCCCATACAACGCCTCATAAGGAGCCATCTGGATACTAGCATGGTAGCTGTTATTGTAGGGAAACTCTACCAAATTCAACGACTTCAACCAAGACTCTTGAAATTCCAATGCACAAGCACGGAGCATATGTTCCAAAGTCTGAATGGTTCTCTCAGTTTGCCCATCAGTAGCGGCATGAAATGCAGTACTCAACTTCAACTTAATACCAAAAGTCTCTTGTAGAGCAACCCAAAAATGAGACAAGAATCTAGGATCACGGTCAGAAACTATATCCTTCGGAACACCATGCAATCGGATGCTTTCATTAGCATAAGCTTCCGCTAACTCTTCCATAGACCAAGTATTCTTCATCGGAATAAACCGTGCTACCTTGGTCAAACGGTCTAATATCAGCCAAACAACGTTCTTACCACCAGCAGCTCTCGGGAGACCCATAACAAAGTCCATCGAGATAGAATCGAACTTCCATGTGGGAATAGGCAATGGTTGTAGCAATCCGCCTGGCCTTTGATGCTCAATCTTCACCTTTTGACACACCAGACATCTAGCCACAAATTCAGCCACTTCTCTCTTCATACAAGGCCACCAGAAATGAGCCTTGAGACCTTTGTAAAGCTTATCACCCCCAGGATGAACAGAATAGGGAGTACAATGGGCTTATTCAAGAATCTTCTTCTTGAGTTCTAAATCATTAGGCACACACCATCGGCCCATAAATTTCAGCCTTCCCTCAGAATCAATTTCAAAATTCTCGGCTCGACCCTGAGCTTTAGCCTCTCGGATATTCTCTAACTTGGGATCATTCCTTTGCTTCTCTCGCAATTCTTGGAACAAAACAGGTTCAGCACTCATAACACAAAGAGTTTCTACAGAACCCTGAGGTACAACCTCGATTTCGAGCTTCCGAAACTCGTCACACAAATCCCTCGGCAAGGCTCTAGCCGCACTAAGAGAATGCTTCGACTTACGACTGAGAGCATCAGCAACCACATTAGCTTTACCCTCGTGATAATCAAGCTGTAGATCATAATCTTTGATCAATTCCAACCACCTTCTCTGTCTCAAATTCAAATCACGCTGAGTGAAAATATACTTAAGACTCTTGTTGTCGGTGAACACTTTGCACGGAACTCCATACAAATAGTGTCGCCAAATTTTAAGGGCAAACACCACAGCAGCCAACTCTAGATCATGAGTGGGATAATTTCTCTCGTGCACCTTCAACTGTCTAGAGGCATAAGCCACAACCTTCCTTTGTTGCATAAGGACATAACCCAAACCGTGCTTCGATGCGTCACTATAGACCTCAAACTCAACCCCTTCAGTAGGTAAAGTCAGAACTGGAGCAGTAGTGAGACGCTTCTTCAACTCTTGGAATGCCTTCTCGCACTCTTCAGACCATAGAAACTTGCTCTCCTTTCTCATCAACTTGGTCAAAGGCTGAGCTATCATTGAGAAATCCTTAACAAACCTCCGATAGTAACCAGCAAGACCTAGGAAACTTCGAATCTCAGAGACATTCTTGGGACTTTCCCATTTTACAACGGCTTTAATCTTGGAAGGATCCACCATAACACCATCTTTGTTGATGACATGGCCTAAAAATGACACCTCCTTAAGCCAGAACTCGCACTTTGAGAACTTCGCGAACCACTTCTGTTTCCTCAAAATATCCAGGATCAATCTCAGATGTTTCTCATGCTCTTCTTCGTTCTTAGAGTACACAAGGATATCATCGATGAAGACAACCACACACGTATCCAAGAACTCATGAAAGGAGCGGTTCATCTGATCCATGAATACAGCAGGAGCATTTGTAAGACCAAAGGGCATAACTATGAATTCATAATGTCCATATCTTGTACGGAAAGCGGTCTTAGGGATATCTTCCTTCTTCACAGGAATTTGATGATAACCCGACCTCAAGTCTATCTTGGAGAAAACTCCAGCACCCTTCAATTGGTCAAACAGATCTTCAATGCTGGGCAAGGGATACCTATTCTTGATAGTCACCTTGTTCAGTTCACTGTAATCAATACATAGCCGCATACTCCCGTCTTTCTTCTTAACAAACAGAACAGGAGCACCCCACGGTGAGACACTTGGTCTAATGAATCCCTTATCTATCAGCTCTTGCAACTGAGTCTTCAACTCTTGCAACTCAGCAGGCGCCATTCTATACGGGGCCTTAGACAGAGGAGAAGTACCTGGAGTGAGGTCAATGCTAAACTCAACATATCTCTCGGGAGGAATACCTGGTAACTCATCAGGAAAGACGTCCGAATACTCACGGACAATAGGAATGTCTTCCAACTTTGTTTCTTGAGTCAAATCTTTGACCATACAAAGGAATACTTGTTCCCCTTTCTGACGAAGCTTTTGCAGTTTAAGAGCAGACACGATCTTTACCCCTTTCCTCAATACCACTCCACTATAGGAGATGTGCTTGCCACACGGACTACGAAGAGTCACCTTCTGATCACGGCAATGAATATGGGCATGATACTTAGATAACCAATCCATACCCAAAATAACATCGAACTCGGCCAAGGAGAATTCCTTAAGATCGGCAGAAAGATTAGTACCCAACAAAGAAATAGTCACATCACGGTACTCGGCATGACAAGGGTAATTCTCACCAGAAGGAAGAGATATAAGAGTTCGAAGAGGAGAACTCGAAGACAAGTTAGCTTTCTTGACAAAAGAGTTAGAAACAAACGACACTGTAGCACCCGAATCAAACAACACGAAAGCAGGGACATAATTAACAAGAAAGGTACCAGTGATGACGTCGGGATGAACTTCGGTGTCAGAATGAGTCATGCTGTAAACTCGATTCTTCGATGGAGCAGAAGAACTAGGAGGGACAGGAGGACTAGCTGTAGCTCTCGGATTCTTAGGACATTCATAAGTCTTGTGACCGACCTCTCTACAGTGGAAGCAGACAATGGTAGCTCCATTACAGTCCTTCCCCGGATGATGAGGTTTCTCACACTTCCGACACTTGGACGGATCGGCACTCGGCCTAGAACTGGAACTTTGATACCCACCACGGTAATTCGGTTCAAACCTTGGCTTCTTAGCCGGACTAGGAGTAAAAGAAGGGACATGCTTCCTCACAGATGCAGCCTTAACAGTATCTTCCTCCTTTATAGAAGCATAAACACTTAGGGCCATCTAATAAGCACCCTGAAAAGTAGTAGCTCCCGAACACAGCACAAGGGTCCTTACTCTAGGATCCATCTTCTTTATGTACCTCTTAACCCTTTCAGCTTCAGTGGGAATGACAGTACTGGCAAACTTGGACAGCTCTGTAAAGTGGTCCGTATACTCTTGGATATTTATGTTCCCTTGAGTCAAAGATAGGAACTCTTCATGTTTCTGCCAAAGTAACTCATCGGGATAGAACCTTTCCTTCAGTTTGGCGGAAAACTGAGTCCACCCAAATCCAGCAATAGCCATACAAGTGGTCTTTACTGTACTCCACCAATTATCGGCCTCTTTCTTCAAGTAATAAGTCCCAATAGGCACCATCTCAGCAACGGGACAATTAGTTGCCGTAAAGAGCTTTTCCATCTCTCTTAACTAATCTTCCAGAGCCACTGGATCAGCTGCACCATCATAAGTAGGTGGCCTATGACGGTCAAAACGATCAAATGCTGACTGCCCAACAGCGGGGGTAGTAAATCTGTTAGCCAAAGATATGAACGCATTCTCGAGGTTTTGACGGCGACGACGCGCTGCTTCCTTTCTAGCAGCAATTTGTTGTCGCGGAGGCATACTACAAAAACAGAAACTTAAAAATTAGTCAACTAATTACACATAAGTAAACAATTAGTCAACAAATAACGTAAACAAAAAGGGTTCCCATGGTTACTTTCCTACCCAAATAACTCTCAATAAGCACTAAACTTGAAGCCTAAGACACTAGTAATCCTAGTTACAAGTCTACATATTTCTCGTGAAATAAGTAGCAACTCAGAGAGAGTTTTTGGAACGTTTGGCTCTGATACCAACTGTAACATCCCGTCCGAAACAAAGAGCAAAAGAGACAATAATAAAGTAAATAAAGCACTAGTGGTAGCGGAAATACCACTAAGACGGAGATGCCACTCTAAGGAGTAAAATAAACTATGAAAATAAGCATAAATCCTCCAATTAAAACCGTTAACTTCCAAAGATCATATATAAAAGGGAATGAGGTCCCATACCCTCATTCCAACCAAAGTTCCAAAATACTTAAAAAGATAATCTAAAGAAACTTAAAACAAGTGATCCAAAATCCCAAAGACAACTAGAAATCCGAGGTCCAAAACATAGGATAAAACATTAACGGAAAACTACTTAAGCCCTACTAAGAAGCTAGTCCTAATTCCCGACTCATAGTGCTCATCTACTATGACAAGCACCACCTTCTTGCTCACAAGACCAAAACGCACTTTCTCGGTCCAAACCGTAATAACCCTAAACAACATCGTCATCTGCAAAATAACAACAACTTCCACAATCAGTGGGGAGTAACTAGCAGTTCTCCCAGTACAAAAAGGAATAAATAATAAACTTAAGGAATTAGAAACACACAAGACATACATCACAAGTAACATAACCCAAACATATAAAACATGCTACTACAATACATTAACACTAAAACATGCGTAAAGAGACAACCAAGTACTCAAACCAAATCGTCACACACACTATCAAATTCACCTCAATTTCAAAGACAATAGACCATACTGCCTGTGAGTAGACTCATTGGACCATACCGCCTAAGGCCTACTATGCATATTCGAGGACCATACCGCCCTGCCGAATAGCAATGCACATTCGAGGACCATACCGCCCTGCCGAATGGCATACTCAACGAACCATACCGCTCGTGAGTGAACCAATGGACCATACCGCCCATGGTTAAGTAACCAAATCCTAGGACCATACCGCCCTCAGGATACAAACAAATTCCTAGGACCATACCGCCCTCAGGAAACAAACAAAACAACGTATACTCGTCAAGGCATACAAGATACTTCAAATACTCAACATACGTATACACGCCTAGGTATACAAATCAACCCAAATAACTAACATACGTATACACGTCAAAGTATACATGCATAACCCAATCCATAAAGCAACAAAACACACATGTTGGGGCGTACAACACAAAAACGTTATCTGAGTTTGGGTACGAAGTCAATTATGAGTGAATCACAATATTCCCCGTACATAACTCTTGGCGAAGAGATGCTAAGGACAGTATTATCCTCCCCTAAGCATTTCAACGTCGACAACTCAAAGTGTAGACCCACAACACTCAACAAACATCAATTAGCGAACTACCCAACTAACTAGGGCATGTTCCTTAAAGAAAAATAACATCAACACAACTTAACATGCTCAATATACCCACATAAGGCCAATACCATACTAGAGGACAAGCTGTAAACCCAAAAGAAGAATCAACACAAACACGTACGCAAGCTTGGCAGCAGCAGGTCGCGACCAGCGACGACGGTCGCGAGGGGCGACCTGGCTGTCGCGAGTCGCAAGCAGTCACTGCTCGTGGCTTGCGGCAGCTCTCGTCGTCTTGCCTCGTCCCCTTTGGTGCACAAATTGACTCCCAACAACAACCAAACACACAAGGCACATCCTAGCATGATACTATACATCAACAACTCCTCGAACTCAATTCCAAAGTTGAATCAAACCACAACAATCAACATAACCACCAAATTCCACAATTCAACGACATCAAACTCAAACCAAACACAACATCATGCTCCATACATAGAAAGTACCATAAAGACAACATCCTAAACATGATACTACGCTATACTTCGAGCATACAATCATTCTAAGTTCCTCTAACGCGAATCTAACAACCTAAGTTCAAGAATCTATTCCTATCGAACTAGAAAAACGCTAGTTACCTTGATCTTCGCGTGGGAATTAGTGGAACGCTTCAACCGTAGTCTAAACACCATGAGCAACGTCACCAACTTCGTCTCCTACGATCACAACGGCAAAGAACTTCAACAAGAGCTTGAAATCCGGTACGAAAATGGCTTGACACCACTAAGAAAAACTGATTTTTGGAAGAGAAAATGTGAAGGAAGACAAAGAACTCTTTCCCCTTTTCTTTTCTTGCTTTGAACGTGTGAAATGTGAGATGAAGAGGGGTGAAATTGCTGATTTATTTACAGCAAGAGGGAGTGTAAAGAGAGGGTGTTTAATTGGGGTTTAATGGTGGTTTATGGCCATCACTAGCATACTAATGAGGGTGAGTGAAGGGATCACCTCTTGGATGGTTTACCGTTACAAAAGAGCTGTCCAAAACTCTTCGTAAACTCAAGTAAATCAGATTTTTCGGACTCGCTAGCTCAATAGCAAAATGTGCGCAAATACTAGTACAACGTACGCTTTATAAAATGAAGTACCACGCTTAAAATAAATATTATAAATAAAAATTTTTATAAATAAAAAGTATATTTACCAACGTAATATATATATACATTTACCAAGCTATCAGATTATATGATTCGCACATAAACGAGCGCTACATTGCCCGTTAAAGAAATGGACGCAAAATACAAGCATTGCTCGTATACTTCACAATGCCACACTTAAATTCACAAATAAAATATATAATTATTTTCAAAATAAAATGTAGACATATAATATAAGCTTTTAACGGAAAAATATATATACAAAACATAATTTACCGTCTAACATAGTAATAATAAACGCGCGAAATTTTCACGAAAAATTCGGGGTGTTACAGGATGTCTATTAGGAGATAATATCTTGTATATACTAGTTGCGGTGTACTCCTATTGTAATTAGGTAACTTGTTCCCCAAGCAAGTTACCTACATATTGTACTATATATACCCCTCATATGGAATAAGAGAAGATACAACTATTCTCCCCTACAACTCTCTATCTCTCAAACCCTAATTTCACAACAAGTTTGCTATTATAATAAAAAGAGAAAAGATAAAAAATCTCCTTTTTATTGCTTCCTATGTTTCTTAACAGATGCATCATATTGACTTGTTACACTATTAGATACTAGCCTCATATGCACGCGATGCGTGCCACAAATTTTCAGAAAGATCAAAGTTTTCAGTTTCAAACAAAAATTGTAAATTAGTTCACAATTTGTAATTTATTTGCACCTCTAATTTGAAATTGAAATAACTACCCTCTTCTATCTTTTTTAAAAAAATGTCCAAGCAAGTCTATAATTTTTTTGATTTTTAAAATTCTTTTATGGTGTACCCTCTTCCCTTATCGGATAGAAATTTAGCAAAAAGGGGTAGGATTGTAATTTCATGTGAACACCAAGTCCTCCGCCCTTATATAAGATAATAAAGATTTCTCTTTCAATTGCCATATCTTTTTACTTTAGTTATTTTTATGAAAAAAAAATTCTCTTTCAATCTATATGTACACAATACGTCAGAAAGAGGACAATGTAAGGATTTCTCCACTGAGTCTGAGTGTATATTCTTTTTGTTTTTTAATAATTACTAGTTACGTTGTAGTTATTTTATTTTTTCGACGCATGTAATTATAATGTAAGAGTAAAACAATATAAAAATACATAATAGAAAATGAGTAATAAATGTTAGAGAATAGATTAACAATAATGATATAAAATCAAAACGCCACAGACCACAAAAAATTATGTCAAAAGATTAATGGAAGATTTCCTTTAGAGCGAGAATGGAAAAGATAGTAGGAGAGTGAAAATGAAATAATTATAAAAAGTAACACTTGATGCTTTATCAGCCAAAAGAAGTTAGTTTGAATTAAATGGCTACATTGGAAATAAAAAACATAAAAAAATAACTTAGCTAATTATAGAAACTTTAATTCCTTGATTTAATTTAATTTGCTGTCCACCCCCTCCTCTTCCTTATATTATACGATGCGTCGAAAAGAGGATAATGTAAGGATTTTGGAGAAACTGTATTGTAATTGTTACATTTTAGTTATTTCACGACACATGTAATTACAATGTCAAAAGGATTTAAAGATTGAAATAATAGAAAAATACATAATAGAAAATGAGTAATAAATTTTAGACAATAGATTAACAATAATGATATAATATTAAAAAGTCAAAGAAAACAAAAAATTCTACCAAAAGATTATAGAAGATGTCATTTTAAAGCGACAATGGAAGAGAGAGTAGGAGAGTGAAAATGAAACAATTATAAAAAGGAATGCTTGATGTTTTACCACCTAAAAGAAATTAGTTTAGAATAAGCGCTTCGATTGGAAATAAAAAATATAAAAAAATTAATTTAGCTAATTAATAATAGACTTTAACTTCCTTAATTTAATTTATCTTTTCTTATTTTTGGTGTCCACGCCCTCCTCTTCCCTTATAGTATAGAGATTAACTTTGACCATGTTTAATTACCATTATACAGATAAATTTTAATTTTAAGTTGTTATTGTGTTAATTTTATTTTATATTTTCAAAATATTATTTATTAAATTTTAAATAATGTATAATTAGAGTTACTAATGGTCAAAAAAAACTATTCCCTCCGTTATCATTTGATGTTTCCATTTGGAATCTATGAGAAAACCAATGCAAATTGAGGTGGATGAGAATCTTTTTAATTTTATATCGTATATATTGTACTTTATTAACTTTTTGCTTTTGAAAAGGTAATAGAGGGAAAGAAAAGTGCGTGATTGAGAAATAAATGATTCTAAGGTAGGCATGTCATGTGTAAGACAAAAAGTAAAAAGTGTAATAAATATTTGGTTGTTGAAAGGTAAGATGGGGAAATAAATATACTTAAAATGGAAAAAAACTCAAGTTAAAGTGGGAAGAACTCTTAAAAACATCCCAAAAAGGAAAATGGGAATGGAGGGATCGAGTACCTTATAAAAATTTTCTTTCAAAAAAAAAATTAATATTTTCAGGACGCGGCTTTATATAATATAAATATTATTAATCTGGAATGAATAACCTATAAAGGCAAAATATATTACTACTTATGTACATTCGCAAATTATCTAGAAAGACCGCCTAATTTTAACCTTAAAATTAGACTAGCCCAGGCCCAATTCTAATAGAGAAGCCCAATGACTTCAACATTAACCCAGCAGAATCCCCAACCCAACCTAGCGCCACTTCAATCAACATCCTCTCTCTCTAAATAGATTAACTTAGTGACTTAATTGATTAAAGTAGTCTCTTATTGACGTATGTTAATATAGTCTATAATGTTTCAATGGGAGAAAAATTAAAGTACTAAATGGATAGATTTAGGCACCAAATAGATTCAACTAGTGACTAAATGAAATAATAGTAATTTACTAACATAGTAAACAAACTTATGCTTTAACAATCACTTATTGAAATTTGGCATATAATGGTCACTAATAGACATATAATGGTCACTAATTGAAACAAAGTTACTAGGAGTGAGAAGGTTGTTTAATTTGGCGCGTGGCTGATTAGCTATTGGGCCTGCCTAATTTTAACTTAAAATTAGGCGGTCTCTCGCAAGACGAGCTGATGTACATTTGCTTTTGTGCGCGGATCGAAGAAAAAGTGCAAAAGTAAGAGAGAATGATAGTAAACGTAAGGACAAAGTGAAAAAGTAGAGAGAAGGAAAGAAAAAGTAGGAGAAAAGTGTAATAATTAGGTGGGCCAACCTTCCATTTATGAGAAAAGGTAGAAATGTACCAATTAAAAAAATACCCCAAAATTTAAAAATGTGCATATTAACAAAAACGGAGGGAATGCCACTTAACTTCCTTACGTTGACGTTGTCTCTTAAATAGCAACGACCCTAGGTGTCGTTGTCGGTTGGGCAACAAATAACAAAGAAAAGTTTTTTCCTATGTTTGATGGCAAGAATGAGTTTTTTTATTAAATAACAAAATGTAAATCTTAACTTTCTTAATCTTAGTTTTCGCCTATTTGACATAATTTAATTTATTTATTTTACTCTAGTTTTTAGTGAAGAACTCAAATTTCTTTATTGTAGGAACTTTAACAAGAAATTAGGTTCCCCTATCGCCCGTAATTGATTTTTTTTTTTTTACTACTTATGTTGTCCATCCCTCTTCCCTTAGAATATAGAGAGATTATCATTAAACTCTTCAATCTACCGTCAACATTATTGTCATATGCTCTTATGAACGGTTCAACAAAAAAATGTATATAGTTGTTCATCTAAAAATATAACTACATTATACACGAGTCTTATTTTAAAGTATATTTTGAACAATACCCAACGATATAAAGATTATAATATTTTGAATAATGTATCAAACTTCAGAATTTATGCACTATTTCATTCTTAGGGCCTATTCTGTTTAGCTTATTTTCGGTTCAGTTTAGTTCAGCTCTAATAATTTCAGTTCAGTTCAGCTCCAATAAGTTTAGTTTAGTTTAGTTCAGTTCAGTTCATCTCCAACAAGTTCAGCTCCAGTTCAGTTCAGCTCCATTCATTATTTAACCATTTTGTTTAATATTATTATTGTTCGTCTAATTTATTTTACTTATTATTATTATTATTATTATTATTATTATTATTATTATTATTATTATTATTATGTTAAATAGGCGAAAACTAAGATTATGAAAGTTAAGAAATTTGAGTTGGTGCGCGGTTTAATATAACCAAATTTCATGTCAACATTATTATACCTTTATTCATTATTATTGTTATTATTACGGCTGAGCAGGGTTTAGGTTGGTGTGCGGTTTAATATAACCAAATTTCATGTCAATACGAGTATTCTAATTTGCAATTGTTGTTTTATTTTATTGAAAATATTCACTATTACATCAGGCAAATAAGCTACAAAAAGTTAGAAGATATGAAAAAATTACAAAGTTGCTAATAGTACTGCCGTACTATTTAAGGTATAACATTATCGTTATGTTGCATATTAAAGATACTTTGGCGGTTTGTGGCGGGGTTTGGTGTATCTCTATTATAGACCAGCCCACCACAAATCGTGGTTTGGTTAGAAGCACACATCAACCCATGTTTTAAGCTAATCATTATTATAACGGTAATATTAATTTACTTCTTAGACATTATTGTTATTATATAATGATAATCAAGTATTAATATATTAATACTAATAATAGTAATTAGTCATTATTAATTATTATTATTGTCAGTAATTATTATTTTTAAAATTAATTTATCATTATCATTATTATTTATTTATTTATAACTATCATGTAATAACATCAAAAATAATTTATTTGATATTACTCATTTGATATTATTCTAAATTATTAATATTATTATTACTACTTAGAATTATAATTACTGATTAGTTAAATTTTATTTATATAGCTATTATAATTCAATTCATTTCAGTTCAGTTCAGCTCCAATAAGTTCAGTTCAGGTCCAATAAGTTCAGTTTAGTTCAGCTCTAATAATTTCAGTTCAGTTCAGCTCCAATAAGTTCAGTTCAGTTCAGCTCCAAGAAGTTCAGTTCAGTTCAATTCAGTTCAGCTAAAATTAGCCGGAGAGAACAGGCCCTTAGACTATTTGTTCACTAGCTCATATACACGCGATGCATGCGAAAGAGTAATATTCAAGGGTTTGGAGTTTCTTTTTTTTATTTATTAAATAATATCAAAAGAATTTAAAGATCAACGAAAGAAGATACAAGTACCTTGTGTTAAACTAGAGAGAATTAGGCTAAGTAGTCGATTAATAACAAAATAATTAACTTTAGTTATTTATAATATCCCTTCATTAAAGTTGAGAAAAAAAAGACGGATTAAAAGCACGCTACAGGCTCTATTGAAAAACTTATTACACAGTTTCACAATGGACATTATAGAGTCAGGTTCAGTTGAAAACCACAAATTTGCCGAAAATCATGAAAACTTGAAAAAAAGGGTACATATAAAGTTTACAATGGTACATGTTAAGATAAAGGGGTATAAGCGTGTTTTCACATCAAAGTTGTCAGTATTTACAAAAATGTCATTAATGAAAGCACTCGTACCCCTTTATGTTAACATGTATTCCTTTTACTTGTTTTTCACGGTGAAAACAGTTTTCACCAGATCCTCTTATAAAGGTATTCAATTGGTAAATACCCCTTGTTTGTTATGAATTTCGTTATTGTATACCTACAGTAACGAATTATTTATATATAGTTGATGTGATAGACTTGTAGTTAGTGGACATAAGATGAGAAAATAAATATTTAATAAGGCTAATTTGCTATATTGTTAGTCAAAACTCTGTCTCGTGAGTCGAGTAAGGCTATTTTGTTAGCTACCGGATCATCGAATTGACCTTCGACTCCATTAATATAAGATATACAATTATACATAGCAAATAAATATAAGAAAGTGACAAAATGTATTATTTGAACTTTTATATCTTACGTACAAGTCGGTACAACCTAGAGCTACAACTTGTCAATAGTTTATACAAAGCACAAAAAAGTTTTTAGCCATAGAATACAAGCTAAAACCAAAAAAGGAAAAAAGGAAAAGAAAAAGAAAGACGTACACTATCTAGATCAGACCTTCATTATCACACTAATGACACATTGTTTTTGATATTTTAATTTCAAAATTCGTAATTTATAAATACCTTCTGAAAAAGCGCGTAAAATACAACATACAACGATTTTCGACCCTTTATTTCTTTTGCTTGTACTTGTACTCCCAAGAAAAAAACATTTCCTCTCCTTTCCCAAGAAGAAAATATGCATGCCCTTATGCCCATTTTGCCATTAGGGACATGACACCCATGCCTAAAAAGGCAGCAACATAGCAAACCAATTGAAGCTTGATACTTCCTTGAAGCTTAGGTCCCATAAAATCACATGCTAATAGATCCACTAAAGCCATGTAAATGAGTAACCCAGATGAAGTAGCATTTAGCACACCCACTACAATTAAAGCAGCTGGGCTATTCTCATTATAAACATTTGCCAAACCAAGTCCTAGAGCTATCCCAAATGGTGTTGTTGCTGAAAAGAAAGCTACCATTGTTGCTTTCATCCTCCATCCGTATTCGGCCTGAATAAGTCATTATAAACAAATATACATCATCTAATTTGTCCTCAACTTGTAAAGTTCTGGTAAAAATCTATAATTTAGGGGTTGCTTTGGCTGTTTTTGGTTGGATTTGATTCGTTTTGGTGGATTAGGATCAGAGAATTTGGCTGTTTTCTGTTAAAGGAATATAATTACTAAGATTAGTAAGTCAGAATAAAAGAAAAATAATGAGTACCTGCAAGATACAACCACCAAGACCCATGCCCTCAAAGAGCTGATGGAAGCACATAGCAGCTACAAGTGGTCTTATGGTGCATGGATTATTTGATACACCCATGGATAGTCCTATCACCACTGAGTGCACTACTATTCCCAGCTCCAATACCTGTACATTATTACATTATCCATCATTTATATGCAAATTAGGATAATCGCTCAACTTAGCTCGCTAGCTAAGCAAATTATATCATATATCCGAATGTACTAAATAAAGGTACACCATAAACTTTTATGAATGACGCGAGATCATGCTATTAAAAACTCACCTCACTTGATTCACATCAATACAAGCACATATGTGACACACAAGTTGACTTTTGACATACTATTAGAATTGAAATCGAACTATTGACAAGCATATTGACAATACAAAAATAATAGATATCTTTATGTAAAGTACAATTGATGTAATATCTACTAACCATGACTGGGCTAGCCATTAATCTAATAGGCTGTTTGCTTAAGAGATTAAGCGGTGGGATTGAGAATTTATATCTCCATGGGTAGTATTCCCATGTTTGTTTGGGGGGATAGCTAAAATTCCATGTTTGTTTGGAGGGATAGCTAAAATTCCATGTGATTATTAAACCCTCCCTTATCCCACCAAAATAATACCTAAAAGGGGGTAGGTATTAGGGAGTGGGATTAAGTTTTGTAGAAAAGGACTCTTTTACCCTTAATGAAAAGAAAGGGGTGGAGAGTTAGTAAGGATATCTAGGTATAATTATCTTTTAATCTCACCTTATCCCCAACTGATACCAAACAAGGGATATAGACTATTTTATTCTTATCCACCTACCAATTCCCAATCATACTTCCACCCTCTACTCCCGAAACTCTCATTCCCACACCCAAACGCCCCGTAAGAGTAATAGGACCAGCTTGCAATGATTAATAGTTATTCATTTTCATATTTCGATCAACAATTAATTTGAGGTTTATAGATTTTGAGTCATGAATATTTTCCAATAAAATCGACTATATATTTCTTGTTCAAAGTAACTACTCGGTCTAGTATTAATAATTTCTACTTCATTAATTAGGTCATGTAATCTAATTCTCCAATTCGTAGGGTACATTTAGAGGTAGTGATGCCATAACATTCGCTTTCTACTCTTAAAATGCCGATCCTGTTGAAAGTAATAAATAGGAAAATTTGTGAGTTTGCCTATAAAAAAAGCTAGATATGTAGTATTCAAACTTGTTTAAAAGACTGACACTTGATTAACTCTTGCTGTTTATGCTTTAATTGATGCGTCAATGAAACTCAAAGGTTGGACTAGAGACTTTCGTAGACTGTGCTCATCAGAAGAAATGGACTCACTTTCTTTGCTGGACTACGCTGTCATTAATCATGTTTACTCCCATAATTGGTGGATCTAGAATGTAATTAGGGTATGCATGTGCATGCTCATGTCCTTAAAACAAATTATTGATGCAAATCAGATTTATAAAGAGAGGAACACTTTATTTATTTGGTAACTATACCATCAAGATGATAGAAATGACGTTACCACAACAACACCGTTTGGGATAGCTCTTCAACTTGGTGTGCTAAACGTTTATGATGAATATATCGATTTCGGCATAATCGCTAGCACCAGACTTAGGATTTTAGTTCTGGTTATCAGTGATTATAATTTTATTTATTTTTTATTTTCAATGATTTATAAAAAGGTAGATTATCATATTTGGAATGTTATTAGCTGAGAACTTTTACTTCAAATTAAGTCGCCCTATCAGCAATTCCTTCAGATAATTGTGTTTTACTTCATAGTTTAGTTAATTATTCACATCTATTGAGGAATGTGGATTAATTGGTGAATTTTTATAAGAATAAAATAGATGAAGACAGCACAAATTAGCTACTTTATATTTTTTATAGGAAAAATTGTCAGCAATAAGTCAAACTTTGCGTTGACCGCTTCTAACAAGTCAACCTAAAGATATTCCCATAACAAGTAAACCTTGTAGCCACTTTATTTTTAACAAGTCAAAACCGGCTCTCACTTCTTATTAACCTGCTTAACAGGTTAAAGTGACATGTGTCACTCTTTAAGTGGACATTTTAATTAAAATTTAAAATTTATATTTTAAAAAATAAAATAAAAAACAAAATCTTTCCCTCCCCTTCTTCCCTTCCCCACGTCAGACTCACCCTCTTCTCCTTCCATGGTTGGCTTCTTCCAAATTTTCTCAAATTCCCTTTTCCAAATTTTCTCAAAACATATTTACATATTTTCTATCAATTGGTGTAAAATTGTCAATGTTGAACAAATTCGTTGCCCGTTCTTGAAGAAGTTCAAATGTATCCTTAACCTAGGATTAGGCTTTGAAGGTCGTGAAAGAAAACAGAAAAAAGGAAAGAGGGGAATAAGAAAAGAGAGGATGCTGCTAAGGGGGTTGCAGTAGTTTGTTCGGAGGTGGACTATTTTTCTATGTACATATTTATAGACCTCCATAGCTGAGTACAATAAGAAGCTCCTTCAGCATCGAGAGCTTGAATCTCGCAAAATCAGGTAGTTATAGTCTTTTTTTATTATAATCTCGCAAAATCAGCTTGAATCTCGCAATAAGAAGCTCCTCCATCACCGAGTACAATAAGAAGCTCCTGAAATAAGAAGCTCCATCGCCAATTTTACTCTTTTGATTGTAAAATCTTGATAGAATCATTTTTTGGCGATTATAATTATCTGGGCAATCAAAATTACGGATTTTAACAACTGGTATTGATTGAAACAAGTTTTGAGGATCTGGGTCAGTGAGAGGACCTCAAAATCAGGTGGTCATAGTTGTGATAATGGAGGAGTGCTTGATAATTGTTCTTAAATCAATTTTTTGATTTCCGGCAGCAATTTCGGTATTGATATTGAGTATCTAGTGGATATAACGGGAATTGCTAGTTTTTGACGAAGTCTAGATGAGGAACTTAGATAGATTATTTTTCCGGCCATGGAAGCCAAATCTGGTGGTTGTGGAGGGGAAGGAAAAGGAGAGAGAAAGAAGTAAAAAGGAGATAAGAGAGATAAAATTTTAAAAAAAAAATTAAACCAATTAAAACAAGACACGTATACAAGTAATCTAAGCTAACAGGTGACTAATAGGTAACCTGTAAAAAAAACTTGTTAAAAACAAAGTGGCTACAAGCTTTACTTGTTATTGGAATATCTTTAAGTTGACTTGTTATAAGCGGTCAACGTAAAGGTTGACTTATTTCTGACAATTTTTCCTTTTTTATATGTACATATTATCTGAGTGATAAGTAATGGGGTTGGACTAGCCGCTAGCGTGTAGCCATCTCCATTTTTTTTATGGCGGAAGTACGTTTTACATTTGACTAATACTAATTCAATCAAGAAAATCACATTTATTCGTGAGATCCGACAATGATGATTGAGATTTGGGAAGATTGTACTGCATAAGTTGACTTTTGACATTTAGTATGGAAATTCTACGAAAATGACATATAGATGATGAAATCCATTCCTATAGATTAACGCCAGTTTTCGTTCATTTAGTAAACCAAGATAAACTTATAAATCAATTGATTAATGGAATAATACACGATCAAGTACAAATTAGTTGACCGCATTTTACAGGGAAGATTATGCAAACATACACTTTAATGGTACTTGCGATACATATCTAACGGATATTAGTTTTAAATTTTTTTGGCATAATAGTATTTGCTAAGTTAAAGGTAAGAGTGTCGTATCGAAATATAACTACGATAATTACTTTGATTTAAAATAGGATCGGAGTGTGGTTCTGATTGGTTATTACAGTAGTATTACACCAACTTATATGAGTTTTCTTAATTGTGCTTTGATGTATAGCGGTATGTATATATTTATTCTCATTAAGTTTGATGGTTTCAATCTTTGCAATCAACTCAATTTAAGATATCCAAAAAATGAAAACAAAATTTCAATAGACATGACAAAATTTCAAATGATTATTGAGCTGGTCTCTTTGCGAGACGACTGTTTTTAGTGGTTATCTTAAAAGGGCTATTTAAGTTATGCTACTTTTCAAGTCATTCCATTAACACAAATAGTAGGTTAATAATATGTTTTAGATAAACTTAAATCACAACTGTCCAATTAAATTGGGACTGATTCTCCAAAGTAACCTAAATAATCAGTCAAAGCAAGATTTATATGAAAAGGTCTTGCTTAATGTACTACTCCATACCTGAGCCACAATACGATACCTCAAGAGTTGAGACTCCTTATCTTGTGAAATTACACCTTCTGTTGTTTTGCTATTATGACTTTGTTCCACCATTTCCATTTCACCTTCTCTAGGACTTTCCATGTGATGTATAGCACCAACAACAACACCATCACCACCACCACCAGCGCCACCGATATGACCACCACAATGGGCGTGCATTCTCTTTAACCCCTTCTGTTTAAAGTACGACGTGGCGATGGTATCCATCATCATCGTCAAAACCGTCGTAACCATGGCTATGAAAGTGCTCCAAGGGAAAACCCTCCAAGGGTTTTCAGGCAAACATGGAGATGTCAACATATCCCATGAATCAGGGAGTACGTGCATGAAACCTGTGGACAAAATTACTCCTGCAGCTAGAATTTTTACTATAACAGATGCGTTTCTATCTGGGTGCAAAGCAGGAAGAGCGGTTGAAAATAAGGGTAGCCCTATTCCTATTATACTAGCTACTAGTATGGTAAATATGGCTATGACTTTCAGCTTTAAGGATTTTTCCTTGTCATAGCACCCTCCGCTTGCAATCGACTCGCATCCCGCTATATCTTGCCCTCGAACCGAGGGCGAGAGGAGAAGGATCATTAGGAGAGAGATTGAGATTGAGAGTGTTTGGAGTAACCTCATTCTCTTGTTCATTGCCCTAGCCATTTTTTTTTTGTGAACTAGTAGAGTTTTGTGTACTTGTTAGGCTACAAGGAGTGTTCAATGAGTGATGGGGGTTTCGTGTAGGGAGCTTCGGGTATTTATAGTAGATTAAGAGCCATGTAATTTGTCTTGGTTGCTTGCACTAGGATGTTAGCTAGTTTCCATATACTTTTTCAAGGGAATATAAGATAAATAATTATTTTTTCTTTCTATGGGAGTATATTGTATTTCTTAATAGATAAACGATTTCCCCCTTTTTTTTGAATGGATACCATGTATGAAGAAAGCATTAGGTGATCCTTCTCTTAACAATGAAACGTAAATTATCCAAAAGAGAAAAATGATAAAAAAATTATTCGTCTGACCATCAAACTCTTGGGATTTTTGAGTTATAAGAAGCTTTTGTCTGGAGAGGTAGTCAACTACTTTGCTAGCTTCTCTGAATATGTGTGTTATCGTTGTAGATCTGAAGGTAGTGATAATCTGTCTAATATTGTATGCACGTGGGGTGTTGTATTTTCCTTTTAAGATGTTGATGACTATTATATTGTTGCCTGCAATGACTAAGTCGAAAATATTCATTTTTTTGGCTTGGAGAAGGCCATTTCAAAGGCAGTGACTTAGCTATGAGAGGAGATGACTTTCCCGACTTGTAGGCCTTTGCCTTCATCATCTTTCCTAAATAGTCCATGAGTATAATACCTGTCGCTACCGACTCTTACATAGATGATCCATCAAAGTTTAATTTGATGAGGCTTTGTTAAGGAGGGGTCCAGTGGAGATGGATGGTGGTCGATTGAAGGTTTGTTGAGGAAGAGATGAAGGTGTGTGAGAGACTGTCAATAGAATGGTTTTTTGCCATTCAATTTACATATGTTTTGGTTATGGTGTATGCGGTTTGGCTGCTAGGTCTTGCTTTTAAAAATTAGGGCGTTTTGTTCTTTCCATATGCTCCAAAGGAGTAGGAGAAATTTTGCAATGGTTGATTTGGGTTGAGCTTTGGTAGTGTTAATCAGAGAAGGGAGATCATTTGCATTAATGGGGCAGGGAAGGAATCTTGATGTAGTGCTAACTTACCAAAAGGCGTTAGTGTGTGGGCAGAATAAGCGGTTTGTGTTTTCATTTGGAGTTTGACATCTAAGGTAGAATTTTCGAATCAAGATTTTTCTTTCGGAAGCTATTGTGAAGTAGTTGCCTTATAAAACATTTTGATCTTTCTGGGGAATTTCAACATTCCTGATCTAGTGGAATGCCCCTTTTGATATGATGAAAAAAATAATAATTTGTGTGCTAGCCAAGTGGCCAATTTTATCGTAAATTTGTATGACAAGGTTAAACCTCAACGGAGGTCATCTTTGTTGAACTCGTTATTTTGATGATGACAAATGAATAATTTTTAACTTTGTTTTTAGTTAGTTTTTGTTCATGTAATTATTTATATAGTTTTATTTAAATTTATTTTATTTTGCCTAAAATAAACTTATGGAGAATTGGTTTTATAATTACCAAAATAAAGTTGTTTAGGAAAATAGAATATTTAGTTATTTTGTGTAGAATAAATATTCTAATATAATGGAATATTGGATTCCATAATATTAGTTGAGTTTGTTAAATGGTTTACACGAAAATAGACGTTGAAGAAAATGCTATGATGCGTGGCTGATTTGATGGGTTGAGGTCCTAGATTCTAGGAGCCATGATCCCAGCTAACCGCACATCAAACGCATACCCTAAACTGCCAAAGACCAAGTCAAGAGCTGTTGAGAAGATCGTGGAAGACTCGAAGACTCATTCAACCCGTGCAAACACACGATCATGGAACGTGGCATTAACATGGTCCATAACGGCTATGAAGGTGTAAGATAATGCCTAAAAACTTGCGTCCACTACAAAGAAGCTGAAGTAGACCGTTGAAGATTTATCACAGCTATATATATTAAGAAGAACTCAATTTTAGTTCTTAAGACTTTCTACGATAATTGTGTAAATCTTTTAGAAAGCTATTTCGGTTTTATTCTCTTCAACAATTCATTGTATTCCATTAATCTGAGTTGGGGTGAGTGAAATTTTGTGAGAAAATTTCTACATTCAAGAGAGAAAGAGAAGAAAGAGAAAGAGAAGACTTCGAGTGAAGCCAAGAGAGGAAGTCACGTGTTCAGGGGGAACAAGGTGACTGGGAACCAGTTCCTAGAGGAACAGAGTGAGTTGCTGTTTATAATAGGGTGTAAGTTACTATTATAAATAAAAGGGCAAGATTTATTTCCAGAGAATATAGGAATAAATTCTTGTTTAAAAGCAGTTCTAGTGTTCGTTGTTTTAACTTCTCTTTATTTCATTTTAACTTGTTAATTCCGCAAAAATTAGTCCCCAATAGTCTTTACTACAATTCACCCCCCTCTTGTAGTAAACCTAGAAGTTCTATAGGACCAACAATTGGTATCAGAGCTTGTTCCTCCTGAAACAGTTAACACTGGGGAGGCTGATCCTAGAGAACATGAATACAACTGGAGAAAAGCTAGATGAGGGATACTCTACTCAACGTCCTCCAATGTTCAATGGCAAACATTCTCCTTATTGGAAGAATAGGATGGAAATATTTATTAAGGCAGAAAACTATCAAGTCTGGAGAGTCATTGAGATAGGTGACTTTGAAGTCACCGTAAAGAATAGAGAAGGGGAGCTAGTTACAAAACCACTCTCAAAGTATGACAAGGAAGATTTTGAAAAAATGGAGATGAACAACATGGCCAAGAAGATTCTGCATTGTGGTCTTGGTCCTCATGAACACAATAGAGTCATGGGATGCAAGAGTGCAAAGCAGATGTGGGAACTCCTTCAAGTTACACATGAAGGAACAAGCGAGGTCAAGAGATCAAAGATAGACATGCTCATGCATAGATATGAGTTATTTCAAATGAAACCTAAAGAGCCAGTTCATGATATGCTTATAAGATTTTCAAATATCATAAATGAACTTGACTCTCTAGGAAAATCTATTTCTCCAGAGGAACAAGTACGCAAAGTATTGAGAAGCCTTCCACAAGACGAAAAGTGGATGGCTAAGGTGACAGCTCTACAAGAAACCAAGGATTTCACCAAGTTTAACATAGAACAACTTGTTGGATCCTTGATGACACATGAGTTGCACTTAGGAACTCATGAACCTGACTCCAGCAGATCAAAGTCCCTGGCTCTCAAGACTGAAGAGCAAGATGATTCAGAAACTGATGAAGAGGAAGCTGCCTTGATAGTAAAGAAATTCAAAAGGTTCTTCAACAAGAACTATAAAGGGAAGAGCACAAGGAAAACCTCAAAGCTAAGCTGCCATAGATGCGGATGTCCAGATCACTTCATAAAGGAATGTCCTTTATGGGAAAACGAGAAAGGAAAAAGCAGATTCAAAAGCAAAGAACAACAAAAACCTTACTCTAAAACTGAAATGAGAAAGGCTATGGTAGCATCTTGGGGTGAATCAGATTCTGATGAGGAACAGGAACAGCCTGAGGATGAAACTGCTCAGCTATGTCTAATGGCCAAATCAGATAGTGAAGAGGACGTATCACACAAATAGGTAAACTTTAATGTTGTTGAAGAAGAATTATCAAAATTAAATAAGAACCAACTCACTGAATTACTTTTAGAAACCTTTGATAACTACAAGGCAATCTGCATAAGTGAGGAGAATATGGAGAGGGCCTTGAAAGTTACCAAGGAACACACAAATTGGTTTAAGAAATTAAATTCAGATATTGAGGAACGGTTCTTTGAAATTTTTGATAAATACTGAGGATTTCAAGAAGCCTATGAAAAACTGAAAAATGACAACTACTTCTTGAATATTGCTTTGGCAGAATTGAAACTAGTTGTTCCTGAAGGAACCAGTTCCTCTGACAGTACCAGTAAAGAAATTGACAATTTGAAAATTGAGCACGAATTAGTGCTGAATGAAAATATGGTACTGAAGAGGAAATTGGAATCTTCAAGAATCAAACTTCCTGATCCAGTTAGTTGGATACAAAAATATAAAAATGAAGGAAGAAATGGACTAGGTTTCAATTATAAGAAGAGGAACAAACATAAAAAATATGTTGACCTGCCAAGCAATAGAATCTGTTCCTACTGTGGGAATAGTGGACACTTAGTGTCTGACTGTTCCACCAAAGAGGAATAGATCAAAATGAACACTCGCTTAGTGAAGCAAGAGTGGAGAATTAAGAGGAACACACACTCAACAGAGGAACCCAAGTCTAACTGGGTTCCTACCACTGACTAATTACTGTAGGTGCAGACTAAAGTGAGGGGGAACAACCTGTGGTACCTCGATAGCGGTTGTTCCAAGCACATGACAGGAGATAAAACCAAATTTCTCTCACTTTCAGTCTATGAAGGAGGAACTGTGACCTTTGGAGACAACCTGACAGGTAACATAGTAGGTATAGGTAAAGTTGGGAAATCTCAGTCACATTCCATAAATAATGTATTTTTAGTCGAGGGTTTGAAACATAACTTACTTAGTATCTCTCAATTTTGTGACAAAGGAAACAATGTGAAATTTACTAGTGAATGTTGTGTGGTTAGTGACACCATTACAGGAACCAAGATACTAGAAGGAACGAGAAGGGGAAACACTTATGTTGTTGACTTAAACCTTGTTCCTAGGAACAATCTAACTTGTCTTAGTGTACTAGAAGATGACCAAGACCTTTGGCATAAGAGGTGTGGTCATGCAAGCTTTACACTGCTTCATAAACTAAGTGGTAAAGACTTGGTAGTTGGTTTGCCAACTATAAAAGGAACAAGCCATGGAGTTTGTGGAGCTTGTGTAAGAGGGAAACAAGTTAGATCCTCGTTCAAATCCAA
Source organism: Patellifolia procumbens (assembly GCA_947645195.1). Lineage (NCBI taxonomy): Eukaryota > Viridiplantae > Streptophyta > Magnoliopsida > Caryophyllales > Amaranthaceae > Patellifolia > Patellifolia procumbens. The sequence goes on along the minus strand of CANSGD010001433.1, from coordinate 76,674 downwards.
GAAAATGGTAAGCACTCAAAGTCCACTTGAGCTGATCCACATGGATCTTTGTGGCCAGTGAGAATCCAAAGCAGATCAGGTAAAAGATATGTATTAGTTATTGTTGATGAATTTTCTAGATTTACGTGGGTAATCTTCCTTCATAGCAAGGATGAAACATTTGAAGAATTTGTTTCATTTGCTAAGAAAGTTCAAAGGATATATGGTTTCAAATTGAAACACCTAAGATCTGACCATGGTACGGAGTTTGAAAACTCCAAGTTTGATGATTTTTGCAGTAATGAAGGATTAGATCACAACTTCTCTGCTCCAAGAACACCACAACAAAATGGTGTAGTTGAAAGAAAGAACCGGACTCTAGAGGATATGGCTAGAACAATGCTTATATCAAGCAATATTCCAAAGAACTTTTGGGCAGAAGCAGTGAACACTGCATGTTACATCATAAACAGGGTCATGCTGAGACCCATCACCAAGAAAATTCCTTATGAACTGTTCAAAGGAAGAAAACCAAATATCTCTTACTTTAGAGTCTTTGGATGTAGATGTTTTGTACACAACAATGGTAAAAACAATTTAGGCAAATTTGATGCTAGAAGTGATGAAATTGTCTTTATAGGATATGCTTCAAATAGTAAAGCATACAGAGTTTATAATAAGAGAACAATGTGCGTAGAGGAAAGTGTCCATATTATCTTTGATGAAACTGACTCATTGCAGGAACCATGTTATGAAAATGATTTTGAAATTGGGCTAACTTATCCTCAAGAGACTGACAATCTTGAGGAGGAACTGACTCCTGCAGGAACAGTTAAGAAACATATTCCTGAAAATGAACTAACCGTTCCTGAGCCTGTTCCTCACGAGGAACAGGTAAATGAAGGAACAATAAATGCAGGAATACAGGCTGAAGAAACTCACACAGAGAATGAACAGGACCAAACTGAAGAACATCAAGTTGAAGGAACAGGAACAAGAAGATTTGAACCAAAATCTTGGAGGCACCAAAAGTCACATCCCCTAGAGCTGATAATTAGCGACATTGAGAAGGGAACTCAAACAAGATCTCAACTTAGAAACTTTTGTGCCTTTCAAGCGTTCCTATCCATGATAAAACCTCGAGACCACAATGAAGCAATGCTAGAGTCTTACTGGATAAATGCCATGCAAGAGGAACTGAATGAATTTCAGAGGAACAAGGTATGGCACTTGGAGCCCAAACCCAAGAATCAGAAGGTAATTGGGTTAAAATGGGTCTTCAGGAACAAGCTAGATGAACATGGCACAGTGATCAGAAACAAGGCCAGACTCGTAGCAAAAGGCTACAACCAACAAGAAGGTATTGACTTTGATGAAACCTTTGCTCCAGTAGCTAGAATAGAAGCAATAAGAATTTTAGTATCATTTGCAGCTTATATGGGATTTAGGTTGTACCAGATGGACGTTAAATGTGCATTTTTAAATGGATATCTATTGGAAGACGTCTATGTGGAACAACCTCCAGGATTTGAAAATCCTGATCTACCAAACCAGGTCTACAAGCTAGATAAAGCCTTATATGGGCTGAAACAAGCTCCTAGATCTTGGTATGAAAGACTTTCTAAATTCTTACTTGCTCATAATTTTGTTAGAGGCAAAGTTGATAGAACCCTGTTCCTTCAATCAAAAGGAACAGACATTTTAGTAGTACAAATTTATGTTGATGATATTATTTTTGGTGCTACTAATGATTCTTTGTGCAAGGATTTTGCTGACTTAATGAGCAGTGAATTTGAAATGAGCATGATGGGAGAATTGAACTTCTTTCTTGGTTTGCAAATCAAGCAAACTGAAAGAGGAACAATGATTCATCAGCAAAAATATGTTAAGGAACTTCTAAAGAAATATGGAATGGAACAAGCTAAAACCAACCATACTCCTATAGGAACAGGAACAAGGTTGGATGAAGATCAAAATGGTAAATTAGTAGATCAGAAATTATACAGAGGTATGATTGGATCTCTTCTTTATTTAACTGCAAGTAGGCCTGATATTTCCTTCAGTGTTGGTCTATGTGCTAGGTTCCAATCAAATCCAAAGGAATCCCACTTGATAGCTGTCAAAAGGATCCTTAGGTATTTGAAAGGAAGTGGTGATCTCTGTTTGCTCTATCCTCGTAGTGATACATTTGACCTCATTCGCTACTCTGATGCTGATTATGCTGGAGATTTGGTGAATCGAAAAAGTACCTCAGGAACTGCCCAGTTCCTAGGAACAAGCTTAGTTTCTTGGGGATCCAAGAAACAACATACAGTTGCCTTGTCAACTGCTGAAGCTGAATATGTGGCTGCTGCTGCATGTTGTTCCCAAGTCTTATGGATCAAACAACAGGTACGTGATTTCGGTATTAGGTTTAAATGTGTTCCAATCTTTTGTGATAATACCAGTGCCATATGCATATCCAAGGACCCAGTTCATCACTCAAGGGTCAAGCACATTCACATAAGACACCACTTCTTGAAAGACTATGTTGAAAAGGGCTTAGTCAAAGTTGAATTTTGCCCTACAGAATATCAAATTGCTGACATTTTTACCAAACCATTATCTAGGGACAGATTTGAAAAAATTCGCTTGGAACTAGGAATGATCAGAATTGTATAAAATGGCCTATAAAATTTGAACCCTATGTACTAGTCATTTCTAAGAGTGTCCTGCAATCTTCATGAATTAAATTTCATACACCTAGGGTCATGTCTAAGGACTCACATTTGTCTTTAAATATTATCCTTATTGTCCATGCACATATATAGAGTACGTAAATTAAAATTGCTTGTATAGTTTAAAAAGGGTCCGTGTACACAAGAGCTATTTTTCTTTTTCCACATTTTTATTCTCTCTCCTCCTCTCATTATGACTTCTCTGATTCACTGTATCAACCATATTATTTACTCAAAATAAAATTCAATTTATCTAATTTAAAGAGGGGAAACAATAAATGAAACACGCTTACCCAAACCTTACCCAGTCAAATCACACCCCTTCACCTTCAACTCAATACGCCTCATCATTATAATAAAAACCCAACACTTCACTTCACTGACAATTTTTACTGACCCACTTCACCTCTCACTGTTCATCTTCTCTCTCCTTCATCTCTCTTCATTCTTCATTCTCTCTCTCTCTCTCCCATGGCACCCAAAAAGGCAACCTCTGAACCTCAAGAAAATTACCCAGCCGAAAAAACACCCTCCATGGACGAGCAAAGTGACCAAGAATCTTCTCATCCGAAAGCCGACTCCACACATTCTCAAGAACCCATTTCTGACAATGAAGCGGCTTCTCACAAGCATGAGGACGATGACGAGGATCAAGAAAGCAGTCAGGGGAAAGATCTTCAAATTCCCACAAAAGGGGTAAGAAATCAAAATCCTCTCAATTTATTGTCGGATTCTGTGTTGATCTTGCATGGTGCAAGAAAGTAAAATGGAATGAGTTTCTGAATTTGTTAAAGTTTCAAAAATGGATGAAGTTAGTTTGTGTAGATGAGGGACTATATGAGGAAGAGATGAGTTCCTTCTGTGAGAACTTCAATAAAACAGAGGGAGTGTGTGTAAGCTTAGTGAATGGGTGTGTGGTCACCTTTACAGAAAAGAAATTGAGTGAATGGTTTGAAGTCCCTTCTTATGGGTACCAGGAGTATGTTAAAGGGAAGGGCAAACTAAACATCAATGGCATCTCAAATGAAAAAAATCTTCAGTTTTTTCAAGGAAACCCTAACTCTATGTCCATTGACCAAAAAGATCTCTCTCCCTTTCACAAACTTTTGTTTCAGTTTGTTTGCCGTTTTGTTTTACCCCGATCTTCCAAGAGAACCCAAGCTAATCTAATGGACCTCTCAATAATGTACTGTTTAGCAAAGAATATCAAGATAAACTTTCCCGCTCTTATGCTCTCTCACCTTTCCTATTGCATATCCCATAATACCAAGGTGGGATATGGCAATCTAATCACCACCATTTTAAAGAAAAATAAAGTGAAATTGTCTGACAGCCCTTCTTTCACCCTTAAAGCTGAAAATTACTTGACCAAGGAGACGCTGACTAGACTTAGCTTGAGGGTGGTTGGTGGAAAGTTGGAATTTGAGGGAGAGGCTACTGTGACTAAGCCTGAGGCAGGGACAAAAAGGAAATTATTTGAGGAAGCTGGTAGGGAATCTGTTAGGAAGAGCCAGAGACTGGCTAGGGGTAAGTCTCTTAAGGACCAGGATCTGGGTCATGCTGAAACGATCAATCTGGATGAGGATCAGGTTCCTTCAACTGCTGTGGATTTTCCTCTCATTTCTACCACTGGACTTCATGGGATTCTGAGGGAAATTAGGGAGTCCCTGGCACTTATGCACACAAGGATCAATGTCCTGGAGAAGTCAGTTTCTACTCTTAATACACAGCAGCAGGAGACTCTAGCCGCCATCAAGCAGGCAGACACGGGGATCAGGAACAAGGTGGATGCAGTGATTTCCAAGATTGACTCCGTTGTCTCCAACATTTTCAAACGCCCCAAATCATAATTTCACCCCTCTCTTTAAACAATGATTTACTAGATAATTTTTTTTGGGTCTGTAATATCTGGTTGAACAATTTTTTTCTCTCCTTTTTGCGTGTCTTGTTTTGACACAGATCATTCTGAACTCTTCTTTCCTTGCTCTTGTGATATGCTTAATCTGATCCTTTTTGCTTGCACATGCTTTTTCTTTTTGTACTTGCTTGTGTTTGGATGGCTAATATTATGAGATGACTGTTTGAGCTACTTTAATTGATGCCTAGACTGTTGACTCTTTAGTGCTGCAGGGACATAACTTAGTTTTGATGATAACAAAAGGGGGAAAAGACTAGTTGGCTATCTAAAAATATTTTCTGGTCTGTCTTAGTTCCTAGAGCCTTTCTGATTGTCTCTGTTTCTAGTGGATCCAGTTCCTAGTCCAAATTGAGTTTAGCCTTAGCCGTAGACTTTTTAGACTTTACTTTAGACTTAGACTTAGGATAGAAATTTTTTTTGCCAACTTGTTTGCCATCATCAAAAAGGGGGAATATTGTTGAACTCGGTATTTTGATGATGACAAATGAATAGTTTTTAACTTTGTTTTTAGTTAGTTTTTGTTCATGTAATTATTTATATATTTTTATTTAATTATTTATTTTATTTTGCCTAAAAGAAACTTATGTAGAATTGGTTTTATAATTACCAAAATTAAGTTGTTTAGGAAAATAGAATATTAAGTTATTTTGTGTAGAATAAATATTCTAATATTATGGAATATTGGATTCCATAATATTAGTTGAGTTTGTTAAATGGTTTACAGGAAAATAGACGTTGAAGAAAATGCTATGATGCGTGGCTGATTTGATGGGTTGAGGTCCTAGATTCTAGGAGCCATGATCCCAGCTAACCGCACATCAAACGCATATCCTAAACTGCCAAAGACCAAGTCAAGAGCTGTTGAGAAGATCGTGGAAGACTCGAAGACTCATTCAACCCGTGCAAACACACGATCATGGAACGTGGCATTAACATGGTCCATAACGGCTATGAAGGTGTAAGATAATGCATAAAAACTTGCGTCCACTACAAAGAAGCTGAAGAAGACCGTTGAAGATTTATCACAGCTATTTATATTAAGAAGAACTCAATTTTAGTTCTTAAAACTTTCTACGATAATTGTGTAAATCTTTCAGAAAGTTATTTCGGTTTTATTCTCTTCAACAATTCATTGTATTCCATTAATCTGAGTTGGGGTGAGTGAAATTTTGTGAGAAAATTTCTACATTCAAGAGAGAAAGAGAAGAAAGAGAAAGAGAAGACTTCGAGTGAAGTCAAGAGAGGAAGTCGGAACCAGTTCCTAGAGGAACAGAGTGAGTTGCTGTTTATAATAGGGTGTAAGTTACTATTATAAATAAAAGGGCAAGATTTATTCCCAGAGAATATAGATATAAATTCTTGTTTAAAAGCAGTTCTAGTGTTCGTTGTTTTAACTTCTCTTTATTTCATTTTAACTTGTTAATTCCGCAAAAATTAGTCCCCAATAGTCTTTACTACAATTCACCCCCCCCGTAGTAAACCTAGAAGTTCTATAGGACCAATAATCTTTATGGTGTGTAGAAGGAAGGAGATGCCTTGGATTATGGAAACAATGTGGGAAAGGAGAAAGTCATTAATGAAGTTAGCATTTCAGGTCATATGTGGTCCCTGGCCTTAAGTTTAATATTAATTGGTATGGTATAAGGTTGTCTAAGTATAAAGTTTTAGTAAACCTTTTTCTACACACCAGTTGTCTAACCAGAAGATGTCACTTTCAGAACCAATTTTCCATCGGATTCCCTTACAAATTAGCTCTCGCTTTTGAAGTATGGTTTTTAAAATTGGACAGTCTGTCAGTTTAGATTTGTATTCAAAGAAGGAAGAGTTTTTGAGAAATTTCTGGCTCATAAGGGACACCCATTTGTTAATGGGATTCGTTAGAATTTTCCATGCGAGAGCATAACTTGGTTCATATGTTTGGTTTTTTTGGAGACCTAGACCTCCCATGAATTTTGGTCTGCAAATTTTGTCCCGGGATATGGAAGTGAGCCTTCTTGTATTATGTCTGTTTAGTTTCCAGAAGAAGTTGCGATTAATTGAGTCTAGTCTATTAGCAGTAGCAGTTGGAAATTGGGCGGCTCTTCGCCTATTAGTCTATCAACTAAGCTCTTCGCCTCGACACTATATACTATATGGTTGCTCTTCGCCCGCTCTTCTCTTCTTCCTTGGCCTTTCAATCCTCTCCAACGCCTGCAGGAGCAAAATCGTCACCTCCTGCGCCGCGAGATGGTCCTGCTTGAGCCATATCCTTAACACAAGCATGTCGAACGAAGAACCTTTCTTTATTGATTCGCACTAGTCTTGTTCTTTCTTCATCAATTGATCTTATCATATTGTTGAGTTGAATGCAGTTCAGAGAGTCTTTCCTAGGAACTCAAATATCATTTCAAACTAACAATAGCATCATGAGAAGAACCAGCAATTATTAAATCATCAACATAAACCAGTACATGCAAAAGATCATTCCGAACATAGCTGAACAAAGAATAATCCGCATACGAAAGCGCTCCTATACTATCACTATGGGAGATCCGTCGGACTACCTTTCGACTGAGCTCTGCTCCACGCTTGAGGTTTCGTTCTTTTGTTTCATAGAGACAAAAAAGGACTTTACAAAATATTCTCACCAATATTGAATTTTCATAAGCTTTGCTTATTTCGCTTTTAATAAAGGCATTTGTTTTCCTTCTCCATTCGTCTTCCCCTGTCCCAGAAAGTCCACCTCTCCTGGGCCTAGCTCTCTCTACACTACAGAGGCGTAGCGAATCGCTAAAGCAAAGATTTTGGAAAGAAGAACAATTTAATCATTTAGAAGGAAGCTGATGAGAAGGGTCCTAAGGTAAGGGCAACCCGAAGTTCTCATCCGTAAACTCCCGGTAGAATTTTTGGTAAATTTCGGACAAAAGAGGTAGGATTTTGGTATTTTGGCTTCCTAACTGCTTCCTCAGACATCACCATTATCCAAACACAACCATCCTCATCTTCTGAACCATTTGGCTTTGGCTATAGTAAAGATGGGAATGGCCTTGAGTTTACTTTGGAGAAGGACTATGCAACCTGCTTTGGACAAGAAAGAGTTCCTCCAAAAATTTAAATTCTTGTAAGTTGTGTTGATAAGAGTGTTAAAATCTGTCATTATACTCATGCGCTGAGAAATGTCGTCCTAGATATCTTCCGAGCGAGTGTTTTGACAACATATTAAAATGGCTTCCTACTGCGATCTTTCTTTAGAAGGATGTGAAGTAGAAATAAATTGATGATTTATGGTAGTTAATTAAATGTCCTAAGTTTATATAGAAATCATCAAGTATGTTTTTTTAATTTTTGGCTAGATTATGAGGTAGCTTTGCAAAAGATGAGACATTCATCAGCAAAATAGTGGCCAATAATTTTTTGAGAACCAGAGCATAATTGAAAGTATATTCCAGATTTTGCATCTGATGCTGCAAAGGATGATTGTCTGGCCAAAACTTCCATACAATTGATAAAAAATGATGGAGATAAGGGGTTCCCTTGTCGTAGTCATCTTGACGGAAGAAAAGTTTTAAAAATTGAGTTATTAACATTGACCGAGTAGGATACCAAAGTGATGCAAAAAACTTTATCCAATTTATCCATTGCTTATGAAATCTGAATGGTGACAGAATTTTAAAGAGGAAATCTCATTTGATTCGGTCATATGTCTTTTCCATATCGAGCTTAATTAAGTGCAAACCAACCTCTTATGGCTTTTGGATTTGTGGAAGGAATTCAAGATTTCTTGCACGATTAAGAATATTTTCATGGATTTCTCGTATAGGGACAAATGCACTTTGGAATAAGTTTATTATTTAATCAAGAACTGGTCGAAATATGTTGAATATAATTTTAGCAATGGTTTTGTATAATGTAGTGTATACACTATTTGGTTGAAAGTGTGATGGGTATTTTGGTTGAGTACTTATGGGGATCATTTATAAGAGCGTGTGGTTTAGACTTTTGAGAAAATGTCAAAGAAAATGTCTTTTTGCATCAAGGGCCAGTAGCTTCGCAATAATTTTGAGCCAAACCCATCGGATTCAAGATATTGTTTTGGATCAATATCAAAAAGCGGTGTTTGAACCGCCATGTATGTGACTGGGGAGATGAGGTCAGAATTGTCCTCATAAATAACTTGATGAGCAATACATGATAATATGATTCCTCTATTTTTCATACGTTTAGTCTTTAAACTATTTCATAATTTTGTTTGAATTCTTTGAGAATTGCAGGGGGTTGGTCAATGCACTAATTCAAGGAGTTTTAATTTGATAGATCCGTTGTATTCTATGGCGTTATGTGATTTTCGTATGGAAGAATTTTGAGTTTCGATCTCCATGGGTGAGCCAATTTTACCCCGCAAATTTCCCCCAATATTTCTGATGATAAAATAACCCGAGAGAGTCGCATTGCTTTAGCAGTCTATAATGACGTGCTTTAATATGGGCATTGTGATGCCAACATTGATTTGGTTTTGTATATTGATGATTTTATGGTTGTTGGCGTGTAGTTTTCTTTTACATACATGATCATAGTGCGTTCCATGCCATCGTTAGGAGCTTTTGACATATGGAATATAGTCATGATCCTGGGATGTAGGAATGTCAGTGTATTTTTGATAATGGCATGAACTATGGCGTTATTTATCCAAACATTTTGGAAACGCAAACGGATTGTTCCTCAGGCGACGTTTGGGTTAGTATTTACCATAATGGGTGCATGATCATAGCTTGAGAAAGCTTGGTTTGTGATATTGGTGTTTGGAGATGTTTACAACCATAAGGTTGACGCAAGTCTTCCGCAGAGGAGCCGATAGATCGTGTATCTGGAACACTTTCGTTTTCAGGTGGAATAGTATATCTTCAGGGGAATATCTCTACCAGTGAGATTATGAAGAAATTTTTGTATTCAGGTACATCTCATAGGATGGGGCAGAATTTCTCTCTTTTGATCACGTAAAAAATGCAGCTCATTTAAATCTCCTAGCATAAGTCATGGCTAAGTTACGTCAAAGAAATTAGATGTTGAGTCTTACCCAAACTGGGTTTTTTTGTTCCTAGGCAGGGGCGTATACTCCCCGACCCGACATGAGAATTTAAGTTGAGAGATTCATATGTAGCAAAAAGATGCACAATTCGAGGTTTTGTTCAAATTTTGTGCTTTCACAAGTGCTGTTATACTATGTAATCTAGATGTCACCATTGTGACCTTAAGTTGGGATGACTTGAATATTGTCGTAACTTAAGAAATTGTTTAATCGGGAAAAATCTAGCTTGCTTTCCATAGTTTCATGAACAAACTTCTATGTCCAATTTATGTTTTTAAGTAAAAAATCTTAGTTCACTAAGGGCATGCATGGGGTTTTCTCTATATGTTCCAACATAGGACCTTCATTTGAGTAAAAGTGAAATTATTGCAGGGTGCATGGTCCCAAGTTGTCGTTTGGTTTGTCTATAGGTGTTTGTCATGTTTTGCTGGTGTTGGAGAAAATTGTTTGAAGTGAGGGAAAGTTTTTGCGATACGAAACTTGTTCTGCATGACTCCATGCAAAGGTATAACGTAAAATGGGCGGTAAATGCTCAGAGTTTTCTTGAGGGGCATATAAATGGTCAGACACCTTATGAAGTTGGGCAAGACGTAATGCATATCCCAAATAATAAAAAGCCATAAAGAATTAACCATCATAAATATTTCAATTAGGCTCCAAATAATAGCACTAGATGAGATAATTAACACTAAATGGTGCGAAGAGACAATACATTAAAAGGAAGTTTTTTCTTGAAAAAAGTAGAGCATATTACATGGATTATCATGTTATGTATGAAAAGGTTCATAAATGGGCATAATCTTAACAACACATGCATAAGCACATGATCAAATAAGAGAGATTATCATGAGATCCGATAGCAAAACATGTAGAGTCGTCATTAGACTGGAAGTCCAAGCCGGATCTACCTAAATACAAGGCAAGTGCCGCAGTCCAGCACCATCGTCACCTCCACTCTCTAGTCATGGTCGTTGATTGAAGTAGGTTAGGGTTCCAAGGGCCGTTGAGTTTCTATATATGGTAGGTAGAGAGGATTCGACAATTTTTGGCAGGTGGGAAGAAGGCAGCGCAGGGATGGTTTACCGCTTTTGGGTCGTTGAGAAGCGGTATGAATCAGTGGGAAGCGGTGTTGAGGAGGACAATGGGTTTCGAAGTTCATTTACAATGGAAGAAGATGAGACTGAATGAGCGAGGTAGAGGAGATGAATATAGAGGGTCAGAAAAACTGTGGGTTCTTGAACCAAACTACATAGAGCACTTCTCTCTTCTCTTTTCTCTCTCTAGGGAAGTTCTTTTTTCTCTCTAATAAATGGTTTCTCTATTACGGGTATATCTTAATAGTAATTGTTTTGGATGCTTTCAAGTAGACGTGATAAAATTTGGCGCAACCTGAAAAAAATTGAGTCTTGAATACGAAGTTATGACCTTAAACTTGAAAATAATTGTGCCCGAAAATTCGAAGATAAGTTGGTCAAATGCGAAATTAACTTGAATTTATGATCCAATCAACCGTTTTCTAAGTTTATATTTGAATTTTCTAATAATCAACTTCAAACCTTCATTTCTTCTAATATTTATGATGTGCACATTTAATACTTTTTTTTATTGTTTGTAGTTATTGTAAAAGAAAAATGAGACTATTGTTCTTTTAGTTTAGATGTTACACTTTTTTTTTCGCAGACTCCTTGACAGTTTTTGGGTGGGAGAGAAGTAGAGAGAAAAAGTAAGTGGGGACCATGTGATTGAAGATAGATAGAGAGAAACTTTTTGCAGAAAAAGAAAGTGTAACAAAATTAAAAATTTCCTAAAATGGAAGGGTAACATCTAAAAGAAAACGGAAGAAGTATATGTTGTTATTGAGATGATAGAGAATATTATTAAGAGGATAATATCATGAGTGATATTCAGTTATTCACTATTATCTCAATCGTAGGTCTTTGGAATTTTTGGATTATGTAATAAGAAAGTGAAAGTGAAAATTTTGAGCGTTGTTAACAGCGATCAATGCATAGTTTTAACATAGATTCGCAAATGTAGTAATAGTATTATTCTAATCTTCAATGTTTATATTGACAAATTTGTTCTTTATTTAGTTCTAGTAACAATTCATCGGATTTCAGATATTTAATGAGCTTGCGCTGGACATGTGAGCAAGTGTGCCAAAGAAAATTTGTCTCGCGCAGAGTAGACGCCGACGTACTGTCCGTTTCACCGTCTTCCTCACAGCAAAATCATTGACGTTTGATAAGTTGACTTGGATTACTTAATTACCAACAATTAGTTGAATTTTCATTGGCATTTTACCGATAATATCTAATTGATGACCTTTTTAATTTATTCCATGTAGATGATAAGTTAGTGGTTGTTGGGTTGAAATTAAAAAATATGGGGCTTTATATTTTTAGGCATAGCAAAAAAAAGTAAGTTAGGTTCATAATAAAATGTAGAAAGTTTATTACCTAGTCCTCTTAGGTAATGGGAAGCTACTTTCCACGTTGTAAACCAAAATCTTGTAAAATTTTCATGAATTCGATCATGAAACCGTAAATAGTAGAATTTCTTCGGAATTTCTACTTTTGATGTGTACCAAATGACCAATAAGAACTATTGTATTTAAAACTGGTAGAAATTGGGTTCTTTTTCTTTGGAGCAACATATCTGGAAATTAATTCTACGACTCTGTTCAGTTCAACTTAAAATAATAATATTCAGTAAAAAAAAGTTCAGTTCAGTAAAATTAAATTCAGTTCAGCAAAAATAAGTTCAGTACAATAAAAATAAGTTCAGTTCAGTAAAAATAAGTTCGGTTAAGTAAAAATAAGTTCGGTTAAGTAAAAATAAGTTCAGTTACTAAATATTTGTCCGTTACTTTAAGTTCTATACCCTTAGTATATTGAACTTATTTTTACTAAATTAAACTTATTTGCACTGAATATTATTGTTTAAGGTTAAATGAACAGGCCTAAATACTAATTAGTTAAGATTAGTTCTGAAAATGTAAGATAAATTCATATACGTTCAAATAAGTGCTAATAAATTGAATATAATAGAACTCATATAGTTATATCCTTATATATAGATCTTAGGAAAAATTGATAAGAATAATTCCATCTTTGGCCGATCTTCCACCACTGGTACCACCTTCATTTAATCCAGCAATAATCTCACATTTGACACCCATATTCTCTCATTGGTCCCTTACCTGTTGGTGACCTACAATCATAGGTAATCTTCTTAATTACGTAATTAATAGCGAATTAAGTATATTTTAAACTTAAATTTTTAATTAAAGTTTTAAATTGGACTTAATAAAAAAACTTAAAAGAAAACCCACCCCTCCTCCCCTCCCCTTCCCCCCACTGCTGCCACCCACCACCATTGATGTCCACCCATCAACCACCACTATTTCAGCACCATAACCACCCGCTACCACCACAACTCCATCTTCGCCTAAACCGACCACCACCACAGACCCAGTCCCTCCCCTATTTTTCTCCGTCTCGCAAAACACCCACTACCTCCCTCTCCCCTCTCACGCTGCTGCGTGGCAGTAGCACCACTACAGAAGACTGTTCTCAAGGGAAATGAATTTATGCGGTTCTCAAGGGAAAGACGATTCGTTACAGCCTACTAATTTTATTATTAAGTCTGAGATCTTTGTATGCTACCTCTTGGCACTTTCATGTTTATAGTTTGTACTCTTAGACTGTAACTTGCTGATTTATGTTGCTTTTTGTCTCTAGAGGTGATGAATCATAAGGTATCTACAGAAGAAGTGAAGACAGTATTGGAAATTGTAGCTTCAATTGGAAAATTTTGGTATGTTTTGAAACTTTTATTGCACAAACTGAGCTGTGAGATTTGGCTTGGTGGGATAAATGCTTATCTTCCGATTTTAGTGCGCGTAATTAAATTGTTATAGCTGGTGGATGGGAGTTTGGGGTAAGGTGTTAGCCACCAGTCACGCCCAAACACCACCAGCACCACCATCGCGTCCGCACCGCAAAACCACCTTCACCTACCCCTTCTTTCGACAGAACTTTGAAAACCAGCGAAAGAAAGAGTGGGGCGAGAGGGAAAATGACAGAGGCGGAGAACTGCGGTGGTGGGCTCCTTCTTGTTCGAGCCTCCGGTCGTCGGTCGCCGGTGAGCAGCAGTGGGGGAAGGGGAGGGGATGGGGTGAGGGTGGGAATGAGGCTAGGGGGTGGGTTTTCATTTTTTTAAAAAGTTTTTTTTAAAAAGAAAGTCAACGGTAATTTTAGTCGGTCAAACAGGTTGTCATTATCCTGTACCAATGAGAGAATATGGGTGTTAAAGGTGGGATTATTGTTGGATTAAATGAAGGTGGTACTAGTGGTAGAAGACCGGCCAAAGATGGGATTATTCTTATCAATTTTTCCTAGATCTTATTACTACCTCTGTTTGTTTTTAATTGTTGCACTTTCTTTTTTTGAACGTTTCTTTTTAATTGTTACACTTTCATTTTTACTAATTAGTAAACTTTCACATCTTTATATTCCAATATCTCATACTTTTAGGACTCAATTGTCCTTTTCTTTTCCCATTAAATATTCAACCACCCACACTTCTGATTTTACAACATTATTTCTTATACTTTATCTATTCCCAAACAACTTTATTTATTTCCCAAACAATCATTGGATAGATTTTATACATTTCTTTTAAAGGATAAATTGTTAACTAGTACCTTTAATAGGTAAATTTGTGAACTAGTACCTTTTAAGTTTTTTTTTGTGAAATAGTACCTTAAATTGTACAAAACTCTTAAAAACAGTACCTTAGTCCAGAACTCCAACCACTCTAACCAATATTTCGGCTATTGACTATTGTTTTCCCTCATTTTTTTAGAGTGAAAGTTTACCTCCTACTATATGTTTGGAATACACAATACAAAAAACGAGGGAAAACAATGCTCAATAGCTGAAATATTGACTAGATGACCGAAATTTTGGACTAAGGTACCGTTTTTAGGAGTTTTGTACAACTTAAGGTGCTATTTCACAAAAAAAACTTAAAAGGTACTAGTTCACAAATTCACCTATTTCAAAGGTACTAGCTAACAATTTTTCCTTTCCTTTATTATCTTCCAAAGCAACTAGTAACAAACAAAAACAAACGGAGAGAGTATTTGCTTGTTAAGGTTACGCTTTACATTTTCCATATATATATATATATATATATATATATATATATATATATATATTTAAAAAGCGTAAGCACAGGTTGCAAACCGCTACATGTCACTCTCCCTTATTTTCAAGGATATTCTCATAAAAAAGTGCAAATTATCCATGAGAAGCTTCGAACCCACGACCTCGAGTATGGAAGATAAATGCTCTAACCATTGTCCCACTAGATTATTGATGCTTCTTTTATCAATACTTATAATGATATTAAATGTTTTAAATGAAAAACAATAAGTTACAATATTTTAATTGCTTTTATGGATAAAACTACTAAGTTATAACTTTTTACTAACATCCTTCAACACTAAATTTTAGTTGTCAATTACTAAAGTATAATTAATATAAACCCCAGAGCATCGCTTGGGCATAAATACTAATTTTATTTTAAAACCTGTAAAGCTTTGGTGAAAGGTTTTTATCATAATCTCCAGATAATCATTACTTAATGATACAACTTGCATGTTACTTATGGTTGAGTTGATTGTTATATTATTATAATTACAATTAATAACAGAGGAATAAAATTGTTAGCAGTCATCATACTTTTTATTGGATGACTGGATGTGTCATGTGTGTTCTCATCCAACGCTTTGAGAACGGATTTGACGTTTGGATAAACAACGAAAACTAACTGTGCCGATCAAGAAGAGCAATGAAGGTCAAGGAGTTGCCAAGTCAGAGCTATTATTACATCATGATGTTTAATCTATAAGTAATGACGATAATCAATTTGACCAGTAACCTCTACTTGTAGTTTAGTGTTTTTAGAGAATATTCTCGAGGAAAGGAAATTAATTATATTGTCTACATTGAGTTATCTTGCATTATAGTCAACAAATCTATTTTATAGAAGGTCCGATCATGTGATGATACGTGTACTATGTACGAGTATTAAGAATGATTGGTTGACCTGTTTAGCTTGTCTGGCACGATTATATATAGGAAAAATTGTTAATTACCACCTTTTATAAACCACTTTTTGTAAATTACCACCTTAGTTTTTTTTTTTTTTAAATTACCACCTTTTGTTTTCAATTCTTTTAATCTTCCCACCACTTAACGTTTTCTGTCAAACAAACCGTTAAGTGGGGCCCACTCTTTCCTGTTTTCATTTCGCAACTTCGAGCCTCTCTCTATTCTTCTCTTCTCTGTTTCCCCTTTTCATTTACCACAATAACTAGGCATTTTTTCACCCAAATCTCTCTTTGTCTCCTTCTTCATAACCGAGCAAGAAAGTGAACCCCAAGAGCATCGTCATTTTCGAAGAAGGTGGATTGAGGGGACCAAATCAACCTCCTTTTTTTGTAGAATCTGGGTTCTTGAAGATGGCACAAATTAGCCACAAATCAAGGCCACAAATATTAGGAATTACTAGTAATCATGCATAATTAAAGCTTGAACATAAAATTAGGGTTTCACTATACTAAATTAATCAGTTGAAGGAGAAATTTGTCTTTAATTCACCCACAAAATACCAAGGACTCAAACCCTAATTTTTCGGCACAAATTAGCCATTTTCACGAAATTAAGTTACTTTTCTGAAGTGAAAACAACATTACTACAATCGATTTTGTCCTAATTCAGTGCAGTTGCCATAAATTTTGAGTTATGCGCAAATTCGTGAGACTATTGCTCTCCAATTCGATTTTGAAATTGTTAGGGTTAGAGTTCTCAATTGAATTGGGCCCACTTAACGGTTTGTTTGACAGAAAACGTTAAGTGGTGGGAAGATTAAAAGAATTGAAAACAAAAGGTGGTAATTTAAAAAAAAAAAAAAAACTAAGGTGGTAATTTACAAAAAGTGGTTTATAAAAGGTGGTAATTAACAATTTTTCCTTATATATATAAAGAGATAAAAACCATATTTACAGACTAAGAGTCTAAATAATAAAAATACTCTAATACACCCCCTCAATCTTTATGGGGAGAAATCACGGATAGATTGGTACGATGTTTACAAAACAACTCAGAAGAAAGACCTTTAGTAAAAATATCAGCAACCTGTAACTGAGTCGGAACGTGTTTGACCTGAAGTCCACCTTTAGCAACCATATCACGAACAAAATGATAATCAACATCAATGTGCTTATTACGATCATGATGACCAGGATTTGCAGTAAGATACATGGCAGAAACATTGTCGTAATAGAGAATGGTAGGCCGTCGATGAAAATACTCTAAATCAGCCAACAATTGACGTATCCAAATTGTTTCGGCTGCAGTGTAGGCAACATTACGATACTTAGCTTCAGTGGAAGACTTGGAAACATTAGGTTGCTTCTTGGAGTGCCAGGAAATCAAATTCTTCCATAGGAAGACAGCATAACCAGTAGTAGAACGCCGAGTGTCAGGACACCCAGCCCAATCAGCATCAGAATAGGCAATGGTCATACTAGGGGAACCAGTACTGTGAAGAAGCAGCCATAATCAGAAGTTCCCTACAGATACCTAAAAATTCTTTTGACATCATGAAGGTGAGTAGTACGAGGTGCATGCATAAATTAAGAAATCGAAATAACAGCATAGGCAATATCAAGACGAGTCATAGTCAAATATTGCAGTGCACCAACTATACTACGATAATCTGTGGGATCAGCAAGAAGTTCACCATCTAAGAGAGAGAGAGTGACACCAGAGACAACAGAAGTATGTACAGGTTTGACAGTATGCAGATGAAATTTGTGAAGAAGATCAACTACATAATTTTTTTGAGACAACATCAAACCCTGAGGAGTACGTAAAACTTGAATGCCTAACAAATAATGCAAATCACCCAAATTCTTCATAGCAAACTGAGCAGAGAGAACAATGATAAATTTTGAAGCAAAGAGGAACTACTACCTGTA
This sequence comes from Patellifolia procumbens, assembly GCA_947645195.1. Classification (NCBI taxonomy): domain Eukaryota; kingdom Viridiplantae; phylum Streptophyta; class Magnoliopsida; order Caryophyllales; family Amaranthaceae; genus Patellifolia; species Patellifolia procumbens. The sequence continues at coordinate 58,942 of CANSGD010001433.1, read as the reverse complement.
AGAACAATACCATCAACATATAGCAAGAGAATGATATTATGACCACGATTTTTTAGAGTGAACATGGAGGTGTCACAACTGCTGCACTTGAAACCAATAGAGAGAAGAAAGTTGTTGAAACGAGAGAACCAAGCTCGAGCAGCTTGTTTCAAACTATAAATGGATTTTCGTAACCGAAAAACATGATGAGGTTTAGAAGGATGTTCAATACCGGGAGGCTGACGCATATAGACTTCCTCATTGAGGAAGCCATGAAGGAAAGCATTTTTAACATCGAGTTGACGAATAGGCCATTTAAAAGTAGCAGCAATGGTTAAAACTAAGCGAACAGTAGTAGGCTTAATAACAGGACTAAAGGTTTCAAAGTAGCCAATATCTTCCTACTGATGATTACCAAAAACAACAAGCCTGGCCTTAAACCGCTCCATAGTACCATCAGAATTATATTTAATCTTATACACCCACTTACAACCAAGAACGTTTCGATTGGTGTTGCGAGGCACAAGTTCCCATGTATCATTCTTAATCAATGTAGTATACTCATCACGCATGGCTTGTTGCCAGTGAGAATCTTTAGACGCTTGTTTAAAATTAGACGGTTCAGACTCAACAACATCGGTTTTTAAGTTCATTAAATTCCTAGTTAAAACAATTTCGTTTTTTAAACGAGTAGTCATTGTATGGACATTAGTGGGATCGACACACTTAGACGACTTTCTAGGACGACGAGTGGGAGGGGTGATAGGAGTCGGGGATGACAAAGTAGACAACTCGATGAGGGCGACACTAGGCTCTAATGGGCTAGTAGGATGGGTAGATGCAAACGACACGCTTAGACTAAGCTGCGAGTTGCTGGGCGAGTGTGAGTGTGGGGCGTGCTGTGCCGCGGGCGCGGACAAGGCCTGCGGGCAGGCAGCATCTTGCCGCGGAGAGCAGCACAAGGCTGCGGGCATGGGTAGACTAAGGTTGTTAAAATCGCGATTTTAACTTGAATTGAAAAGGGGGGTTAGCATCGAATCGTAAGATCGAATCGTAAAATCGTAAGATTTTAAGAGTTTTACTAAAATAAGGTTTTGTGATGCAATACATGCCTTGTTTAACCATTTTCTCCATTAGATAAAGTGAGAAATTACACTTTTTAGTTACGAAGCTCTATAATGCGATTAATTATTATCTATACATATGTTTTCTAACCTTTGTGCTAGTTTTTTTGGATGAACGACCATTAATAATTATAAAGAAATCGCATTTTTGAGGTAATCAACTCAAAAACATCAAAAATACATTAAAAAGTGACATTGAAAAATATAACTAATATCAATACATCGTGCAAAATTCATATACGAAGTATTATACTAGTGTTTACTGTTTGGCCATTGTTTACAAGTTTACATCGAACGAAAACTCATCTCTAACTTCATCACTTCCAGTAGCTTCATAGTATATGCCCTCATTCCATTGCCATCATCATCATAGGCTCGTAGTGATACTAATAAGTAATTACCATCATTCGTAATTGAATAATTGATATATTTGAAATTCGAAGAAATTTTGGATGAAACAAAAATCAAAATTTTTGAATCATTGTAATTTTTCAAAAGAAAAATCTACACTACATCATGATCCTCGGGTAATTAAGTATACAAATTCAATATAGAAAATGAAATTTCAAGATAAAATACAAAGAACTTAATACTCAAAATTAATTACTCACAATTTCTAGAAATTGAATCAAAAATTGAAGAATCGAAGGAATAAAAGAAGAGAACTGAAGCAGAAAAATAGAATTATTTAGTTACTAATCTTGAATTTAAGCAGACAAGTGATTTGAAGAGTGTGTGGCTTAGTACAATTTTGAGTGTGATTAGTGAACTTTTATGGTCTTATGAAGCTTAAGGTTAAGCAAAATAAGATCGGAAATGGGTCTGGCCCTTGATTTTCATGAAATTTTGCAAGTCTTTCAAAATTTGCTAAAATCGTACAAAAATTGCGATTTTACAATTTTACGATTTTAGTTACGATTTTACGATTTTAATTACGATTTTATCAAATTCCGATTCTAACAGCGATTTAAATTGTTGGCAAGTTAGAATCTTAAAATCGTACGATTTTAAGATTTAAATCGCGATTTTAATAACATTGAAAGATCCTATGGGGAGCTGGGCAACTCGTCCAAGGCTGCGGGGACGGACGAAACACGCGGCCTAGTAGTTGCTTGGTTGCTGGGCAGCACATTGTCCGCAGACGCGGGGTGACGTAATGAAGACTCTACACTAGACCCACTAGGAGGACCAAACGACACAGGAGAAGACTCGCTAGACGGAGTGAAAATCGGAAGCAAAGCCAAGGGGTCAAGATACTCGTCGGAGTACGATGAAAAAGACTTGCGAGACACAAGGGTACGATAAGGAAATTTCCGTTCACTAAACAAGACATGACGACTCGTGTAAACTGTGCCAGAAAGAGGACCAAGACATCGATAGCCCTTATAATTTTACGCATAGCCAATAAAAACGCAATGAATCGACTTAGCCCGTAGTTTATTGATTTTAGGATCTAAAAACAGAAGAAAACAAGCACAACCAAAACATTTCAAAAACTCATAGGAAGAAGAACGACGAAAAAGCTTGGCAAACGGGGAAGAACCCTGCAATGCCAAACTCGGAATACGATTAATCGTATAAACAGCCGTATAACACGCATCGACCCAATATCGAGTTGGCAACTCAGATTGAATAAGCATAGTACGTGCCATCTCGATAATGGTGCGATGTTTCCTTTCCGCAACACCATTATGTGCTTGAGTTCGAGCACAAGATTTTCGAAAATAGATGCCCGAGTCACAGAAATGTTGCAATAAAGATGTGTTATTAAACTCGAGTCCACCATCACTTTGGAAAAACTTAATTTTTGAATTAAACAAATTATCAACAAGTTTTTGAAAAGCTAAGAAAGTCGAATAAACGTTAGATTTCAGTTTAAGTGGATATAGTCAAGAAAAACGCGAATAATCATCAACAAAAACCACATAATACTGAAAATATTGATTTGATTTAACAGACGATTGCCAAAGATCATTATGCATCAAATATAAGAGATAGGGGGCACGATGAGTCACAGACTCAAAAGGCAAACGATGTATCTTTCCTACTTTGCAATGAACACAATCATCATGAAACTTAGAATTAAATGAAATTAGGTTCTGTGAACTTAAATTTCCTAAAACTCTAGCAGAGGTATGACTAAGGCGAGCACGCCAAACATCTCCAGACTCCTTTGTTGCAACAAGAGCAGGGACAGACGATGCTGAGCAAACTCGGGAAGACTCTGAACAAACTTGGGAAGATGACTCTGACGAAAGAATGTGAGGCTGAAGAGGATAAACACCATTCCTACTGATTCCCCGCAACAGAACCGCCCCCCGTGGTCTTGTCCTTAACACAAACAGAAGACTCGTCAAAACAAACTATGCAAGAATTATCTTGACACAACTTTTGAATAGATATCAGATTATGTTTTAACTGGGGAACATGACACACCTTCATGAGGCGAAGGGGGCGACTAGGGGAAGACAGAGTTAAATTGTCAAGTTTATTAATGGGAAGTCTTGTGCCGTCTCCAACAACAATAGAACTCGAACCAATGTAAAAAAGAGCATTAGAACGCTTACCATCCTGTGAGGTCATGTGAGATGCAACTCCAGAATCTGGAAACCAAACGGAGTCATTTGCTTCACCACCAACAGACAATGCAGCTGGGGCACGTGTGACACCATCAGGAGAAGAAGACACAAAGTTGTGATTGAAACGTTGAGGACAAAAGGCTGCTTGGTGGCCTGGATACAAACAAAGACCACAAGTATCGGAGGAAGGAGTAGTGGCTAAATTGCCGTTAGAAGGATTACTTCCTGCTAAAGACAAATCATTAGCAATATAGTTGGCACAAGAATAATCAACATATGAAACATTATGAAAACTACCCATACCATTAGTTCGGCCTGCATTGCCACGACCACTATGTCCTCCATTGCCACGACCACCTTTGTTACGATTATTTATGTTCTTGTTCTTTCCACTCCCTTGACCTTTAGAATTCGAACCACCCGAAACAGATGATTGAGAACCCGAAGAGACAGATTGAACAGCAACCAAGGCTTGATGCGTAGTGGGAACCTCATCATAATCACGTATAACCTTAATACGTTGCTCATGTTGTAAAAGTTTGGGGCGAAGATCATCAAATTTCAAAGAAGATTGAAATTGTAATAAAGTAGTGACAAGAGCATCATAATCAAGATCCTTATCCAAAGCAGTCAAGGTATACTGAACAAGATCATACTGAGATACATGACACTGAATACCAGGTAAGGAATCAACATTAATTTTTATTTCACGTAAAAACACTTCCATAGATTGTTGTTCAGGTTTATTCATATGACTCAATCTACCTTTCAACTCCATCGATCGTGCCATACTAGCATGCAAAAACTGTGACGATAACCTATTCCAAATCTTTACAGTAGTACGTAACTCATGAACGTCCATCATAACATCACGAGAAATCGATGCATATAACCACAATTCAATTTGCTGATCTAGTCTCATATACTCGTAAAATTATGGATTAGGCACAAATTGTCCAAGATTATCTAAAACAGTAGAAGGAGGAACTGAAATTGTACCTTCGACAATACCAAGTAATTGATGCGTCGAAAGAAAACACACGTCACCTGAGTTCTCCACATAAGATAATCCTCGGGAGTGGCCAATTTGATAGAAATATAATGGGTGATATCATGATGTGTAAGAGATGCGGCTGTAGGAATGGAAGGCTTTGGGTATGCCGGAAAATCCAACGCTGAGGGAAAGATTTCACCGCCTGTGATGGGTGGAAAACCGGGCGGAAACCTAGAAGGGGACCTGCCACGTGTGAGAGAGGACGAAGCACCAAGATAGGGCAGAGGGGGCTGAAAATGCCACGCCGGAGCAAGGCCTGCGATGGTGTCTCCACCAAGAAAAGAACTGGTTGTTGTGGCGGCGGTTGAAGCAGCACCAGCGAGCAGGCCATCACGACAAATGTACGGGAACACATCAGTGGTTGATGCTGCGGTTCTGATTGCGGCGCGGACACGCGACTGATGGACAGGACTATGGGGGCTGACGGTGATGGGTTCGCTGGTGGTGGTTGCAGGTGCGGCGGACATGGTGGGTTGTCGCCGGAAACAACTAACAAGGAAAATAAAACTGTGAGGGTTAAGAAATTTGCGGAAGAGATAAAAATTCTTAAACCTAAGCTCGTGATGCCATGTACAAGTATTGAGAATGATTGGCTAATCTGTTTAGGTTGCCTGACACTATTTTATATATATAAAGAGATAAAATCCGTCTTTACAGACTAAGAGTCTAAATAACCAAAATACCCTAATAGTAGGAAATAAGGGTCCGTTCAATTCAACTTATTTTCAGTTCTTATAAGTTTAGATAAGTTCAAATAAGGTCTAATAAGGTCGAATAAGGTCGAATTATGTTGAATATGGTCCAATAAGGTTCAATAAGGTCGAATAAGGTTTAATAAGATTTTATCTGACAAGGTCGAATAACGTCTGAGAAATTTAGATAAGTAAAAATAAGTTAAAAAGAACGAACCCTAATGATAAGAGAGTATCATCTAAGAAAATCGCTAGTTAATGGGGGTTTAATATCATAACCTAATGATTGTAGGAAATATATGTTAACTCTATAGTTATCTTCATGGTAGTAGTTGTTTTCTAAGACATATGGAAATCAAGAGAATGACTATGCTCCGTATTTCCGCTACCACCGAACCATATTTATTAACTGTTTTATTTTAGTTTAGTGTAGTTAGAAAAGACGGAATGTTATAAATCGTGTCTTATAATTGATGTCATTTCTGCAGTTTGATTAGTGTAACCGACTAACAAAGTTTTTTTAAAATCAACAAGATGAATAGCATTACTTTGAGCATTCACATGACCCTTACATAGAAGGAAAGTCATCATTTTCTAGCTGGCAAGGTTTTCTATCAATGTACACCCCCCTAACTAAATAGCTGTCATCTTGATGAAAATCAGTCATACTTCTCATTTTCCATGGATCTTAAGGAAGATTCAAAACATCCACCTTAATTAATCTTTCTCCATTCCTATGATACGAGGTAGCTCCAAACTCTACTTCATTCTACTGATTTTATAAACAGAGAAGAACTTTGTTGGCTTGGTTGAATTGAAGGAGGATTTGGATTAGAAGTATCTCCAATTTCAATAGGAATTCTTTTGATAAAAAAAAAACTTGAAATATTCCTCCCTTGTTTCCTCTTCATAATTCTAAAATTTATTAAAACATATAACACAGTTACTAACAAATAACTCAACAATACAAGTAATCACAAATTCAATATTAACAATTTGTTTAGTAAACAACTCAATTTACAACTACATTACCACAATGCACCAATTGGATTTCACTAAACATACAATTTGAGAGATTAGTTAGGGCCATAACAAAACCAATCCAATATCTAGTATCATGAGCAATAATCTCAATAAACCCCCTCAAAATGCTTCTTTCGCCTATCGCAATATTTTCATAGCCATAAGGAAATTAAAGGAAGGGTGGGAAAAACAAGTGGGGAGAGGACATGATATAAGAGTCTGGGCAGACGTTTGGGCAGGAAACTGCACTCTTCAGGGAAACAGTACCACACTGGGTCGATGTTAGGCAGACTAGAGACAATCCATAATCTAATGAACTCCGAGGGGAGTGGAACCGGGAGAAAGTGTGGAACCTTTTTCCCAAAGATGAAGCCATAAGAATTTTCTCTACTCATATCCCCCCTACAAGAAGTGAACGATAAAATCATGTGGAAATTTACGTCCAGCGGCAATTTCACCGTAAAGTCAGGGTACTGGGCAGCAAGAGGTAACCATGAGACCAAATCCCGGAAACTAGTTTTTGGCTTAAAATGTTGACATCCACTCTCCCTCCTAAATGGAAAATGTTTTTTATGGAAAACCATGAGCAACGCCGTCCCAACTAAGGAAAATCTCAGCAAAAGGGGTTGGACAGGAGACACCAAATGTGATCTCTATCATCAACATACGGAGTCAACAACCCACCTATTCAGAGGTTGTGAAATAGAAGACCATATGTGGGCTGATTGTCAACTGGGCATCAGGAACATTGAGGCAAATAACACGAAGCTTCAAGATTGGATTAAAAACTATGTACTCAAGACAAGAAGCAGCAGCAATATACTTGACATCCATCTTATGGGCAAACTGGATTCATAGAAATAATATCATCTTCAGGAAAGAAAGCGCTAACCTAGATAGCATCATGCAGACTCCAATGATAGCCTCGTCCGCTCGACCAAAGCTACAAAGTTTTTCCATAAGGAGAATAATCGGAGTAGTGGTGTTAGCGACAACAGGGAAAGAGCTCCCTCTTTCGAGAAAGGAGTCAGAAATGATGAGTTGGTCATTGTTCGGATTGACAGGGCTTGGGTCCCAAATAACAAAGATCAAGGACAAATCATCGGGGGAGCAGCCATAGGATGGAGAAGCAAACACCCATTCCATCGATTCCAAGGAGCGAAAAGAGTTTACGCAGCTTACCCAATCCAGTTTGAAGCCCTGGCTTGCTTGTGGGGCCTTAAGGAGGCCCTTTGAGTTACAAGAAGCGTGCATATCAAGACGGACAACATTAGGCTAATCAACGTATTCAAACGTCCAGAATCAGCACCACAAGAGATCAAGGCCATCATGTAGGACTGTAGGGAACTCTTAACTAAGTGTCTTTTCTCTATTTGCACTAAAGTTAGTAGACAGGGCCTCAGGGGGTTGGAATGGCCCACGATCTGGCAACTAAAGCCAGAAAAAGAATCTTGTAATTTTGCCTCTTAATAAGATTGCCTGTCTTCTGACAAAAAAAAATACTGGTATCACCTCAAAACAAAAAACACTGAATACTGGGAAACACGCCAAGCCTGTTATTATTCACTATTATCAATCCAATCCATTCAATCTCCTAAAAATTACAAACAGTCAAAACTTGTGGTAAATTAACATTATACATAATGATCTCTCCTTTTTTCTTCCCTTTCCTTTTCATTTTTCTTAATAGTACATGATAGTAACTTCAGTAAATCTACAGTTCCAGTAAATCTACAGTTACACCAAAGGAAAGCAAAGAAAACAGACCAAAAGAATAAATTAAAAAAAGAAACAGGAAACCGAAATAAAAAAGAAAATGGAGTATGAGACTTCAGAACTTCCAGAAATGTGATCCCTAATCAAGCTGCTGCTTACTTTTAGTCCTTTTCATCTTTGCCTTAAACCGCGATTTGACGAGTAAGGTTTGCACCGTGTTTTCAAAGTTTCCAATTGCCATCAAGACCAGAAGAAATCCACAAAAAACAACCTGCCGAAAGTATTCATCACTAAATATTCTTAATAACATCAATACAAACCGCAGGTGTATTAAAAAAATCTTCATACAACCCTTTTCTCCCTCAAAGGAGAACTAAGGCTGCAAAACCAGATCGACAAAATGACTGACCTGCCATTCAGATGCAATTCCAGCAAATGCTGTCCGAAGCAACAAAATTCCAATATATGCCTCAAAACCCTGAAAATATTTGAGATTACATAAAATCAATTGGCAATATTCTTCAACGGAGTTCGAAATTGGCGACTCGGATTTCAACAAACTTCTTGACAATATCAAACACAGCACCTTAGTACTCATGTCTTTAGTAAGTATATATTAACACTAATCAAACATGCCTGTCGAACGCACTATTAAGGTACAAAGTACAATTGATTCCCTTCAGTTAGAAATATAAATCCAGTAGTAGGTCAGTACTCAGTAGCTCTATAATTAGAAGTTGCCAAAAAAGTAAAGGGGAATAATGCAACTCTCTGTTAGTTGGAGCTAAGAGAAGGTAGGTAGTGGTAAACAGGTGGGGGCAGGCAGAAGGTACATCGGTACAGGGGGTGGTGGAGGACTGGATGTGGAGTTGTGGCATGCGGGTGATAGCATATTTCACTAGCTCATTCATTTTGGTATTAGAATTACACGTCGTTTATTATGAGCAATATTTCTTAAATTCTCGATTCCTAGCTTTGACCAACACCATTCATGCTGGAGAATATTCTAGTCATTTACCCTTCCGCATGCACTCTTCCTGTCCTTCAAGATTCACTGCCCAATGTTCAGAGCACTAAGTAGTAAGTACTGTAGCACCAGATGAGATGATAAGTTTTTACTCTTTGTCCTATCTACAACTAACGCGTATTTTGTACACCACAGAGCACAATGAAGGTTATGCTCCATGTATATTCGTTTTTTTAAAACAGTACATGTACTTTATATGATATGTTATGTACTTTTGATGGAAATCTCAGCTCATTAGACATTCCTTAATGCATAATCTATGTACCTTTGAGAATACGAATTGTGCTTTCCATTAGCTATATATGTGCTTCAGAGCATTATACACCTCATGCTTCACAGAATACAGAAATAATTTGCAATATACAACATACAAAAATCTAAATATTGCAGCGATTAACATAGCTGAAAAATCTTTGGAAAGCAGTAACACATTGTCCCACCTACCTGCAGAATAAAAAGTATAGGACATAGCAGCAGAAGCTGCCCACGCTCTCCAGCTGTTTCTCCCCACACGACATCCATTCTCTTTGCCTGAAATTCATCAGATGAGGACAGTGTGTAAAGCTGCTATACTATGATACATAAGGTGTAAGTATTTGGGGGAAGCGGGATTTCTCTCCTTCCTCGCCTTTTTCGGGATTCTCTTGAGGGGGTGGGAGGGAGGGGGGAAGGGATTGCTTAGTATGAAGATACTACAGTAGAAAAAGTGAATTGAGAAATGGCATTGAAAACGGTTGCTGAAAATCCGCTAAAAGATTGAAGAAATATGTAGGCATGATGAAAAAAAAAAAACTCGAGGCCTAAGTGCCTAACAATGAGGTGTCAAATAATTGATGAACACTAATTCGCAAATCTAGTGAAGTTTACAGCTGCACTCTTGAATATAGATTTTTAGATATCAAGGAATTCCACTTGCTGTTCTCAGATGGCCATCGGCCCATCGCATAAGGGATTTTCCACTTGTTATTCTCAGATGGCCATCGCATAAAGGATTTTCTCCTTGCTGTTTTCAAATGGCCATCGCATAACACGTGCTTTAAATCACAAATTCACAACTCAATATTAGCTTGCACACTTATTCTTAGGCCCTGGTCTTTTGGACTTAATGAAGTTAACTTATTTAGGAGAAAACTGTGACGGGAAACTAACTAAAGTGACCTAAACTTAATTTCCATTAATTCAGTACAAAAGAACAGGGCCCTAAAAAGCCTTCAAGCGTCTTGAAACTAGTTGAATTCATATTTTAGGCACAAATTAAATTTTCATCATACAACTTTTTGTTTCCACACACAATAAGAACATAGAATGTTAAGCACGTTCAAGTGTAATCTAAAATTATACTTCTATATATGTAAAAAACATTTGAATTCCAATGATCAAGCCGAGTTAATCCAATTTGCCACTCAATTTGTGACAGCCACAACAAGGCACAACATAACAGCCTAAGATGTTGCCTCCAGCCTTCCACACCCGCCAGTGCGATTGATTTATTATGATTACACTATTCAGAAGAAAATTGCGGGTCAAGTCTGTTAATACATAAGCATTCTGGACATGTGAGTGTAGATGCAGCCAAATAGCTATGTGAAAAACTTTCATCAGAATTAATAACCATTGAATGTGCTCCATCAAGAGCTCTGTGGAGCATGCATGCGAAGATTGGACCCACTAACCCTTATATTCCTCACTTCCATTACATGTGGTCACAATAAAGCCCTCAGAGGCTCAGACCAACCATAGTAAACAAACAATTTAATCATTCATCTACAGTTCCAATCCAATTTTATGGCCTCAAGTTTGATGTTGTATTGTATAGCATGTTAGGTAGTGCCTCTTGAATAATCACCTTAAGTAATTGCAATTAAGGATGATAGAGGCTGCATACCGTAGCATTGCAGTCTGTTCTTAGGTATCCATGGACCCAAGACAAAATTCACAATGCGACTAGAAAAGATCCAATGGATGTCCAAGTATCATGCAAACACAATCATAAACATTCAAGTCCTCAGAACCACACTAAAAATATCCCAGACGTGTTAGGCTGAGATATTAACTAAGAATTCAAGGGTACATGAGCATAGTATTACACACACCTTTCCAAGTGCAATGCGAGTATATAGCCTCTGCCGCTGATATCGGTTTTGCAGTAACATTGCTACTCCTTGCATCATGGCCCATTGTAGGAAAAGTTTGACTCCTCTCTGCACGACATTGAACATGAGTTACAGTAGGAACAAAAAACAAACCTAAATGGTAAACCACATGTTCCCAATTATGATCGGCCCTCAACACATCTAAGTAAGCCATTCAATTTACTTTGAGATGATAAGACATCCTTTGAGATGATAAGACATCCTAAGTTACTCAGACTCGTTCATTTTATCTAAGTAACCGTGTCGGGTCCTTAACACTTGGAAAAGCCAAAATAAGGAAATAATTTCGTAAATTAGACCAGTTGGACACTTGGACACGAACTCGTGTCGGAGTAACATAGAAGACATCTAGTAGTACTAGGCATATAGTGATCTTCAGAGGTGTAGTATAGCGTGGCCGCAAAGCTTTTTAACAACAATAGTTCTCTTGAGATTTCATTAGTAACGAATTAAGTACAGCTACATAAACAATTTACAGATAGGCATGCAGCATAGTACACAAACAAATAGATTTCATGCATGTCCTCAGTCCGCCATATCACTGTTAGAAAGAGGGCGTGGGGTGATATGTAAGCAGATATGAAAGAGAAGTACACCCTCAGTCCCACAATAAACTTCCCATTTCTCCAATGCACACAATTTAAGAAAGCAGTTGTGGTGGGTCCTTTGTGATCTTTTAAATAATAAATTATCATAGTTGATGACTTTTAAGAGTATTGTTTTGGTTTCTAGTGACATAAAGTGGTGGTCCCATGTGTAAAAGTAAGTTATTTTATTATGAGAACCCTACCACTTGGAGAAATGTGAAGTTTATTTGGGACAAACATTTAGAGAGAAATGAGAAGTTTATTAAGGGACGGGGGCATAATGCAAAAATATGTCCGTAACGGAAATGTTCGCCCGAGTTGGAACGATTTTCAACTTTGGCGAACCGAATTCGACCGGTTCAACAAGGTGGATTTAAAAAGCCCGATATTTTGGCCATTTTGGCCGTATCACCCGGGACAACAAGGAATCACCCGTTTTTTAAAGATTTATTATCTTTCCTTATATAGTAGTACCGATCTACCTCCAATGAAAACAAAAAAAGAGAAGAGGCACCACCACACTAATGAACACTATATAACTCCACTAAAGTCTAAGATTAGTTGAAGCATAAAGACAAAAAAAAAGCCTAAAACTAAGATCCTACCACGACAACCGCAACGCGGTCCATGACCAATGTATCCGTTCCGTTACCCCGTAACCGCGACCGTTCCGGTTTCCGAAACCTAAACCGTATTTTTGAACCATGGACGGGGGAGTAGTAGAATATAGAGGGCATGCATAAACTGGATATGCCATCTCACAAATCCTCTTGCGCAACTAGTACTACTTAGTTTTTGACCATGCCACTAAAAGTACACTGCCCATAAATCAAAGGATTAAACAACAACCCCCCCCTCCCCCCTTCTTTTCACCAGTGACTTCTACCCCTTAAAAAATTTAGATGATACCTCACCCTCTTTACTAGTAAGTATTCCCATCATGTCCACTCTTCCTTATGGTTTCTGTTTCTCGAGAATGCCAGATAAGGCAAAAACTCAGTAAATTTGGTAAGTTTTGTATCCAGATCTTAAAGAAGAAAAGGCTGCTAAAGAGCCTAAGCTAAAGACAGAATGAAGGTGAAGCTTTGGCTGCCCAGGCTCTGTCAACGTAAACTAGCAAAGGTCAGAGCTGAGAGCTCCAGTGATGGGGCCAAACTCCAGCCTATTGCCAAACAATTTAAGAAAAAACGTTTCATATATGGTATAGAAAATTCATAATTATTTAGGGCCTCATGCTGCTGGACGATACTCTAATAGAGGTTTCATAACTGCTTATTTTAACCCCCGTTCAGGCGTTCACATAAAGGCATGCACTTTCTCTATATCCTACTCTATTATGCTGAACACAGGCATAGAACTCATTGCACCTTTGAAATCAAGAGTTCCAATCACAAACGATTTTTTAAAAAAATAAAAAACTCGGGTTAGATTCATTATGCAATTAATTCTTAGTAATAGTAAGTGTAACAGAAGACCCTGGGCATCAATTAGTTACTTACAAGTAGATCAAAAACTTGGCCGTTATGTAACGAATTTTAAACTTGCAGTTACGCGAAATGTCGTTACGTAACGCCGCGATGAAATTCACGCCCAACTCGCCGTGTTATCAGTTACGTAAAGGTGACTCGCCGCGTTAGAGCGCTTTTTTACCCGTTATATCCGTTACAATAACAAAATTGGTCAAAAAAGAGAAAGGGAAAATACGCATAATAGCACAAAAACAATAGGGACACACCAATGAAAGGAGAAAGACTTGTCATAGGCTTTCAAGTTGAATTATATATATAATTAAGTAACAATTTTTATATATAGTAGGATATGAATCTCATTTTTGAAGTAATTATTTTTCACCATATGTGTAACCCATCCATATGATTGCTTTGGTCAAATTAAGTTACAAGAATACTTATAAAATTTCAAAAATGCCATTTTGAGGTTAGAATTCTGTTTGTGTGAATTTTTTGAAAAAAATCACGCCGCGTTAACCGCGATTTATCATTATTCGATCATTACAAGCCGTTCCCGCATCATCGCGATCGTTACCACGGACACGATTGCATCCACGATTTTCTTCTTGGTCAAGTCATTCACCCTTCATGTCATTTTCTTTTCTCTTTTTTCCTTTTTACTTTTATGGTGTATGTCAAAAATATTGACTCTAATAGCCCTTCAACAGTGAAGAATAATAGGCATATGGAGCTATAGATCCACTACTGCAGATCATCAAAACAAATCTAATATGTATTTATCAGTTAGGGCTATAAGTTAAGCATAGAACTCTATATCCCATAGAGCATTCAAAGAATACTGACCTGCTTCTGTGCACAATCAGGTTGGCCTTTGATTTCCCAAGTAAGGCTCACGAGGGCCATCACCATTGCACAATAATGATGATATATCCACCTGCGAAGTGTAAGCAAGATTACTACAGTACTAATTGTCTAAACTAGCTGCCTAAGATAGAACTTTAAGAGGCTAATAAGACGCAAAGGTTTGACTAGAAATATAAAAAGGGGAGACAACAGGAGTCCTGTTGGAGAAGGGGAAATGAAATATGAAACTCTATATGGAAAAGAAAACAAATATAACATAAATGCTTACCGTGGGCGGCAAAACAACATATAAATCTATAATGATTTTCGCCTTTATGTGGCTGATATAAGCTATAAAAATTCTCCTTGGAACGTATAAATTCAATGCATAAACTGACCTTACCAGGATCAAGCTCACTTTAGAGTATTTTGGGTGATTTCATCTTAATCACATGTTTCACAAACATTCAAATATTCTTCTTAAGGAATTATTGGGTTTTGTCTTGGAAATGGTTTAAGGAGCTCTATCAGATCTTATAAAACTGCATTTTCGCCATAGTGCTTCTAGATTTTCCAAGAGTTGTTATGTTTTATGTTGCCTAGAATTCCCCAATGTGATTGGTAGGAGAGGTAATTTTACTTTTAAAGCTGGATGCCTAGGTCATGTTTGAGACCTAACTAGTACAAAATCGGCTCAAGTACAACAACCCTCTCTTCACAATGGTCTTAAGGCCGTACGTTGTTGTGTGACAAAAGCTAGGATGTCAAATCTATGTTACATTGACTCTTAGTTTCCTTATGTATCCATGTCAGACTAGTGTAGTGTTCGACACAAGACACCACTTGGATACTTCATTTTAAACCAAAAACCTGAACATTTTTCTACAAAGTGGCCAAGCCCAATACCATAACCGAGTGGACACTTATAGCCGAGTATCAATAACATAGATGTCAATGCCCTTTAAAGTGCAGATTTTCCTTCTTTCAAATGGTCAAATAATCCTAATCATGTAGAGGAGAAAAAGTAGATAGAGTAGGCAAGTAGGCCTTCACAGCAAGGAAGAAAATCGCGGATGCGGTCGCGTTCGCGGTAACGGTCACGATAACGCGGAAACGGCTTGTAACGGTCAAATAGAGACAAATCGCGGTTGACGCGGCGTGAATTTTTTCAAAAAATTCACACAATGAGATTTTTAATCTCAAAATGGCATTTTTGAAGTTTTATAAGTATTCTTATAACTTAATTTGACAAAACCAACCATATAGGCGGGCTACACATATGATGAATAAAATAATACTTTAAACATGAGATTTATATCCTATATATATATATTGATAGTTAGAGTCCAATTCACATATGGCAATTAAGAGACAGGACTTTGGATCTATCCACAATACTGTCCACTGAATGGTCATTGAGACAAAAAAGCACCAAATAGAACAACAAAACAAAGGGCTAGATATGAGCCTCAAGTTGGAAATAAACATTTTCTCACCAAACCCATGCTTGCGGACGCCAAACTGCCTAAAAACTACCCTTTCCACTAGGCAACAAAAAAAGT
The DNA here is from genome assembly GCA_947645195.1 of Patellifolia procumbens. NCBI lineage: Eukaryota > Viridiplantae > Streptophyta > Magnoliopsida > Caryophyllales > Amaranthaceae > Patellifolia > Patellifolia procumbens. Next base: position 43,134 of record CANSGD010001433.1, on the reverse strand, counting down.
AGAATTAAAAGGGATCCTCCAATTCATTTGCAAGACAAGTTAAAATTACAATCAGATAATCACATCCATCACTTTAAAGCAGGCCTGTCATTCAGCAATGAAATTTCAAGGAAATTAAATGAGGGCGTTCCTATTAATCGGCGGAAAAAAAGTTTCACTTTTGTATTTTCTGCCTTACCATACTCCAACATATTCAAAATCATCTCCCAAATAGCAATAGCTCACAAACAGAAATACACGTCATTAATGGCAGTACGGTAAACTAGCCAGACTGACTTAGTGAGCGTCCCACTTTCTTTCTCCCCCTCTCACTTTCATGTCCTCAAGTTACTGTCTTCTCTTTCTCCAATCGTCATCTTTCAGGAAAATTTGTGACTCATTGGCAACTTCTAGAACTGGTGTCAATCCGCAAAATCACTCACTTGCAACGCCTCTCATTAACTTGTTGAAGGTTGCAGCCATGGTGCAAAAATACGGCCGTATCGGAACGGTTTGCTCGAGTTGGAAAGGTTTTCAACTTTGGCGAACCGAACTCGGTCGGTTCAACAAGGTGGATTTAAAAAGCCCGACATTATGGCCGTTTCAGTTGTATAACCTGTGAAAACAAGGGTTTGGTTTGCTCGAGTTGGAAAGGTTTTCAACTTTGGCGAACCGAACTCGGTCGGTTCAACAAGGTGGATTTAAAAAGCCCGACATTATGGCCGTTTCAGTTGTATAACCTGTGAAAACAAGGGTTTGCCCGTTTTTTCCGCTGCAAAACGTCACTTTGCAAGTTTTTTTTTCCAGATTTTTTCAAAGATTCCTTATCTTTACATTCATAGTAGCACCATTCTACCTCCAATAATGACCCAAAGACAAGAGAAAAGAAAGATAAGAGTTGGCACCAATGCATCATGAAACCCTATATAAGAGTAATTGAAGCAGAAAGACCAAAAAAAAACTCTAAAACTAAAGTCCTTCCGTGACAACTGCGATGCGGTCGTGAACAACGTATCTGTTCCATTACCCTGAAACCGCGACACTTCCCGTTCCCAAAACCGAAACTGTATTTTTGAACCATGGTTGCAGCAGCATGCCAGCACGTTAGTAGCTAGCAACCACAGACCAGTGATTTTTCATCAGTAGCCTATCAACAATAAATGGTCTATGACTAATTTAGGTGCCAAGAAGTCAATATTGTGCACTTAACATAAAAATTTGAAGGATGAAAAAGTTTGTGCTGAGATTTTAGTGTAGTAAAGCTTGTTTAGTTTCCTAGAAATTTTCACATCAGAAATTGCAAAGAAAATTTCGACTCTTTGGCAATTAGGCTAGTCAAGTGCAAATTAAGAAGGACATGGGGTTTTGGTGACAAAATGTTAAATGTGTTGCCGCTTTGAGGGAGTTTGGTGTTGCTGCCAACTTTGGCACAGAAATTCAGAAAAACACTACTCCAAATGGAGAAACACATCAAATATGTTGAGGAATATAACGATTTAAAAGGAAGACTCTTACTAGTGCAAAATTTCTCAGAAAATACACATAGTAGCACAAAAACAATAGGCACATAGTAGGCTTTAAAGTTGGATAATATATATACAATACGGACCTCATGTTTTACGTAACTTTTCATTTGTCATACGTAAAACCCAGCCATATGATGAATTTGGTCATAATTAAGTTATAAGAATACTTATAAAACTTTAAAAAGGGGATGTTTGAGGTTAAAAATCTAAATAGTGTGAATTTTTTTTTTTTGAAAAATTCACGTCATGTTAGCCAAGATATGTTCTATAGGAACGTTACAAGCCGCTTCCACGTCATCACGAACGCGACCGCGTCCGCGATTTACTTCCTTGGTCAAAAGTATACAAGAAAAGAAAATAAACGGTGCAACTATTATGACAATTCTAAAAGAGGAAAGTGGTGCAAATATTTCTAAATAGAGGGAGTATTTACAATAAGAGCACCACAAACTAAAATAGAAAAGCTCTGATGAAGCAGTATCTAACTATGCACGATATGCTCCTAAGCAACCCAAAACCCAAAAGAGGCGGAAAAATGAACATGACTGACCAAAAGCTCTAAAAATTAAAATTTTAATATATAACAATGGAGAGACACATTGTTTCATATACTGCTCACTCATACACAAGCCAAAAGGTTCAACATGGAGAGGAAGGCCACCACAAAGAAAATAAAATTTATCAGAACACAACAAATCTCCAACACAAGAATAATTAACAAAGGCAATTACCATGGACGAATATCACTCCCATTCACTCTCAAGATGTTCTCTCTCAAAGCCAGACCTGTGTACAGGAACAAAAGCCAAGCCTGACAAAGTACACAAACAGCAGTAAATAACTTAAACTAACTGTATACAAAACTGATGTTATGCATGCCTGCAGCCAAATGTAACCTGTACCTGATACAGTTGAACTGGAAAAGCAGGCATGCAGCCATCCCACATCCAATATCTAAGAATAAGTAGAATTGAGGGAAATAGAAGAAACAAGTAGGCAGTCCTATCCTGCTCAAACAAAGAGTGCAATAATTAATAAACATTATCCAGGAAGCCAAGAGAATTGAAGGGGAGTGGCTAAAGAGATAAGGTGAAAAGCAGACAACAAAAGCAATACATGGAGGCCCTTAGCAAATAGATTTGGCCATCCATAAGATATTCACACGTGTGGAACTAAAACTTTATCACATAAACACAACGGAAAAAACCACATCAAATGCCTCAATTGTTTCCACTGGCGTCTTACTTCGGTAAGTGCAGGTCAACTAATATTTCCAACACTTAGTTCAGAAAAAACCTCATGTAATTGTATGAACAACGTTAGGTTGCGTACATGTGAGATTCCATACCTAGGCTAAGGTAGGAGCCCCTTCGAAACCTCGGGCCTCAGAATAATAATATATCAGGAATTTGGTTGATTAATAACTTATGAAAAGTTGAAAATTTCTGCGGAATCATCACCTATCCCTTGCTTTCTGGTCCTAAACTATACACTTCAAACAAAAATTTAAATTTATTGAAATTTGTATCATTGAGCAAATCACTCATTAAGTCATTATTGTGTCTTTACCACCCATTATAGAAGTGGAAGAACTCCCATCCCACCAAATTTAAATACTACTCCTTCCATTACTTTTTTGATATGCACAATTTGAAGTTTTGCACTATTCACGTAGTCCACTTTAACCATAATCGGTGATTTATACGCAAGGCAAAACATTTTCATATGGGATCTTGTTAGATTCCCCTAAATAGTTTTTCAAAATACGAAGCATTTTCAATTTAAGTTATTGATTATCAAATATATTAATGGTCTAGTTTTGTGTTAGCAAACATGGTAGTCAAATTGTATAGATTAAAAAAAGGGTGGCATAGCGTCCTTTCTAATAGCATAAAGAAGATACAAGATCAAATTTTATATTCTAAAAGTTAGTGAATGTAAATACAATAATAAGGCATTGCCTCTATCCCCCAAAGCCTTTACCACTTTACCATTTATATTATCCTAATTACATCCCCCATTTCCTAATATATGAATAGGTCAACTAACTAAAACAATACTATTGTTGACCCTTCACCATTTATTTCTCTCTCCACCATTAGCTTTACAAAGCCATTTCATAATATCTTGTTCAGATTATACTCGGCAAAGGCCCATCACAAAGCTTTTCTTTAATACTAGTGCCCAAAAAAAAAATGGAAAGCCTTAAGAGTATTAAGTGAGACATTAAAATCAGGTTGTCAAGAATCATCCTCATATCAAACAGAATTACCCAGTTCAAATTCAAATTCAAATTCACTTAAGTGGTCATGACCTACATGAGTCATAAAAAATGCCTAAAAAGTAACAACTTGAAACGTATTGTGCAAAAGAGACTAGTGACCAAAAAATTTTGCTCCTAATTCCAAAGAAACATTCTCTTTCTTTCAATCCCTTCGGACACCCCTAACCAAAACATATACCTAAACCCTTTAAGCATGAACCATTGCAACCAATTCCAAAACCATTTTCAAATATGCATAAATGGAACTAACAATATGAAGAAAATGGCCCATAATATCTTCCAGGATATTTATGCGAGTGTAACTACAAATAGAAAAATGTAGGTGCAGAGCAATCATTTCAGATCAAAAAAAATATTGGTACTAACGGCCAAAGACACGATACAACCCAAAATCTGAACTCCCCCCCCCCTGAATTGTCCTTAATTATAATAATAGGTTCCTTGTGTCTTGCAAAGTTTATTGCTTCTTAACCAGCTTAATTTTTATACAAACAAACTAATATACATATGCAGTCATAAATTAACCAATTCAAACTCATCATATTCACATTTCTTCAAAATGTAAATAGCCCTCAAAATGGAAAAAAAACAAGTGATCAACAAAAACAGCTCACTTTGTAACTATTGTACTCCTCTTTGACTTTCAACTGCACATCCTTCCTGATAGCTCGCACATTAATAGGACCAAGAAACATCTTCAAAACCCGACCTATAGAGAAAGAACCAATTCCAAAGTTTTCACCACAGTAAGGACTATATTGAGATCCAAAGTGAGAGAACAAAAAGACACGCACTCTCAACTTTGCTGGGAAGAAAAGATGAAGCATCTCCGTCAACAAGGATGCATTTTGCTCTATTCAATTCATCCTCAAGCTGCATCAAAGATAAATCAAAGATACACTTACACCAACAAACATCAAAAACTAAAAAATTAACTTAGCTCTTCAGGAATGTATGAAGAACCTTCTCAGCTAGCCTTGGATCGATGCGACTATCACAGGTGAGAGAGCCAATGGAGGAACGAAGCTTTCCAATGGATGCATCAAGTGAAAGAGCACGTTGTCGAAGGTCTTTCTCTTCCCTTGATGACTTCAAGATCAATGATGCTGCTGCTTCTTGCAATTCCTTTGCTTGCTCTACCAGTCTTTCCACTTCCTCCTCAAAATTAGTCACTAATTGGTTTGTTTGATCCCCCATCTGATGATCACCACCGAAGCTTTTCAAGTAATAGAAACTTAGGGTTGTTTGGTTACAGCATGGAACTGACACAACAAAGGGAAACACAGAGAAAGGAAAAGAACAGCCTACAATTGCCTGGTCAGTTAAGAAATTGAGTATATGAGTTCCCCCTTAGTTCCTTTGAGATTGTTTGGTTCAAAGAAGGGGAATCAACTAGTAAAAATTAAGGCCCATTCGATATCATTGTTAGTTTTTCGTTTTTATAATTTTAGAATCATATGATGTAAGTTGTAAAAACCTTGAAAATAACCATACAAACAGTAATCATGTCAATTTCAAAACTGACAACATAACTGAAAACCACTTTTTTTGGTTTGCATATTTTGGTTTTTGGTTGTAAGAAAAATTAAACAATGAAAATAAAAAAACAATAACGAATAGATCCTTATATTTTGGCAAAATTTTGGTGGCATTAGACTTTTCACTTATATAACATGAATTAAATTAGAGATCAAAGTAGTCTCTCTTTTTCCTTTATAAACCATTCTTTGCTTTGTTCTTTTTTCTTCCCTTGTTATCCTCACATATTTAGCTTACTTGTATCCAAGTAAGCAAATAGAAATTACCTTACTTGTTCCAAATAAGTGAATTGGCATTACCTTACTCTAACAAGTAAGCAAGTAGAAACTACTTTAAATTTAGATCGAAGAATTTGCTTCATATTGTTGGTCTTGGAATTTCATGAACGCAGAGCCAAAACGAGAACAGGTTCAGTCGAACACACACAGTGTATATAGTATATAAAAGTGGAAGAATATATTTTGTGAAAGAAAAAGGAGCCCCACCATGTACAAAGATTTTCATTTTTTTTACCTTTGCTTTGGTTAAGAATAGGTCTTCTCCGTTTCCTCCTTCCATTTCCTCCTTCCATGCAGAAGGAACTCCTTCTTCATGCCATGTCCTTCATGAATGCGGAATATTTATAGTATTAATATTACACTTTTGATGTACTCCCTCCATTGCTTTACCTCCCTTCATTCCATTTTCATCCGTTCCATGAAGTTCTTCATCCTTTTGCTATGATCCTAATTTGGTACATATTTCCTTTTCTACCCAACTTTATCCCACTTGTTGAACCCTTTTATTTCTTTTTTATAACAACCACAATTTTATCCTATGAACTCTTACTCCACCTTGCATTGTTTTCTACGGCTTTAGTAAATACGAAAAACTTCAAGGAAAGAAAGAAGTATAAGATATTCTTTTGTAAGTTAAGATTATAGAATCATTTGAAAAATCATCATAAATATTCTTAAGTAAAAATAACTATTGGAGAGATTCAATAGATAAGAATAAAATTCATGTCTTAGAGAAATTCTTTTATTTATATTTGTTCAGAGTAATGTTTTGTGTTGGATTTTCTTCAAAACTTAATACTTACAAGTTACAACAGTTACAAGCTAGGTAGCCTATGTTTAAAAACCTTTAACTTACTAATGCGTAAATTTTCCAAAAAAGAAAAAAATAACATATTGTTTGCCAAAAATAATAATGTTCACTTTCTTATCAATTAAATGAGGAATATAAAAAGAAAAGTTGATACTTGTCACTTTTAGTTTATAAGAGAATAATCAAAACAATGGATAAAATTACTCATGTCATTATAGCACATTTTAGTAGTTCAAGTAAACATCCAGCTACCACCTATTCGTTAATCTTACAATTAAATCCTATGTGAATACTAGAGCTACCACCTAATCAAACCAGCTCCTGCAATCCGCTGCTATCCGACATTCAGCTATTCGCACTTTGCTAATTGCTGGTAACGGCCATTAGCTTGTTGGCAAGTATCCTTAGGTGTGATGATATAAAATTAGAATGAAGAATCATATACAAGGAAGAAAATCACGGATGTGGTCGCGTTCGCGATAATGCGGAAACGGCTTGTAAAGGTCAAATAGAGACGATTTGTGGTTGATGCGGCGTGAATTTTTCAAAAATTTCACACAATTAGAATTTTAACCTCAAAATGACATTTTTGAAGCTTTATAAATATTCTTATAACTTAATTTGACCACACAAATCATATAGGCGGATAACACATATGATGAATAAAATAATACTTTAAACATGAGATTTATATCCTATTATATATATAAATTGATACTTTTAATATTATTATTCAACTTGAAAGCTTATGGCAAGTTTTTCTCCTTTCGTCATTGCGTTCCTATTGTTTTTGTGCTAATGTTTGTATTTTCCCTTTCTCTTTTTTGACCAATTTTGATATGGTAACGGATGTAACGGGTAAAAAGCGCTCTAACGCGCCGTTACGTAACGCACAACGCGGCGAGTTGGACGTGAATTTCATCGCTGCGTTAAGTAACGACATTTCGCGTAACAACAAGTTCAAAAATCCGTTACATAACGGCCGTTATTCAAACAAGACCAACTTCTTCCTCTTGAATCAAAGTTGCGTTCTGAGATGGAGATTGTGCTTGCGGAAGAAGAAACTCAGGTTTCAAAAGTCGCAGGAAGATTTTATTTGGGATGGTGATCGTAATACAAATTTTTTCACTTGTCAACAATCGTTAGACGGAAGAGAAATCGTATTGACAGCTTACAAGATGCAGCAGGTCAGTGGACTGTTGAGCCATCGCTGGTGAAGAACCTCGCTCTTGATTAGTGGAAAGATTTATTCCGAGAAGAAGCTGGAAATTACGAGGACGTTTCACTCCTTCATGGATGGTTTCCAGAACTCTCGGGGGATGACAGAGAGCAGCTTTCTCGTCCCATTGGTAACTGTGAGATTTGGAGGGCATTGAAGGATATGCAACGGTTCAGGGCACCGGGGCAGTCTGAGTTTGGTACGAACAGTGAAAGACATTTTGGAAGGAAAAGATTTTCTAGAAGGTATAAACGATGCTTTTTTGGTTCTAGTTCCCAAAGTGGCGACTCCGCAACGGCCTAATCAGTTTTGTCCAATCGGACTCTGCAACATCACCTTCAAAGTAGTCACAAAGGTCATTGTGAATTGTTTGAAGCCCATCTTGCCTTGTGTTATCTCCCCTACTCAATGTAGTTTCGTCCCTAATTGTCAGATCACGGACAATGTGATTATTGTTCAATAGATGATGCATTCTTGAGGAAGAAACAGGGAATGACAGGAATCATGGCAGTCAACATAGACTTTGAAAAAGCATATGATAGATTGAGATGGAGATTTATTCGTGATTCTCTTTTGGAATTATGTCTGCCACAACACATCTTTGACATTGTTATAAAATGTGTTACTTCAGGTAAACTGCAAATACTATAGAATGGGGAGGCTACACAGAAATTTTGTCCTTCACGTGGTATACGTCAAAGAGACCCAGTCTCTCCATACTTGTATGTTAATTGTATGGAGAGGTTGTCTCAACTCATCGGAAGAGAAGTTCAAATGAAGTGTTGGAAACCTGCTAAAGCTAGTAGAGATGGCCCCGCTATTTCTAATTTTGCTTTCGCCGACGACCTCATTTTATTGTGTGAAGCTACCACATCTTAATCTGCCCTCGTGAATGATGTTCTGAAACGTTTTTGCAAAGCCTCTTGCCTCCGCATTACAAAAGAAAAGTCAAAAATACGAATCTTGATCTTCGAGGTGCTATTAGCATGGAGTTGGGGATGAAAACTACGGATGATCTGGGTTTGTACCTTGGAGTGCCGACTATCAATGGACATTCGTTGAAAAGAAGTTACTAGTTCCTTGTCGATCGTATCGATAGCAAGTTGTCCTGTTGGAAGACAAAGGTTCTTTCTATGGCGGGAAGATCGACCCTTATTCAATCTTCGCTTCTTTCCTTCCCACATTAATCCACTAAGCTCCCGAGATCGACAAGTGATGGAATTGACAAAAAGGCTAGAAGCTTTCTTTGGGGCGATACGGAAGAAAAGAAAAAGGTTCATCTCCTTACATGGAGTTCTATATTATAAAACCGAAGGATGAAGGGGGGCTTGGTTCCCGTTCTACTCGCCAGTCTAATGCAGCATTCTTATCTAAATTGGGTTGGAGGGTGTTAATGGAACCGAATATTCTTTGGTCTCGGGTGCTTAGAAGCAAATATTGCGAGGGTAGATGCAATGTTGACATGTTCAAAGCAAGAGCTGATGCTTCCAACGCTTGGCGTGGTATTGTGGAAAATGTCGATACTCTTCGCAAAGGCATTAACATGGCAGTCAGTAATGGTAAGAAAACCCTCTTTTTGAAACATAGATGGGTTGCTAAAGAGACTCTCTTGGATGTTGCAGCGGGTTCCCCCCTTGAGTATGCGAGATTGGTTTATTAAGGATGTGTGGGATGAGAATATTGGTTGAAAGTTCGAAATGTTTGCTGATTTTCTCCCTCCTCAAATGCTTCGTGCAATAGCGGCATGTGAAGTGGTTGAAAATGAGAATGGAATAGGTGAATTTTTCTGGTATGGGTCATCTTCCGGCGGTTTCACCATTGGGTCGGCTATTCGTATAATGCGAGGAGTTGATCTACCGGAAATTAATCATGTTCGTGGTTGGAAACTAATATGGCAGCATTTGTTTCCTCAATGTGTCTACTTCTTTCTCTGGATGGTTGTCCAAGATAAATTAATGACAAACGCTAACCGTTTTGTGCGGTGTTTGACGGACAATCCACGTTGTATGAGTTGTGGTGTCTGTCACGAATACATGAACCATGTCTTAAGACGCTGCCCTGCTGCATTGTTGGTGTGGAAAAAACTTCATTGGGTGGAAGAACAAAATAACAACAATCTCCTTTTTCTAAGATTGGTTGTTGGGTCATCTTGAGCATGATAATGATGAGGAACAATCGAATAAAAATCTGATATTTGCGGTTACATGCTGGTGGCTATGGCATTAATGCTCGGTGTTTTGACAGACTATGTGAGATCCCTTTGGATCAGGCTAGCTTTACTTTAGCTCAAGTGGGTAACATGGTGAAGGCTGGCGAGAACAGTATCAATGTTGCCCGCGGAGTTAAGCGTCCTCGTGTCAAACTACTAGTGAGTTGGGAAGCTCCTAGAATGGGCTGGGGGGTTAAAGTGAACACGGATGGAGCGGATAAAGGTAATCCAGGTTCAGTCGGGGTGGGTGGAATCTTCAGAGGTCATAATGGGAAAGTGCATGAAGTTTTTGCCGCTAATTGTGGTGAATGCTCGTGTACCAAAGCAAAGTTACTCGGGGCTTTAAGGGGCCTCCTGATTGCTTGAGAGGGTGGACATAAACAAGTTCAACTGGTGTTAGACTCAGAGGTGGTGGTACGTTTGTTGGTGGATCCGATTCCTTCCAACTCCCCTTACATCCATATCATCCGAAGGTGTAAAGTTCTCTTGGCCGGGAAGGAGTGGAGAGTGACTGTCGGATATTGCTACAAAGAACTGATTGGCTAGCCAATTATGGAGTTACTTTAAAACAACGTTTGGTAATGCTGACGGATCTTTGTGCTGTCTTATTGGAGGACTTGCGTGGAGTTGCTTGGCCGAGGATAGTTCCGAGCTCGAGGAATTAGTATTGTCTGATTGTGTGGCCCGCTCATGTGTGAAGTGTGGTCTTTAGGAGTATTTTTGCTTTTATTTTCTTTTGCTTTTGATTCTGTTTTTCGTTTTTGTGGGTGTTCTGTTAGTTTTGTTTTGTTTTCTCTGTTGGGGCTTTGCCCTTGTATTCACCAAAATATATACTTTCTCCGTTTTTATTAGTTGTGACACTTTTGATTTCACGGACTCCTAGGCAATTTTGGAGAAGAAAGAGATAGAGAGAAAGAAATAAGGGGACCCGTGTGATAGGAGAGAGAGAGAGAAAAATTTTCCCAAAAAGGAAGTGTGACAATTAATTCCAAACTTACTCATTTGGAAAGTGTCACATTTTAAAAAAGGAGAAAGTATATATATATAGTAGTATATAACATTCACTCGATAGTGCTAGAGCAATCAAAACTAATTTGACTTAACAATGTACTGCACATACAAAACAGCAAATGTAATGGCTATGTAAATTGTAATGAGATATTGAAAGAACCGCAACATGATAGTTAAAAGATTTTTCTAACAACGATTAAAGTCCAGAGAAATTGAAAAATAGGCAAAAACATAAAATTTGAGTAATTTATTTTCCTATTTGAATTGTATACAGAATTCTATACCCAAAAAATGGAAAATAAGATGAAGTGAAAGATATCGCATGATTGAATTAAAGTGCTCCAATTTCAACAGGAGAACTCCAATGCTACAACTAATTTAAGAATCTTAGTTTGAAAATATAGATGTAAAAGGAAAAGTTAACCAAAACAAAAACCGCAACTTGAGTTGATAAAATTCAAAACTGAAATATCTAACCTAATAAAGAGTAAAAATTGAAATGAAGGTTGATTACCTTGGAAAAGAAGGGAGGAGGAAGGAGAAGAATCTAGTAGCTTGGCTGCTGACGTCCGCCGCAAAGACAGCTATTCCGTCGATGATCACCTCTTCCCCGGTGGTGCGTCGGCGAAATAAGGAGACGAAATCAAGGAGAAGGACTTTGTCTATAGTCTCAACCTTGGCTGATGGTGGCCTTCAGTAAGGAGTTCAGAAAGTAGGAAGGAGAACTAGGAGAGAGAATTAATGACTTGGGAAGTACTGGTGTAAGTTTTTCCAGTTTTTCCCAACTCAGTTAAGAGTTAAGAGGTTCTCTCCCAAACCATACGACTCTTCTCTCAAGCTCACTGGTTGTTTGGTTCTCAATTTCATGTCAGAATATGCGGAAATATAAATTCTTATCAATTCTCAAATACTTCCTCCGATTTAAATATGACAACTTTTAGATTCACGGAGTAATTTTGGGGAAGGAGAGAGAAAAAATAAGGGGACACATGTGAGAGGAGAGAGATAGAGAGAGGCTTATTGACCAAAAAAAGTGTCGCATTTAATTTAAAACTTCCTAAAATAGAAAGTGTCGCATTTAAAAAAACGGAGGAAGTATATAATTTTTTGGAAAATTCTACATGGTAGCTCGAGGTTTGAAACTTTCTACGTGGTAACCTTTCTTAAAATGAATTCTACATGGTAGTCTCTAAAGTTTTGGAAAATCTATGTGTATCCCTAGCTAAGTTAATTACCACCATTACCACCTTATTACCTTAAAAAAATAACTAATTAACAAAAAAAAAATTGAACCCTCCCCCAAAGCCCCATCCCCGAACCCCTGCCCCCCGGAAACACCCACCCCAAACCCCCCCCACCCCCGAAAACCCCACCTCGAACCCACCACCCCGAAACCCCCACCACCCGAAAACCCCACCCTCGAACCCACCACCCCGAAACCCCCCAACCCCCGTAACCCCACTCCCCACCTCAGCCACCATTGAGACCGCTCACCCCCCCCGAGCCCATTTAACCACCCCCTCCCTTTCCGACCACCGATCTGCACTCGTCACTCCTTTTTAATGTTTCTTTAAGGTAATTAGGTGGTAAGGGTGGTAATTAACTTAATTAGGTCTACCACATAGATTTTCCAAAGCTTTCGAGCTACCATGTAGAATTCATTTTAAGAAAAGGCTACCATGTAGAAAATTCCAAACCTCAAATTACCATGTAAATTTCCTAATTTTTTTGGTTGACAATGAAAAAATAAAACTGGATATTTTGAAGTTTTGACTTTTAATGAAGTAGATGAAGATACTTACCTAGGGGACCTATGTAAGTAGAGATTCTCACGGGAATTTAACTCCCCCATTATCAACCAATAGATTTAATCAAATTCTCGAGAATAAGGAATTTATTTCTTATGAATTGAAATTTCATGGGTTTTTAAATTTCGCATGAATACCAAACGACCACTTTATTTTTAATTCAGCTTCTGTTTATTTCAATTCAGTTCATTTTATTTCGATTCAGTTTAGTTCGGTTTAGTTCATTATCTAACCATTTCTTTAATATTATTATCATTATTATTTATCTAATTTATATTACTAAATACTCATACTAATATCATTACCCAATTCGGTTTAGTTCATTATCTAACCATTTCTTTAATATTATTATCATTATTATTTATCTAATTTATATTACTAAATACTCATACTAATATCATTTCCCAATTAATTACGCTCACTTTGACTCCTCGATTCTTTATATGTTTCGAAAAATATAGTCAAGTGGAATTTTATTACATTCATCTCAGTATGTAGTTTCATGCATCAACTTTTTATAATTTTTATACAATCAAAATTGTAGAGATAAGCATTTGAAATTATACGTTGGCAAACGTGCCATGGCCTTGGTCCCATTAAAAAATGGATGAAGTATAATTTTCTTTATTATATCTTTATTCATTGTTATTACTATTATTATTAGATTGAGCATGGTTTGGGATGGTGCAGTGTGGGACATAACCTAAACCAGCCCACATAAAAATGGTTTGAGAAACTTTTGAGCCAATATAAATTGTGTCATATAAAACGCTTTGGTGCAGTACGATTTGCGGTTTCACCCATATTTTATCTCAATACGAGTATTCTATTTTGAAATTTTTGTTTATTGTACTCCCTCCGTTTGTTTTAAATTGTTACACTTTCCTTTTTTTGAACGTTTCTTTTTAATTGTTACACTTTCATTTTTACTAATTTTGGTAAACTTAGCATCTTCATATTCCAATTTTCAACGCTTTTGGGACCCACATGTCACCATCTTTTCCCATTAAATATCCAATCACCCCACACTTTTTACTTTTACAACATTATCTCTCCTCTTTATCTATTCCCCAACAACTTTATCAATTCCCAAACAATCATTGCATAGATTTCATCAATTTTTTTCGGTTATCCCCCAAAGCAAAGTGTAACAATTAAAAACAAACGGAGGGAGTACCGACTAGCGGCTTGGTTTGGTTTATAAACGTTATAGATCAAACATGAACCATAAACCAAAGTTTGGTCAAAAGCACAAATAAACCCATTTTTGAGTCCATAAACCAACTCAAACCGCGCCAAAACGATTTGGGTTGCAATTTTATACGGTCCAATCCAATTATTTTCATTATTATTGTTGTTGTTGTGGTTGTTTGTTATTATACTATTATTATTAGTTTATTATTAATTCTTATTATTATCATAGTAATATTAATTTACCTCTTAGATAATAAAAACTAAATTACTACTATTATCATTATTCATTAATTAACATTATTAATTATTACTTATCATTATTATAATCATTTATTATTTAATAATTTATTATAATTTAATCATTATTAATTACAATTAGTTCAATTAAACTGCTCCCAGTTCAACTCAATTCAGTTTTGTTCAGCTATTTTCAGACGAAGGAGCAGATGCCTCTCTACTTTTTTCAAAAATAATTCCCAAACTATCGTCCACATCAACAACTCAACACATTTTTTTTCAGCACTACAGATTGCCAATTAAATTTGCGGTTTAGGGAATGGGAAGCCACTAATGTATTGAGATATTTTTTAGAACAAAACCTCTAATTGAATATGAGCTTTCGTTTTCCAAACCTCTAATTAAATAGGTGGTTTTGTATAAGATTTTTCTTTTAAAAACACAATGTTATCTAGGGCAATGCCAAAATCTGCAAATGCACCAACAAACTACAAACTTTTGGTTAATTATTCTGATCATTCAACCAAATATTGGTTAGTTAGCGCATTTAAAGTACACAAACTACACTCAAAATCAACTAAATATTTTTACAAAATAGTCAGTTTTAACACTTTAACTAGAGATTTTGGACAACAAAACCTCAAATTAAATTGGAGGTTTTGAAAACTTCGAATCAATTAAAGGTTTTGTTATACACAACCTCCACTTTAGCGGCTCCCCTTTCTAAAACCACAAAGTTAATTGATGGTTTTGTACCGCTGGAGATTTAAAAATAAATCTCTACGTTGACTTAATGATGTGGGCTATAGTTTAGGAATTGCTTTTTAAAAAATGGTAGCGAGGCATATGTTTCTTCGGCTGAAAACAAGTGAATTGAACTGAATTTAATGCATCTGAACTGAATGCAACTAGAATGAATTGGACTTTACTAAATTAAATTATCCAAGGAACGCCAAAGGGTCGATGGTGGATACGGAACCACCATGAGTATGGTGGACACATATCAAAACACAGAAGAATAAAAACAAAACACGGACATGGGAGGAACATCAGTTCAACTTTAATGAGCACAGGATACGGAATGAACATCAGTTCAACTTTAATGAGTACGAGACATGGAATGAACATTAGTTCGACTTTAATGAACAAATGTACATTTTTTTAAAAATATAATATCATTTATAATCCTTTGGGCTGCCCTCGCTCGCGGCCCCCACCATGACTATTACTACATAGACCCCCCAACCCCCAACAATAAGAAATTTACTTCCACCAAGATTTGAACCTTGGTCTCCCATGTGGGAGAAAGGAAGTTATACCATTGAGCCAAGGGTCCTTGGTATGAACAAATGTACATGAGTAGTTCAAATATGCTCGTTAACCTTAGGCTAATGTCATTAAGTTATTCAAGTTGTTGATATCAAATATACATTACAAAATCAACTTAAAATTCAAAAGATTCAAATGAACATGAGTGATTGTCCCTACTGACTTTGACATTTGTTCTTTCACCTTGTACCGGTGTTCATTCAGGATACTCAAAATGTTCAGTTATGAATATCAAATGTACATTATAAAATCAACTCAATTTCAAAAGATTTTGTGTTTTCACTAACTTTGACATATGCTCTTTTACTTTACCTTAATGTCCATTTAAGTAGTTAAGAAGTTCAATTATTGATATCAAATTTACATTAAAAAGAGATGATGGAGTAGGGAGAAATAAATTGCCCCACAATTTTCTATGTTCATTAAAATTAAACTTGTTGAACTATGAATATAAAACTAGTATGTAGGCCCCGGCGATGCTCGGGAATTTTGTGCATTGTAATTTAATAGTGGCTAAAATAATTGATGTATAATTGTTGTGAAAAAATATCCAAAAATTCATCTCATTTACAATATGCATTCTAAAAATTTACAACATAACTCTTGATTTATGTTCATACATCATTATTGATTTTGATAAAAGAAGCACTAATAACATGTTGGAGTGGTGGTTGAAAACTCCTATTGCATACTTAAGGTCATGGGTTCGAATCTTCACATTGACATATTTTTGCATTTTAATAATATACAAATTAACTCTTGGTTTCTATTCATACATCATCATGGATTTTAATAGAAGAAGCACTAATAACATATTGGAGTGGTGGTTGGAATTCATTATTGCATATTCAAGGTCACGGGTTCGAATCTTCACATTGACAAATTTTTTTATTATATGAGAATGAAGTGGATAGAGTGTCATTCAAAGAGGGATGGTGACACGTGGCAAATTGCAATCCTTGCTTACGCTTTTTAATATATATATAGACTAGTATGTAGGCCCGGGCGATGCTCCAGAATTTGTTACATTGTAATTTAATTAATGTTAAAAATAATTGGTACCATGTAGTGTAAGTTAATAAAAAGAGTCATCTTATTTACAATATAGATTTTAAAAACATACAACTTAACTATTAATTTCCATCTATACATTATCATTGATTTAATAGAAGAAGCACTAATAGTATGTTGGAGTAGTGGTTAGATTTCCTTATTTCATACTTAAGGTCACGGGTTCAAATCATCATGTTGGTAAATTTTTAAATATACGAGAATGAAGTGGATAGAGTGTCATTCAAAGGGATGATGACACGTGGCGGATTGCATTGCTTGCCTCCGCTTTTTAATATATATATATATATATATATATATATATATATATATATATATATACATATATTTACATTATAAAATCAACTCAGTTGCAAAAGTTTCTATTTACACTAACTTTGACATAGGTTCTTTTAAGTCATTCAATATGTTTAATTGTTGATATCAAATGTACATTACATAGTGATAATGAAAAAGAAAAAAACTGCCTCTTCTCATTTAAATCTTTTAAATTTGAAATGATTTTCTAATGTTATTTGGAATCAATAATTGAATATATTGAATAACTTAACCAAACAATATCGTAATTAAGCTAAAATAACATAATTGAACAATTCATGTACATTGGTTCATTAAAGTTGAACCAATGTCATTATGTGACTGGTGTTCATTGAAGTTAAACTAATACATCCTGCGTTTCTAAATAAGTTACACACTTTTCTAATATGAAAATGTCACAATAAGTGACACCAAATCAAAATAGGATATTTTAAAGGAAAATTTGTTAGAAAGGACCTTTTAAAAGAGTTCTTTTGTGAGAAAGGACCTTTTAAATTTTTTTGGCTTTTAACAACCTTAAACAAAAAAAATTGCGAAGAGACCTTGAGCTTGTTTTCCGACGTTGACCACCAGAAACCGGCGTTGACTAATGTTTTCTTCCTATTCGCAATCCTAATCTGGTCTTCTTCCTCACTTCTTCCATAAACAACCACAACATCAAACTCACCATGTTCTTCTAATCTTCTTTTTCACCTCTTCCACAAGACCACCACCACAACAACTTATCAATGACCAATAAAGCACAAATAAAGCACATTTTCATGAAAATCCATCAATGACTACCTTAATTTCACCAACAACAAAACCCTAACTTCATCTTCTTCATCATCTCAATCACAATCTCACTCTTCAACTTCAAATCTGGGTCAACAATAGTTATATATAGAAATAGGAGCAACGACCACAACAACAACGATGTAAACGGCGGCAGGGCCGTGGTTTGGACGAATGAAGCAACCCAATTATCAATTTGTAAGTTTTAGGTGAGTTTTAGGGTTCTTTTTTTATAGGTGTGTGTGTGGAGAAATTAGTTTGTAAGACTATTAATTGAGAAATTAGATAACAATGTTGTTTACAATCATCAATATCCATGTAAAGAAAGAACAATGAAGGATGTCAAGTGGTTGAATACAAGTAAAGGACACACTAAAGGGGTTATGATTTACTAATTATTGGTAATTAGACATGAAAATGTAGTTTGAGTTTTGAGTTTGTTGATTTTGAAAATGGAGGAAATTTTGAGAAAGTGAGTGAGGAAGAAGATGAATAGAGTATAGTTGGAGGGAAGGGTAAAAGGAGTATGTTTATAATAAAATTAGATTGCAAATAGCAAAAAGCAGTGGTCAACGCCCGGTTTCCGGTGGTCAACATCGGAAAACAAGCTCAAGGTCTCTTCTCGCAAATTTTTTTTGTTTAAGGTTGTTAAAAGCCAAAAAAATTTAAAAGGTCCTTTCTCACAAAAGAACTCTTTTAAAAGGTCCTTTTTGACAAATTTTCCTATTTTAAATGATAAAATTACATGATTACCCTTACTCAAACAATATATATCCAATTGTTTGTTTAGTTAAAAGTACCTTTTTCTTTTTAATTGTGGTCCCCAACTTTGTCTCTCTAACTTCCTCGGTTTCCCCACTTTCACTATGTTCCACTTATTTAGAAACGGAGGAAGTATTCATTTAGTATCTGCTTTTCGTTATTAGTTGCTCAAAAATTGATGCGTGTCCATCCTCCACATGGTGGTTCCGCATTAGGAATGGTAATGGGTAGGGTCTGGGTCGGGTGTGACCAGATCTAGACGCAGACCCAGACCCGACCCAGACCCATTGGATCTGGAATTTTCAGACCCAGACCCAGATCCTTTGGGTCTGATGAGTCTAGGGTCCTTTTGAATTTTAAGTTTAATAGCATTTTTTTAATCTAATAAATTTATTTCGCCTATGTTATAGGATCGTGTAGCAACGGTTAAGATTTGTATCGAAACAATTAACATAATATAGCTCATAAAATCTTAAAAATGTTTCAACTTACATTATTACATGTCTTACAATGGAGTAACGACTACTCATAAAGTTGTAATTTACAACTTAATTTTTCTTTGAATTTTTTTATATATATAAATGGGTCTGTGGAAGGATCTGGACCGGGTCTAGGTCTGATATATTTGGACCCGGATCCAGCCAGCATGATAATCTCTGGACTCAGACCCGACCCAGACCCATTGAATCTCAAAGTTAGACCCAAACTCTTATAAATGAATCTGTGTGAGTCTGGATCTGGATCGGAGTCCAAGACCCATTGTCATCCATATCCGCATCCCTATATCCACCATCGAATTTGCGAAGGAAAGGAAGCATGACAAAGTCTATAATACATAGAGAATAATACCAAACTACCTACAATAACGCTAAAAGTTATTTGGAAGAGAATGATGTGCTGTTTTAACTGGATTCCTACCTAAAAAAGCCACTAGCTTTTGTACAAAACACTTGAGATTCTAGCAAATAACTATTATTAATATGGAATAAGCAACCTCTTTATATATAGCCAAGCAATCAAAGCTATGCCACATCAAAGCTCCAATCACCATCATAATAGCTACCAAGTATAGAAAAGTTTGAAGTCATGGCGCCTCCTACCAACCTTAGAAGAATAGGCAATGAAGCCTTCATGTTGTTGGATCAACTTGAACAGCGACTACAGCAACGGCCAAAATACTCGATTTGTCATCGTAGTATTCACCAAAATTATCAAGTATTTCCTACAAGGGAGACGCCAACCATTGATACGTTTCAAGCTGCTCAGAAGTACGGTGGATTCATGTTATGCGGACACCGTGCAAAGAGGGCTAAGCCAATGCTAACTAGGAAGATTTATTAAGAATTAATGCTTCTTGATGTATGTCATCATATAAGTTAATATAATTATGTATTAAGAGACTCAGTATAAGTTAGCGAACACCAAATGTTAATGACTCAGAATAAGAGATTGCTTGATTATAATTATGTATGAATTATGATAATGAGTTAGTGACTTGAGAAATGCCTCGAGTTGTTGTGTGTCCAATATTTGATGATACCTAACAACTATTATTATCAATCTATTAGTGATGTTAACTTGGTGTTGAACTATGTTAGATTTAACTTTTAACAACGAAATAACTCATCTTTCTTAATTAGGTATTTGGCTGTAGCTTAACACTTGATTTTGGGGAGGCCTTCCTAAAAGGTAAGCCCCTTCCTAAGAAAGTTATATTTTGAATGATTTTTAGATTTTTGTTGATTATAAAATTTCCCTTTACCACAAAAAAAAAACAAACTTGATTTTCAATAAGTTCTAGCATACAGTTAATAAAATAAGTTTTAATGAGCGAGTTTCAATAAATTCAGATTAGTCATAAGGTTAAAAGCTACACGCTAAAATACTATTTAAATTAATTGCATAATATTAAATTAATTCAAAACATCAATTTTTTTTTGTTGATTTGGTGGATGAATGAACTAATCACCTCCTAACTTGATGTACATAAACAAGTATAATGTTTTTATAGGGAAATTTCCTGAGGTACCTTGGGGTTAGAGCTAATTCCTCTGTAGTTCAGATGCTATTGAGGTCACTCTATGTGGCTAAAATGTCATTACCAGTAACTATCTTTAACTCTTTCGTTAAGTATCTACTAACCCTAACCCCAACTCAAAAATGAAAAAAATAATTAAAAAGACCTTAGCTCCCCCACCCCTCCCTCTCTCTCCTCCCCCCTCCCTCCCCTCCCCACTCAGACAGGTCTTCCCGCCTCCTCCCCGCTACTCAACCACCACCCACGTCAACCACCACCATTCGAACCACGATGACACCACCACCAACCAAGCCTCCTTTCCCACGACGGCACGACCCAACACTCACCATTTGTTGGTCCTATAGAACTACAAGTTTACTACAAAAGGGGGTAAATTGTAGTAAAGGTATTTATAGACTATTTTTGCGAAATTAAAAACTTAGAAAGAATTAAAGAGAAACTTAAAACAATGAACACAAGAAATGCTTTTAAACAAGATCTTATTCCAATATTCTCTAGGAATAAATCTTGCCTTTTTATTTATAATAGTAAGTTTTTGAGTGAATAAATATGGTTGATACATTAAATCATGGTATTTACACGTACAGGAGGAGAAGAATAAAAATTTGAGAGAAAGAAAAAGAAAAAAAATGAAAAAAAATTGCTCTTGTGTACACAGACCTTTTAAACAATACAAGCATTTCAACTTACGTACTCAATATATGTGCATGGACAATAAGGATAATATTTAAAGACAGACGTGAGTTCTTAGACATGACCCTAGGTGTATGAATTGAATTCATGAAGATTGCAGGACACTCTTAGAAATGACTAGTACATAGGGTTCAAATCATATAGGCTATTTTATACTATTCTGATCATTCCTAGTTCCAAGCGAATCTTTTTAAATCTATCCCTAGATAATGGTTTGGTAAGAATGTCAGCAATTTGATTTTCTGTAGGGTAAAATTCAACTTTGATTAAACCCTTTTCAACATAGTCTTTCAAGAAGTGGTGCCTAATATGAATATGCTTGACCCTAGAATGGTGTACTGGATCCTTGGAGATGCATATGGCACTGGTATTATCAAAAAAGATAGGAACACATTTAAATTTAATACCAAAATCGCGTACATATTGCTTGATCCACAAGACTTGGGAACAACATGCAGCTGCAGCTGCAGCCACATATTCAGCTTCAGCAGTTGACAAGGCAACTGTATGCTGCTTCTTGAACCCCAAGAAACTAAGCTTGTTCCTAGGAACTGGGCAATTCCAGAGGTACTTTTGCGATTGACCAAATCTCCAGCATAGTAAGCATCAGAGTAGCTAACTAGATCAAATGTATCACTACGAGGATGGAACAAATAGAAATCATCACTTCCTTTCAAATACCCTAAGGATCCTCTTGACAGCTATCAAGTGGGATTCCTTTGGATTTGATTGGAACCTAGCACATAGACCAAAACTAAAAGATATATCGGGCCTACTTGCTGTTAAATAAAGGAGAGATCCAATCATACCTATGTACAGTTTCTGATCTATTGATTTACCATTTAGATCTTCATTCAACCTTGTTCCTGTTCCTATAGGAGTGTGGTTGGTTTAGCTTGTTCCAGTCCATATTTCTTTAGCAGTTCCTTAACATATTTTTGCTGATGGATCATTGTTCCTCTTTCAGTTTGCTTGATTTGCAAACCAAGAAGAAGTTCAACTCTCCCATCATGCTCATTTCAAATACACTGCTCATCAAATCAGCAAAACCCTTGACAGAGAATCATTAGTAGCACAAAAAATAATATCATCAACATAAATTTGTACTACTAAAATGTATGTTCCTTTTGATTGAAGGAACAAGGTTCTGTCAACCTTGCCTCTAACAAAATTATGAGCAAGCAAGAATTTAGAAAGTCTTTCATACCAAGATCTAGGAGCTTATTTCAGCCATATAGAGCTTTATCTAGCTTATAGACCTGGTTTGGGAGATCAGGATTTTCAAATCCTAGAGGTTGTTCCACATAGACGTCTTCCAATAAATATCCATTTAAAAATGCACACTTAACGTCCATCTGGTACAACCTAAATCCCATATAGGCTGCAAATGCAATTAAAATTCTTATTGCTTCTATTCTAACTACTGGAGCAAAGGTTTCATCGAAGTCAATACCTTCTTGTTGATTGTAACCTTTTGCTCTGAGTCTGGCCTTGTTCCTGATTACAGTACCATGTTCATCTAGCTTGTTCCTGAAGACCCACTTTAACCCAATTACCTTCTAATTCTTGGGTCTGGTCTCCAAGTGCCAAACCTTGTTCCTTTGAAATTCATTCAGTTCCTCTTACATGGCATTTATCCAGTCAGACTCTAGCATTGCTTCATTATGATCTCGAGGCTCTATCATAGATAAGAAGGCTTGGAAAGCACAAAAGTTTTTGAGTTGAGATCTAGTCTGAGTTCCCTTCTCAATGTCGCTTATGATCAAATCTAGGGGATGTGAGTTCTGGTGCTTCCAAGGTTTTGGTTCAAATCTCCTTGTTCCTGTTCCTTCAACTTGAGGTTCTTCAGTTTGTTCGTTCTCTGAATGCATTTCTTCTGCATGTATTCCTACATCAGTTGTTCCTTCATTTACCTGTTCCTCCTCGGGAACTGTTAGTTCATTTTCAGGAATATGTTTCTTAGCTGTACCTGCAGGGTCAGTTCCTCATCAAGATTGTCAGTCTCTTGAGGATGAGTTAACCCAATTTCAAAATCATTTTCATAACATGGTTCCCGCAATGAATCAGTTTCATCAAAGATAATATGGACACTCTCCTCTACACACATTGTTCTCTTTTTATATACTCTATATGCCTTACTATTTAAAGCATATCCTATAAAAACAGCTTCATCACTTCTAGCATCAAATTTTCTTAAATTGTTCTTACCATTGTTGTGTACAAAGCATCTACATCCAAAGACTCTAAAATAAGAGATATTTGGCTTTCTTCCCTTAAGCAGTTCATAAGGAGTTTTCTTGGTGATGGGTCTAAGCATGACCCTGTTGATGATGTAACAAGCAGTGTTAACAGCTTCTGCCAAAAATTCTTTAGAAGATTGCTAGATATAAGCATTGTTCTAGCCATATCCTCTAGAGTCCGATTCTTTCTTTCAACTACACCATTCTGTTGTGGTGTCCTTGGAGCAGAGAAGTTGTGATCTAATCCTTCATTACTGCAAAAATCATCAAACTTGGAGTTTTCAAACTCCGTGTTATGGTCGGATCTTAAGTGTTTTAATTTAAAGCCACTGATCCTTTGAACTATCTTGGCAAAAGTTATAAATTCATCAAACGTTTCATCTTTGCTATGAAGGAAGATTACCCATGTAAATTTGAAAAATCATCAACAATAACTAATACATATCTCTTACCCGACCTGCTTTGAATTCTCACAGGGCCACAAAGATCCATGTGGATCAACTCAAGTAGACTTTGAGTGCTTACCATTTTCTTGAATTTGAACGAGGATCTGACTTGCTTTCCTCTTACACAAACTCCACAAACTCCATGGCTTGATCCTTTTATAGTTGGTAAATCAACTACTAAGTCCTTACCACTTAGTTTATGAAGTAGTGTAAAGTTTGCGTGACCACACCTTTTATGCCAAAGGTTTTGATCATCTACTAGTACACTAAGACAAGTTAGATTGTTCCTAGGAACAAGGTTCAGGTCAACAACAACATAAGTGTTTACCTTTCTTGTTCCTTCTAGTATCTTGGTTCCTGTATTGGTGTCACTTACCACACAACATTCATTAGTAAATTTCACATTGTTTCCTTTGTCACAGAATTGAGAAATACTAAGTAATTATGTTTCACGCCCTCGACTAAAAATACATTATTAATGGAATGTGACAGAGATTTCCCAGCCTTACCTATACCTACTATGTTACCTGTCAGGTTGTCTCTAAAGTTCACAGTTCCTCCTTCGTAACTGAATGTGAGAGAAATTTGGTTTGTCTCCTGTCATGTGTTTAGAACAACCGCTATTGAGGTACCACAAGTTGTTCCCCCTCACTTTAGTCTGCACCTACAGTAATTAGTCAGTCGTAGGAACCAGTTAGACTTGGGTTCCTCTGTTGAGCATGAGTTCCTCTTAACCTTCCTCTTGCTTCGCTAAGCGAGTGTTCATTTCAATATGTTCCTCTTTGGTGGAACAGTCAGACATAAGTGTCCACTATTCCACAGTTAGGAACAGATTCTGTTGCTTGGTAGATCAACATATTTTTTATGTTTGTTCCTCTTCTTATAATTGAATCCTAGTCTATTCTTCAACCCTTCATTTTATATTTTTGTATCAACTGACTGGATCAGGTAGCTTGGTTCTTGAAGATTCAATTTCCTCTTCAGTACCATATTTTCATTTACCACAGTTTCATGCTCAATTTTAAAATTTTTCAAAATCGATCTACTGGTTCTGTGATCTGGTTCCTTCAGGAACAGCTAGTTTCAATTCCGCAAGCAATATTCAAGTGAGTGTATCATTTTTTTCAGTTTTTCATATGCTTCTTGAAAACCACGGTGTTTATCAAAATATCAAAGAACCGTTCCTCAATTTCGGAATTCAGCTTTTTAAACCAGTTTGTATTGTTCCTAGGTAACCTTCAAGGCCTTACTCCATATTCTACTACTCTTATGCAGATTGCCTTGTAGTTATCGAAGAGTTTCTAAACGTAATTCAGTGAGTTGGTTCTTATTTGATTTTGATAATTCTTCTTCAACAACATTAAAGTTTACCTGATGGTTTGATACGTCCTCTTCATCATCTGATTTTGCCATCAGACATAGCTGACAGTTTCATCCTCGGGCTGTTCCTCCTCCTCATCAGAATCTGATTCTCCCAAGCTGCTACCTTAGCTTTTCTCATTTCAGTTTTTAGAGAAAGACTTTTCTGTTCCTTACCTTGAATCTGCCTTTTCCTTTCCGTTTTCTCGGAGGACCTTCCTTTATAAAGTGATCTGGACTTCCACATTTATGGCAGCTTAGCCTGTAGGTTTTTTTTGTATTCTTCCCTTTATAGTTCTTGTTCAAGAACTTTTTGAATTTCTTCACTATTAAGGCAGCTTCCTCTTCATCAGTTTCTGATTCATCTTGTTCTTCAGACTTGAGAGCTAGGGACTTAGATCTGCTGGAGTCAGAGTCATGATTCCTCAATGCAACTCATGTGTCATCAAGGATCCAACAAGTTGTTCAATATTGAATTTGGTGAAATCCTTGGTTTCTTATAGAATTGTCACCTTGGCCATCCACTTCGCATCTTGTGGAAGACTTCTCAGAACTTTGCGTACATGTTCCTCTGGAGAAATAGATTTTCCTAGAGAGTCGAAGTTCATTTATGATGTTTGAGAATCTTGTCAACATATCATGAAGACTGGCTCTTTAAGCTTCATTAAAATAGCTCATATCTATGCATGAGCATGTCTATCTTTGATCTCTTGACCTCGCTTGTTCCTTCATGTGAGCTTGAAGAGATTGTTCACAGCTTTGCACTCTTGCATCACATGAGCTCTATTGTGTTCATGAGGACCAAGACCGCAATGAAGAATTTTCTTGTCCATGTTGTTCATCTCCATTTTTCTCGAAGTCTTCTTTGTCATACCTTGAAAGTGGCTTTGGAACTAGCTCGCCTTCTTCATTCTTTTCGGTAACTTCAAAGTCACCTATCTCAATTACTCTCCAGGCTTGATAGTTTCTGCCTTCGCTGAATATTTCCACCCTATTCTTCCAATAAAGATAGTGTTTGCCATTAAACATTGGAGGACATTGAGTAGAAGTATCCCTCATCAACTTTTCTCCAGTTGTATTCATGTTCTCTAGGATCTGCCTCCTCAGTGTTAACTGTTTCAGGAAGAATAGCTCTAATACCAATTGTTGGTCCTATAGAACTACAAGTTTACTACAAGAGGGGGGGTGAATTATGACAAGATATTCCTAAGACTATTTTGCGGTATAAGACTTGAAAGAATCAAAGAAAAACTTAAAACAATGAGGACAAGAATTGCTTTTAAACAGCATCTTATTCCAATATTCTCTAGGAATATATCATGCCCTTTTATTTATAATAGTAATTACACCCCTATTATACACGAGCACCTCACTATGTTCCTCTAGGAACTTGTTCCCAATCACCTTGTTCCCCCAGAACACGTGACTTTCTCTCTTGACTTCACTTGAAGTCTTCTCTTTCTCTTTCTTCTCTTTCAATCTCTAAGATTGGAAATTTTCTCATAAAATTTCACTCCCCAATAAATTTATGGATTACAATAATGAACAGTTGAAGAGAAAAACCAAGTTAAACTTTCTAAAAAGATTACAATTAATGCAAAGTCTTAAGAACTAAAACTGTTGTTCTTCAAAGATTAAATAGACTGTGTTGTTCTTCAACGGTCTTCTTCAATGCTAAGTATTGGGCGCTTGAATTCAACCACGTTCTTCCACCTTAATAGCCGTTATAGATCATGCTTAGTCCACAATCCATAATCCTCTCTTTCGCGGTTGAATAGGTCTTTAGAATCTCCACGATCTTCTCTTGTGGGTTGAATGGGTCTTTGACGAGTTAGAGTTTGTTGGACTTGGATGTGTCCTAGATTCTAGGAACTCGCTACTATTACTCCAACATCCCATAATTTTAGCCACGTAAATATGCGCATTTCTTCAACTCGTTATTCACCTGTAATTCAATAACAAACTCTACTAACATTATTGAATCTAATATTCATAATATTAGATAAATTAAATTCACACAAAGTAACATTTTCAAATATCCTATTTATCCTAAATAACTTAATTTTGGTTAACACTAAACCAATTCTCCATAAGTTATTTTAGGTCTATAAAATAATAAATAAATAATACTTTGTAAATAACTAAATAAATAAAACTATTTCTAAGTAAAGCTTAAGTAAAAACTACTTTATTTGTCATCATCAAAATAACGAATACAACACCATTTCTCAACAAAAAAAACCGCTTTTTAGGCTGGGGTGGTTCAATTTCTGGTGGGGGTGAGTCAATTGGTGGTTCGGGTGAGTGTTGGTGGTGGGAAAAACGAAGGTTGGGATGAGAGAGAGAGTGGTGGTGAGTGATGGTCGTGGTTGTGATGGTTGTGAGAGCTTGTGATTGTGGAAAAATCGTGCTTGTGATGGTGGAAAATCGTGGTTGTGATGGTGGAAAAATGGTGGTGACTACTCGTGTTTGCTCGTGGTGGTATTCGTGGTTGTGATGGTGGGAAAATGGTGGTGAGTGATGGTGGGAAAATGGTGGTGAATGATGGTGGAAAAATGGTCCTGAGTGATGCACAATAGGTGGAAAAATCGTTCGGAGTGGATGATGATGTGAGGAGGTGACAGAAGGGAGTGGGGAGTGGTGGTGTTGTAGGTGATGGCAGAATAGGGGGAAGGGTGGGGAGAGGAGAGAGTGGGAGGGGTGGTGGGAGGAGGAGAGAGAGTTCATGGTGGATTGATTTTTTTAAATAGTGGTTTTAAAGTTTTGTTTTCCTTTGTTTTTCCGAAATGAAATCGGAAATTAAAAGAGAAGGAAGAGGGAATGAAGCAACCTTTAGAGTTGGTTTTGCTTGAGTTTGGAGTGGATATTTATAGGCAAAGTACTCTGAGCTTGGAGGTTCATGGTCAATGCTCCAGTGATAAAGAAGATATGAAAATTGAATGGGAAGATTTGCTTTTTGACCAAAGGTGCCATTTGATCAGAGAGAAAATAGGTGAGGAATTCTGAGGAATTAAATGGGTGTGGTTGGAAGTTTTCTCATGGCTTGAAGAGAGCCATGTTTGTACGGTTGAAGGGGAGGAGGGATGGAAGATAAGTGATGGTGATGGGTGATAAGAGCATTTGTTGATAAGAACATTTGGGTGATAAGGGCAGAGCTTGTAATTTCAGCAAACTTTACTTAGTTTTGTCATCTTATGGCTTAAGGAGTATGTACAAGTTTATAAATTCAATTGAGTACACTAATTACATAATGAAAAAAATTTATATCATTAATATAATTAACGTTTTTCAAATAATTAAAATTAAATAACGAATCTTGAAAATTAATATTAATACGTTTTTAGATTAATAAAATAATTTATTAATTTGCCAAAAACTCGGGTACTGCACATACATACATACATACACTTCCTTTCAAACCACTAACCTTTAAATATTAAGTAAACTTTATAGATTTCGGATATCCGTTTAACAGAAACTAAAACATTCAAATAACAAGATTGTGGTCTTAGTTGAAACTAAAGTTGCTCAAAGTTAAACCAAAATAAAGTCAACGTTTAATAAAAGAACAAACTTGAAAAGTCAACATTCGTTAAAAGTCAACTCAAATGAAAAAGCAACCCAAACATAAAGTCAATCGCAGTGGAAAACAAACTTAGTCAACCCAAACCAACTAAAAAACAAGTACGAGGACCAATATCCAAATACCCATATGCATAATAATTGGTGAAGGCTAAATTAGAAAAAAAAACCAAGGCTATACCGTCGGGAGATCACTAACTTGAAACCAATTACGGTTAATAATAGTGGTAATCGAATTGGCCGAATACCCTAAGGGGTAGCACAACGAGGCTAACACTAAGAGTTTTCTTTGGAGAAATGCACGACCCAAACAGAAGAGACTATTTTGTGTGTATAATTGAAGAAGAAGGGATGTGATTCTATAGCAACAAATCAAACCCAAAACAAGGCAAATAAAGGCTGGGGGAGACCAGGGGTTGCCCTAAGTACTGTAACAATGATATAAATGTTTTGGATAAAACATTACACAAACTCGGCCCAGGTCCAACAATTGTGATGGCTAAGTTAGAACAGATTCCAAGATTGTGCCGTCATAGGAAACCACCTAACTTGAAACAAATTACGGTCCGCAATGGCAGCAATTGCTATTGGTCGGGAATGCTCCCAAAGGTTAGCACCACGAACTAACACTAAGAGTTTTTTTGGAGAAATGCACGACCGAGAAAGAAGAGAAGAGGAACAAGAAGAACATAAGAGACTATTTTTTGTGGTATAATTGAAGAAGAAGGGATCAGACTTTATAGCAACAAATCAAACCCAAAAACGGAAGGCAAATAAAAGGTTGGGGAAACCAAGGGTTGCCATAAATCGTAACGATAACATAAACATTTTGGATAAAAAACATTACATACATTCAGCCCAGGTCCATATGAGACGCAAAATAAAACATATTCCAAGACTGTACGTCGTAGACCCACTAACTTGAAACCTCATTACGGCCCAACAATGGTGATAATCGCAATTGTCGGAATGATCCCAAGGTTAGCACACCGAGCCTAACACTAAGAGTTTTGCTTTAGAGAAATACACGACCTAGGAAGAAGATAAGAATAAAAGAGACTATTTTTATGTGTATAATTGAAGAAGAGGGATCGATTTTATAGCAACAAATAAAATCCAAAAAACAAAAGGTAAATAAAGGCTAGAGAGACAAGGGTTGCCATAAGTAATGTAATGATAACGCACATAAACGTTTTGGATCAAATACGCTACGCACACACTCATGCCCATGTCCAAAAGTAGTGCTCATCTCTAATTCCATATCCATATCCATATCCCATCCCCCTATCCTATCATATCTAGGCCCACGTCTACCCTACCTTGGTCCAGGCAGCGCCCACGCATGCACGGGTATTAGCAATCCTAAGCATTCACAAGAAGCCCAATCATAAAGGCGTCACATACTAGCTACTCAAACACAAGTGGAAAGGAGGCAATAAATTAACAAAGGAGATTCCCCTCTCATAACCGATATAAGACTCTTGGGAAAACTAAGATTTGGCTTTTAAAGCCATATTTCTCACATATATTATTGATGATATAAGAGAATCTCATCAGTAGGTGGGGATGGTAATATATAATTGAATCTATATGGTACCTTTGGCTGAAAGAATCGCTAGATTAGATGGATTCCTCAAGTTCCAGCTAGCGGCTATGTCTTCCTTTGCGTAAGTACAATGCAACTTCATGATAAGAAAGGCAATACCAGTAATAGACAGGTATAGGAATTAATATACTAGGATAGCAGAATCAATTAAGGTTGGTGGTAGATTTGTATATTGAACTCAATTAACTATCATGATATAGAGAATATTATTCGTGGAGCTCTAACTAATTTCCGATCTAAAAAGTTATACCGTTCTAGGTAGTATAATATACTAACTTAGCAGCAACGTAAAAGGATTAGGTGCACGTTAGGTTTATATGAGAAGTTAAAATTTCCATGACAAAATTGCCTGTAACAACACCAAGTATGACTTAGGTGCAAGCTACATCACAAACTTGTTTGAGCGCACAGAGCAACATGAACTTATCAAACGGTGCATAATTTAGCATAAATGACATTGGTACATAGTTTAGCACATCAATCAAAAGTCGGTTGGTCTTCTCTTTTCCAATGGAAGATATCGTTTCATGTTTTCCAATGAAGGACTTATTTGTTTATTGCCTTAATCCGGTGAGAATCTCATGCACCGGTGTCATTTATGCTAAACTATGTACCCACCTTATAAGTTCATGTTGTTTTGTGAACTAAACAAGTTTATGTTGTAGCTTGCCTTTGAAAAATACTTGGTGTTGTTGTGGCCATTGCCTATCTTATACACTACTCCATTCGTCCCATAATATAAGTCCATTTTCCTTTTCGGGAGTCAAACATTAAAATTTTTGACCAAATATTCTTATTAGATTAGAAAACATACTCATATGAGATCTTGTTAGATCACTTTAATATGTACTTTCATATACCAACTTTTACTTCCTCCATTTTGAAACAAGTGGTACAGTTTTTTTCACACTTAGGACGATTTAAGGGTGTAAACGATTGTATTTCTCGATGAAATTATTACACAAGTAATATAGAGTCTCATTCTTGCTTGTATTAAAATTTCATCGAAAAAATTTACTCGTTTACACCTTAAATCAGCTAAACCGATAAAGCGTGAAAAAAAATGTATCACCTATTTCAAAACAATGGAAGTATATTTTTTTACTAATAGTATGAACTCGGAGATATAAAAAGGTCAAAAGGTGCGTTTTAGAGACTGTGTAAAAGAAATCTGGACATAAATTTTGAGACGGGGCGAGTCATGTGTTACATTTGTAATCTGATAAGGAAATGGTTGAATTATTATGCCAAAAACCGATATACTAAGACGTTTTCAAGTTTCTTATATCTTATATAAAAAGAGAATTGGAGGTTTGAGTGAAAATGGCATAAGCACAGTACCAAGTTTTCCTATAATTTCCACCGTGTCCTTTTTCTTGGCGTCACCTATCATCATCATCATCAAATTTACCTTGGCTGTGTTTGGCAATGAGGAGGTTTAGGGTGTTTTTAGAGTTTTGGACCCCAAATAGAGTTTTTGACTGGTCAACTTCTATTTAAGTGTTTGGTAAAAAGATGATTTAATAGAGTTTTGGGGGTTAGGCTCTAATTTACAAAAAACTGGAAAACCAACTTTTTGGATAGAGTTGCAAATTATATTGCAATATGACATGTTTACCCATAGTTTAATTATTATTTCTAAAAGGTTAAAGAAATATCACAAAAGACACATGCTCATAAATGTCATTTTACACAAATCAGCTTTTATCAATCAGCTAAGTGTTACCAAACACAATTACTCAAATCAGCAGTCAAATCTTCTAAACAAAAAAGTTAAAACTCTAACAGCAAACTCTAAACTCTAAACTCTATCTCTATACTCTATTTGCCAAACAGGGCCCTTGTTTTCCCTCTCTCTCTTCTTTCTTTTACTTCCTCGACTTCTCTCAGCTTTATTTCCTTTGATATGCATCTCTCCACTATCTACTCAGTATGTGGGAATAGGAGTTTGGAGATTAGAATGGGATTTCCTACATATGGTTATAAATCCCCCAATCCCCGACCACCTCAAGTTACACTAAACAGACACCCCCTCGTTTCTTCTTATTCTCCTATATATTTATTTCTTAAAATTTCTGTGATTTATGAGTTGTGAAGGCATTTTACTTTCCTTTTTAATCTTAGTTTTTCTTTTCTCCTCTATTAAGCCAATGAAAATCAAAGATTTTTTTTTAAATGATAATTTTCTGTTTAGTATTGTTTTTTATCTCGGGCGAATTCTTTTTACCGGATTTTTAGTCATCTTTTTTGTTAATAGTTTTTGACATTTGGATTAGGAGCACAAATACTGCACACCGACTTAAATCTTGATCTAGATCTAGATCATAAGGAGAAAATAAGTGAGATTTGGTGTGGCAGAATATTGTTTTTGTCGGTTGAATATTGGAGGAGAGACAAAAACAGAAAGTTATTAGCGGAAAAGAAATAGAAAGAGTAAGTTTATATAATTTTCATTTTAGAAACAGGGAGAGAATACAGAAGTGACGTTTATCCACCATGCCCAATCAAACGAAAAAGCCAATGTAAATGTTCAAGAGATGAAGGTAACATCGGGGGATTTTGACAATGGAAGCAATTGGATTTAAGGTATTCATTTTGTGGCAAATTGAGAAAATGGGTAATCTGGTGTTCTATTGTAGTCCTGTAATTATTGTAGATGAGGATGGAGGCCATGAAATAAAACACTTCATAGTATTTTTCATATATGAAAATCTAATATGGTAGTTTTAATAAATTTTCAATTGGATGAATTTTTGAGGAGAAAGTGAAGAAGGAAGAGAATCATGTAGTGAGAGGCTAGAGGTGACAGAAAGGGGGATGGAAGGGAAGAAAAAACATACTTGAAGAATAATAACAGGGTAAAATGAAAACAAAAATGTTTGGGCAGTTACAAGATTTGCCACTGAATTACACAACCACAACTCGATGAAGAATAATAATAGGAGGTAAAATGAAGTATATCAACAAGTTTAAGTCATTTTCTATAATGATAATAATAATAAAAATGATAAGTATAACTTTAGGATTGTATATAAGGTGCTATTAAAGTTATTAATTATGAAAGAACATGAATAATTATAATAACATATTTTGATATAATAAAGTAATTCCTTAGGTAACTATTTTATATTTGTGACCAATTTCTTTAATAAGGTCATTAGTACTATTGATAACCAATGTACTTATATATTTGATCACGAATATCTCTAATAGCTTGGTAAAGTAAATTATATATTAAAAGACTACACTCAAGATGAATCGAAACTAGATCCCATGACTATATTTTTCCTCTATATAAGATTACATAAGATGGACAAAATAGGATATAAATAGTAACAATAGTTAAAACATCTCTACTAAATAAAAACGAAGGGGTATTAAACTAGAAATAAAATGAGGTTGAAACTAAGTGACTCCTTTCCGTACTCACACAATTGTGCCAAACAACTAATAAAAATGACGGTTATTATTAGTTCGTTACTCTTTCATTTGAGATTATGTGATAGCTCAGTTGGTTAGATAATTCAATGCACCGGAGATTTTGGACCGATATTCATTCCAACATGTGGCTACTTATGCACAAAAACAAATCACTATATTTCCTTTCATTAACTATTTTCATTACGGGTCTTTTAGTGGATGAGAACATTTCCTTAAATGTTTCCATTTACATTGTTGGTTTGGAGAAAACATCAAAATGTAAAATTTAGGGTGAAAAACCATTGTTCACCTTATTGAAAACATTTCCCCCCCCCCCCCAAAATTGGGAGGAAAATATTTTCCATCACAAATGGAGGAAACATTTCCATCATAATTGAGTAATTGATTTTGATTCAACCAAATAATGAAAAGTAAAATTGAAAATCATTTACATGCATCAAACAACGGAAAACTTTCATAAAATAAAATTTTCAATGTAAAGTTTTCCATGGAAAACCATTTTTCACCGGAAACATTGTACACCCTACCAAACGGAGCCACCATTCCATTTCCACCAGTTATATCAAACAACCCTTAATGTCTCATTACTAGCATGTATTGAGGTGTCTGGTTGTTTGATACTTTTCTTGAATTGAAATTCGAAAATTATTTTGTTCTTTGATTGTTATTTGTTTCTATTTTTTGAAATCCAACTCAATTTTTTGTGTCAATTTGTGTTAGACGAAAACTACCCTAACCTTTGGTTGACATGAAAACACGGAAAATATAAATCCTAAAAATTGAAATAGGATGATTATTTTATTGACAATAAAATGACAAAATGGAGAATTAAATTCCTAGGAATTTCAACTTCTCACAAAACAGAAAGGAATTTATTTACCTAGAGGTCTTCCACGCGGATAAATAGAAATTCCCATGGGAATTTAATTCCTCTATTGTCAACCATACACTATTAATTGCAATTTCAGGGATCTTTGATTGCCCACGTAAACCAAACGACCACTTAATGATCCAATAATAGCGACATAGGTATAATCAATGTCATATTATGTTTAGGTTTTGTTAGCAGAATCAACCTAGCATAAATGTCCTTTTAACATTCGGTCTAAGACATAGTAAATTACTATGGTACTGATTTCTTGAAAATATATAAGTTATGAGCATTGAAATAGTAATGTGACTTTTGGGATATTGCTGCATCTACTCACCACTAGTAAATTAAAATATCACTGTATATGTTGAGTTAGTCTTCACTATCATTACTCTATTTTAAGGGTGGGTAGTCTATCCAGTGGTAAAATAAAGTATTTCCCTGATTTTTGTTGTAAACTGCATGATTTTGTGCATCAAATGGGAGCTTAGGAAAAAATTGCACATAATTGGATCAATTCTTCTAAACACCTGCTATTCCTTTTTAATTATTTCGTTTAGATAGATGACAAGTTTATTAGTACAATAGTATATGGATTAATAATAATTCATCTCAATAAAAATGAACATAATACTCCCTCCATTAGTTTAAAATTGTTAAGCTAAGGTTTGCTTTGGGATAACAAAGAAAATTTGTCAAATCTATGCAATAGTTTGTTTGGAATAGATAATGTTATTTAGGAAATAGATAAGTATTAGAGATAAAGGTTGTAAAAAAAGCAAAAGTGTGGGTAATTCGGTATTTAATGGGAAGAAATGACAAGTGGGGTCCAAAGTATGGGAAATAGAGTATAAAGATATGAAAATTTGCAAAATTGGTAAAAGTAAAGTGCAACAATTAAAAAAAACGTTAAAAGGAAAGTGTAGCAATTAAAAACAAACAGTGGTAATTGCTAAAAAACAAACATAGATATATCTTTAGAAATATGATAGTAACATAAACCCTGTATTAGACGGTCTATGCAAAAGTATGGGGAAAACCATATGAAACTTTAAAGTTATGACTAGCCAAACTTAAATGAACAATTTAAGGTTTCAAATTTTGACTTTATATATTTTTAAGTTGAAACCCACATGATAAGATTTTGAATTAAAATCTCACTCTTTTAATTTTGTTTGGTTTTACAACGGTCTATATATAAGCATGTGGATAAAACGACTGTGACAGACTTACTCTGATAAGTAATAAGCACAACTTGAATAAAAACACATGATTGGGCATGTAGTTTCATCATGATGAACACGATCCATAAGAATGAAAATTTCTGTACAAATTAACATGTTACCATTTATTATTAAACGACTTATTAGTAAAACAATAAGCAAAAAAAAGATAAGAACTGATATTCTCTTAAACCTAGCTTATTAAAAGTTATATAGCATTGGGCTAGAGTTAAATAAATTATCATAAAAATGATTGAGTTTAATCGTACACTGTTGCTTGTTCTTTTTCAAATAATATCTTAGAAGAAAATTTTCGAGTTGCTTCGTTTGGGAACATATACAGAGACTCTTCCACAGATAACTATTACAACCTTCACTTCCCAAGCAAATGTTTACGATTGACTTTGTCGATCTGTAACATACAACATCCTATTTGTATTTTTTATTGTGTGTTCGTTAAACATGTGAAGTGTGATTCTCAAAATAATTACTTAAACATATTTGATAAATCCTACTACACAATAATTTTTCTAATAAAAATGTATAAAGAAAGATAGTCAAAAGTATCCCCTTTAACCACAATTAGAAATCGAAATAGTAAAAAGTTGAATGAACAAAATCTAACATAATATGGAAGTATAATATTGTTTAGTAAGACTTTTATCTCTTTTATTTCCCTATGGTATTGGTATTTCGATTTGTTGAAATAATATTCACGTTTTACTTGTGGTTACGATTTAGATATGTTATATCCTATAGGACTCTCTTGTCTAAAGTAGTGGTTTTATTTTGTTGTCCTGATCTAATGCCCTTCGGGGTGATAATATGGATTCTTTTCTCCGAATTAGTGCCGCGTGATTTTTCGGTGTTTAATGCCATTAATTCTTGAAGTTTCATTCCAGTTATAATAGAATCATTACTTATTAGACAATATAGTACGCTATTAAAATTAAATTATGTGTATATAAATTACATTCTTCCAATCTAGTTGGCTACACGTGCGATCCAACTAGTAAAATGAAAGGAATATATTGAAAAAACATGTCTTGCAGGATCTTGATCTAAATATCTTCTTTAGTCCTTATTCTCCGACCCTCACCACTCACTTGCACTCACACTTGACACATTCCCATTGCTTGTTTAGTCGTTTCTTTTCTCCTCATACTCATGCACTTTAACTTTCTAAATGGATAACTAAGAAGTGATTAAATTCTTACAAATAATTAATGGATGGTAAGTTTCTGAAGGCATGTGTTGTCACATCAAAGAATAACCCCTCTAAAATTTGAAAAGTGTAAAGGGATCAAAAAATGCATAATATTGTTTGGAACATAAAGATCATATCAACATGGAATACGAATAAATAATTTAGCTACAAAACCACTATGTATAGTCACATCAAAGAGAACCTAACTAGCCTATTTAAAGGCCGAACTGTGGAATTACCTATCATTCAACAACAAATTTTCAGCTAAAAATTCAATAGCTTTCAACTGCTAAATGAAGTTAACTAATATGGCGCCTCATAATCTTTCTTCTCAAGTTGCTAAGGAAGCCTTCATGATGTTGGAGCAGTTCATTGAGCAAGCAACGCTGGCGAAGATCGAAGCCTCAACCAAAACCTCAACCTCAAACTCTTCAAACTCGGCCCCAAATCAATGCTTATCACCAAAGGAGAGATATCTTGATGGTGTTCAAGCAGCTAAATTATTTGGTGGAGTGATGTTTTGTGAGCACTATGTCAAGCCCACCACTTAAAAAGGCTTATTGAACCTATTATGCTTGAATTAATGCATACTAGCTACTTTTTAGCATTTACCCTGGTACTAAGTTGTACTAAGAGATGGTAGTTCTCCAGTTATCTTGTACTAAGTTTCTAATCTTTATAATATAATTATGTAGTTTTACAAAGTTATATAATCCATAATAGAGGTCAAGACCTGCCTCGATCAAATCCCTTTGGTTTAGGCACGTTCTCTGGTACTTCCATGCGTCTTGTTGAGCTTGAAAAGCACAACATGCATGAATGATTCAAGTATTTTTTTGTTAGTATGGATGTACAATGAATACAAAAAACCCATTATTTTACAGCGGTTCTTTTCTGTTTATGATGACTCATGGCAACAATAGCATTCATGCTTAATCATACATACGTAGTTCTTATCCTCATGATCAATGTACATTTTTGGTGTCTTATTCGGGCGGTAAAAATTGCTAAGCCAAATATTTGTGATGCGATGAAACACAAGCAACGATCAAAAAACTATTACACAACTTTTTCTTCTTCTATGTCTTGTCTTACACAAGAGCTGAATGTTGAAGGTCTTGAATCGATACGCGTCCTGAGCTCTATTCATAACTTAAAAGCAGTAATCCATTCTTTTAAAGGAGACATATATATAATCTAAACTTATAACACAAATATGTAAACTATAAGGCTATAATCGATATCTTTATAATTTCTTTAAATTATTCAAAAATTCAATTAAAGCTATTAGACAAAGGATATTACCAAAAGTCAGCTATAAATGTATTCCTAAATTACATTACAATTTTATTTTTCAGTTTATAGGCCTTTCATTATTCTTTGGACTAATTTGTTTGTAAAATGTGTTTTGTTACAATTTTGCAATGGTAATAACTGTTTAACAAAAAAGTTGAACCTCAACAAATCAATATTAAAAATAAAAGTCAAATTAAAAGAAACCCTAAAAGTTTAAAGAAATGAAAAACATATCTCATGTGCATGAGACATCTGAATGATAGTATATTGTCGATTGAATTTGGTGAAAGCTTAAGGCCCAATAACCATGAACAACAAAACTCTAAAAATTATGGGTATCAGTTAATATTGATAGTTGTAGTGGGATTTGTAAATAAGTTGATGTTTGCTTTCTGTCTCTTCCTAAATAAAAAGTTCAAACCTAAAACTTTAGGCTTTCATGGAAAGGCAAACACCAAGAGGACCCTCATGGGTTCAATTGAAGTAGATTATGCGCCAAGGGCCTTCCTTGAGCATGGTGCTCCTTGCCAAAAACGCAGCAAAAGTAGCACAAGGCGCAACCTTTTAAGTTGGTCAGCCTGCTCAGTGAACATTGAGTGTCCATCAGTGTACACGAAAAATTGAAAAACTTGATTTGTTTATTTGCTGCTCACCATTAAATGCAAAATGGATGGATAAACTGCCATTTCTCTTTCCACTTCCCCATATTCAAACTCCATAATTTCTCTTTCTCTCTCAAATTTCTCTCTCAAAAACTTCAAACCTCCATATATTTTCCTTCCCAACCAAATTTTCGGTTGTCTCCACAATCAAAAATTGTCAAAGTTTGGAAATTCTTCATTCCAACAAATTAAAATTCTTGCATCAACATTTACAATTTAGAGTTTGAGATGAACTAATGGCCCGAAGAAGAAATCAGAGCAACCAAAGAAGCTACCTTGCCCAAAGTCTCAAAAAATGCTTCACAAAGATCCACTTCTAACACCAAAAAAGTAAGTCTTCTTATTATCATGTTCAAAAAATCTCCCATTTTACATATATTTAGCAAATTGTTGTCTCTTTTTTGATTACATGATCTAAAGAAGAAACACAAACTAGATTTAAAACGAAAAGCCTCTCTTATTAGTTCCATGATCAAAAAATCCACTCCCATTTTACATATATTTAGCTAGATTTAATTGTTAGTATTTAATATGTTGTACATTAATAGAATTAAAATGTAAATTGGTGGTTGTTGGTGGTGTGTTTGTACAATAATTGAATATGGTTGTACAAATGGTTGGGTGTTGGGGGCACCAAGATTCGCCATTTCATGGATATGCTTTAGAAAGTTGTACATTCATAGAATGGGAATGTACATTGGTGGATTTCAGTAGTGTTATGAATATGCTTTAGTAAGTTGTACAATACGCAGATTAAATCAACATTTGATGGTTGTTGGTTTTATCTGTGAATTCATACATTTTTATTTTCTGGTCATTGTTAGCATGTTTAATTCATTAGCAGACGGAGAATGTACATTTGATGGTTGTTGCATTAGTTGTTTCTATGAATTCATACATTAGACGGATGTGCTTGAAACAGTTGTACATTATTGATTACCCGGTTGTTCGTGGATAAATTCAATATGTACAATGATAGTCCCACAATTAAGAGGTGATAAATTCGTAGGCTGATTGTTTCTTTGTTCGTTGATGTCCTAATGGTTGTTCACTAATGATCAATATATTACAATTACAGTCACATAACTCAAAGTGAAGTAGGTTCCGACTATCAAATTTAGGCGGGTCCTCAATCCTACAAACATCACAAATTCCTACAACTACTCACAAGTAATTAGTCTCTCCTCTTGTTTCTTTGTACATTAGTATATTCTTGTTGTACAATATATATGCTTATATGTTCATTATTTATATCACCATATGTGTTGTTAATTTGTGTAATGTCTATGTTATTGATTATGTACACTACAAATCCTTAAATGATCATTATATCTAATAATATGTACATACTCTCATAAAAGATTTCGTAGCTTGTGTACTCTAATAAAGGATTCATTATCTAATAATGTGTACACTAGACACTTGTTCTATGTACAACACAAATGTATATACATTCATTTTGTCTAAAAAATGAACAACACTATATATTTACTTTCATTTTCACTTTCTTTGAGCATATGTACACTGATTGTTCCCCAAGTATTTACCTATTTAAAGTCTAAAAGTACAATGTCTATACCTAAGTGTCCAATTACTAACCCAACAAATATTTTTGCGCTCAGTTTGATAGGATCAAACGAGATTCGAATGACAATAGTGTGTTGACGTTCTCAAAATTAAAGTCAACAAGCGTGGAACATGGAGTTGCAGGAAAATGACAAAAACGGGAAAAAATGCCAAGAATCATAGATCCAAATCAAGTTCTTTTTAGCACCATTTCACAATGTTACTTTTTTTGTAAATAACATTGATACTATCCCAAAAATTCCTAAATTTAGAATACTTTTGTATATCTACTGACTAATTAGAATCAAAGTTCCTTTTGGCTTAACAAAAACATATGCATGTATTTCCTATCTTGCAAATATCCATTATATTCCAAATCACGTTTACTTGACATGTGTATACTGCAGTGTGTATTTTTTTTACTACCATGAAGGTCTTTTGTATGGTTTTTCTCGTGTACACTAATTTTACTCATATGATCACTAACTTTATACATATGTGCCTCCCCTATTCTCATATGTTCAATCACTTAGTCAATGAATACACTGTCTTAACCTACATGTTCACTTGACATTTAATGTTACCTATCAAGTTGCACTAATTATTAATAAATGTTTTCAATAATTGTTACCCCTTATTTCTATTAATTAAGAATACTTTTGTATAGTTACTGAATAATTATTCAATTTTCCTTTTGGGCTAACAAGACAATATCCTTATATTTTATATCTAGTATTTATTCGTCATATATATATCCCAAATCTCATTATTTGACATATGTACACTCTGGTACGATCTTTTGTGCCCATGCTTTACCCCATCGTACAATTATCAGTATTCACTCACTTTTAATTTATATGTTCACTAATTGTATACACATGTACATTTTCTAAACCTATATGTTCACCATTAACTTGTTGGGCACACTAAGTTTTATCAAATACCCTAGTATTCCCTATCTTGCAAATGTCTATTATATATCCACTAAGTCTTCTCAAAAATATTCATTTAATTGCATTCCCTAACGTGGTAATTAGGAAAAATTATTTTTGATAAGTCAACCTTTATTTCATCTTCTAAAATTAAGTTCACGTTTAGATTATTCTGGAATAAGTTAAGCTTGTATGGATATTAACTTCTAATAAGTTAGATCGAGGTGTTGGGGTGGTGTTTGGGATCGAGTGGTAGTGGTGATTGTGATTATAGAGCTGTAGAAGGTTGATGATTTCGAAGAAAAGAGGGAAAAATTATTATTTTATTAAAATAACCGATCACTTGAACTCGTTGAAAGTTAATACCCATACAAACTTAACTTATTCCAGAATAATTCAAAGATGAACTTAATTTAAGAAGATGGGTAAATGTTGACTTATTAAAAAACAATTTTTCTAATAATTAACATCACATTCAATTGATAAAAAATAATTTTTTTTATTATCCCAAGTACAAGAGGTAGATAGATGTATTACAAAACAATTAACCCAATTATCTAAAAGGTACACCAAAACGATACAACATGCACAATTGCCGAAATAGAAAATAAAACAAATATCCACTTTTTGAGAATTTATGATAAATAGAAAGAAATAAATAAGAGAAATAAATGAAGAACGTAGATCAAGCCCAGCCAACAATAAACACCAAGAGGTATTCACAAATCTCAACATCAAATTGAATATGCACTTTACATCCACAACGTTGATCAAGCTTAGTATATGTCTGTCAACACACGATGTCCATACGTTCACCATCAGTGTACATATGTCAATGCCCAGTGATCAAACAATCTCTAGTAATAAACTTGAACATGTCTGATAGCATTCTTTCCCATACTTGCATCAAAAAAACAGAACATATATGAAAAATTAATGATCATGTTTTCAAAACCAATAATCCTTATTTTGAAACAAAATTATCCCGTATTTGAAACAGAATGATCATGTTTTTCTCTCATAGCATATAAGCAAGAATATATCATCTGGCCCCCTTACACTATTAAGAAAAACCATTATAATTTACACTATCAAGAATATTTAAAACAATATAATTTACAATATCAAAAAAAATCATGTGGTGTTCCGAACAATAAGCACCCAGACTCCTCTACAACATCAATTGAATATGCGCTTTACATCCACAACGTTGATCAAGCCCCCATTTACCTGCAACACACAATGTTCATCCGTTCCCCATCAGTGTACATATGTCAATGCCAAGTGATCAAACAATCTCCAATGTGAACTTGAACAAGTTTGATGGCATTCTACCGCATTCTTGCATCAAGATAACATAACATATAGAAAATCAATGATCATGTTTTGAAACCGAATGATCATGTTTTTCTTGTATATATAGAAACAAAATATATCATCTCACTAATTTACATATAAAAAAAGATATATAATTTACATATCAAGAATATTTAAAACCATATAATTTACATTATCAAAAAAATATCATCTCACTAATTTAATAAATGAGGAGAGAACTAAACGAGGATGGAAATAGGTAAATAAGAGAATAAATGAAAACAAATAAGAAAATTAGAGTGAGAA